>OZ038485.1:55769614-55894614 GCA_964036315.1 Acanthosepion esculentum
GGATGTTAGCACCTGTTAGGGTCCCAGCTATGGGCAAATAGTGAACTCCCAAACTTGGGTCAAAACACTATGAAAGTATAAAAATATATTTTCGCAGTAAAAAATTACGAGCAATACATTTTTGTAACAAGGAAAAAATAAAAAAATACCGGAAATAGATTTTTGTAAAAATATGCATTTTTGAAAAAAAATTTACTAAAGCTCCCAAGAAAATTAAATTTAGGCAAAAATGACCCATGAAGAGTTGAATATGCCATTAAACAAACTAAGCGAAGAAAAAAAATCGACTGTTAATTCTTTTAACTTATTGAAAAATTAACGGGCGATTAACAGCGAAGTAACACACAACTACTACTTGCTTGTAAAATCCTACTATAGAGGAATTTTATTTTGCCACAACAGCTTTATTATGTTATATGCGAGCTAAAGGTTCCTGAAATTTGACTATGAAAATTACTTAAGCAACTGTTCAGTTTCCATCGTCCTCTTAACTTACCAAGGGTAACAGTAAAAGTCTGAATTACTTTACATTTCACACTCACTGTTCATATTCTGCGAATAAAGTTCAAAAGCCATCGATACTAACATAGTCACATGTCTTTGTAACTTACCCTGTCCAGTTAGTGATCACGCCAAATTATGGGCTTTCTTCCAGAAACTGCAACTAAGCTCCGCTCAACTTAGTTGCAGTATAAATAGTTGGCTCTGTGAACGTTGAATTATCGCAAATGTGCCTGAGCGGGCGTCTTCAATAGGGGTTGGCTAGCCACCCTTGTGGACAGAATACCTGGATATGAGCAGCCAACTGTAGCATTACTTACTGAGTGGATACGGCGACAGTAAAACAAAACCAAAACACATTTGCCTTCTCTTGACGAGAGAAAGTATTCGATAATAATACCATGAAGTAAGTTCCTGATTTTTCCAATTGATTTTGTCTAAAAAGAGAGACTGAAGACGAACAGCGCAGATTCCCAACATTATACTCAGTATCTACGCTTTCAAGAAGTTTTTAATCTTATTCTGTACGCATACTTGTGCATATATCCACATATGTACTGATGCTTCTGTTCGCAGATATGGGTTGACGCGTGGTTTTGTTTTTCTGTGCAAAGTATGTGCTCGGTATGCAACCGGATCATCTGGCTGTCATTTAGTCTCCAGGTTCGTCCTCTCCGCCATTTTTTAAAGTAACTGGATCTTTCTTGATGTTTTTTCCTAGCGTCTCCAGCTGTGGACGCCGGAAGTCAGTTATCATCAACACATGCGACTCGTCTCTCAACGATCGCTCCACCAGAACGATACCGCCATATTATGTCCCGCTTCAACTTTACGCAACGTTACTGTCTGTTGTTTTTGTTATTGCTGTCATTGTTGTTTTTGCTATTGCTAATGCTGTCGGCTTGTTTAGCTTCAAAGCTTTCCATTCATCTCAATATGGTTATATAATTTTCGGAAGTTACATTAAATGGTTTTAAGTCACGAATTAAGTCTATTTGATCTTTAAGAAGAAATACACGTTAGTATGCTGTTTGGAATAGTGTAGCTTGTACAGTGCTGTTCGATAAAAGTGACTCACCTGATTTTTTTTTTTTTTTTTTACTAACTGTTCTCTTCTCCGATGAAACGAAAGATGAGCTAAATTCAAAGGATAAGCGATCTAAAATCCGAAGAAGATGCTTTGAAAGCTCTTTGAATTTAGCAGTAAGTACTGTCAAGCATCCGTTCAGTATAATGTTCTGGGGATGCTTTTCTTTTCATGGAACTGGTTTCTTAAAACCTATTGAAAAGACCCTCAGGAGCGAGCAGTACAAGATAATTTTAGAGTCTTGTCTGCTCCCTTCTGCTGAAAGGGTGCAAATCGACCCCACCAAGCTCATTTTTATGCAGAATAATGCTCCCTGTCACAAATCAAAATTGATGAAAGAATACTTTGATGAGAAGCAGGTGAGTTTTATGACATGGCCGCCCCAATCTCCTGACCTCAACTCAATAGAAAACTTATGGAGCATTATAAAGTACAGGCTATCGGGAAAGCAGTTGAGCAACAAAGAGGATTTGATTGTGAATTTCATATCCGAATCGAATTCAATACTTGGAGATGAGATTTGCCAGAACCTGATCAAGTCAATGCCAAAAAGGGCTGAAAAGGTTATTCAAAATAAAGGAAAACCCATAGATTATTAAATATTTCAAACTATATTACCTATTATAAATAAATTATATCTCTATTATTCTTTATTTAAAGCTGTTCGGTTATGTTTCTATTGGTTACTAGTTGCAGGAAATAAGTGAGTCACTTTTTTGCACGGAAATTTCCCATAAATCTCATTTATATCCAAAATTATAATTATCAATAGAATACCTTAGGGTGAGTAAACTGTTTTACTAGGTGGTCGGAAAGGGGTCTTTATATTAGTAAGATTAAAAATTAGTTTGACTCCAAAAACAATAGGCGAAAAATGTTTAAGTAAAAAAAAATCAGGTGAGTCACTTTTATCGAACAGCACTGTATATTAAATTTCAATGTGCCACAGTGATTCATACCATTGTTATTAACATTAATGCTTCTTTGCACTATGATGCTTTTGTGGATTTACTTTCAATGCTCTGTCTGTTCAGAACTTATGCGGTCATAGCTCTCCATATATTCCTTTTCTTTATTATTTTTTAATTGCCACGCATTTATAGGAAAGATAGTTGCCTTCTCCACGGTTTGGAAATCATAGTTTTCCTTTTTAGTTCCCACCCAAAGATGGCGAGCTATTTAACCTCCAGCAGAACGGAGAAGATACGACTTCATAGTCTTTTCCGAAAGCGTTTTGTGCAAAAGTGTACGCAACAGATTAGTTTGGAATATGAACTCGGTTCACCGATTTTACTTTCAGTGCTGATATTCGTTACACTACTCGCAGTACTTTTGTGGATCAGTCAGTTATGTGCCATGCGTGATACATGCTTAGGCGATCATGTATCTTTCGATACATGACTGACGAGGCAGATTTTTTTCCCGCAGTAGATTGCCATTTCTTTCTGCGGTAGACCAGGCTATAGAACCCAGTTTATCCTGTTGTTTACCCATATCTGGGGGAGAAGAAGAGGATTCATACCTTTCACAAGGTTATTAGCATGTAAGTGAATGTAATGGATTTGACTGGAATTCGAACTCGGCTCTCCGATTCCTCAATCCGAGCCGCTATCTATTATTCCACTGGATAGACTTTTTAAAATCTTCAGTACTTTTTTTTTCTTAATACTTTCTTTTGTATTTAATAGAGTCGTCGTCAGATCGACACTTTTAAGCGAACATCATGCAAATATATAAACTGTCAGCTGCCTTCAACCATTTTTACAGATCAATGATTAAAAATGGCTTCGAGGGAACGAAGTGTGTAGGTTTTAACGAGGACTATCCTTTTTTAACTTCGTGAAATTGCGCTACAAAATCACATTTACCAGATAACAGGATCTACGTCACTTGAGGACTTTCAACAACAGTAACTACTAAAATGGATATCACATATAACTCGAAGAGAAAATAATGACATAATCAAGATTTTGCCGTTCCATAGTATTTCGAACAATGTTAGGAAGGCGGCCCCCATCAATACTGGAAAGAGCAATAACAGTTAGTGGACTTGAGAAACCTATTAAAAAAATTTAAGAGAGTGCACCAGAGAACTATTTCATAGATTGAGAGAAACCTACAATGCACAAAAATATAGAAGGGTCGGAGATATTAAAGTCTGAAGATGCACTGTACAAGATGAACAGGAACAAAACAGTAGGACCAGATGGGATTATAATAGAAATGCTTACAGCCTTGGACAATTTCGGCATCGACAGAATCACAGAAATAGTAAACGAAATATAGGACAGTGAGAACATGCCTGTGGACATCAGTATGAGTTAAGAAACCAGGTGCAACTAAGTGCGAGCTCCATCGGACAACCAGGTTAATGAGCAACATAATCAAGCTAATAATCCGAATCCTGATAACTAACGCGCGAAGTAGAATTAAACCGGAAAACTAGATCTATTGGGACAGGATGTTAGAATAATCCAGAACTTATACCGGGAGCAAACCGCCTGCATACGGATAGAAACCAAACTGAGTAAGTATACCAATAGAGAAAAGAGCGTAAGCCAAGGATGTATCTTCTTGTCGGGTCTGTTGAACATCTACAGTGGGGCTAGCCTAATGGAGCTGAAAACCCAACTAGGACATATTATCGGGAGAGCAGTCTTAACAATATAAGATATGCAGATGGCACCGTGTCGATGACAGACGCAGAAAGAAAATTACAGGACATCTTAGACAAGGTAATAAAGGAAATCTGGAAAAAAAAAAAAAAGGAAGGGTGGTTATAAGAAAGAGAAAAAGCTCAAGGCGCAATCTACGAATTGGAGATGTCAACATCAAACAAGTACAGAAGTTTAAATATCTGAGAAGTGTTTGAACGGGGGATGGGAAAATCGACACCGAAATCCGAACGCGCATCGGATTAACGCAAGATGGCATTCCAAAAGCTGAACAAAGTACTAAGGAACAGAAAAATTTCATTAGAAACAAGGAAAAGAGTGCGAATTGCTATATCAATCCTCTTGTGTGGCAGTGAATGCAGGACTCACCATAAATGAAGAGGAAATTGGAAGCAACAGAAATATGGTTCTACAGAAAGATACTGAGAATTCCATGGATGGAGTGAGTAAGTAGCGAGGATGCCTTAAAGAAAATGGTAACAAAAAAGAACACTGATACTCAGAATCAGAAAGAGACAACTGAAATTTCTTGGACGAATAAGAAAAAAGGACTTGGAAAACTAAACTCTCACAGGGCATATTGAGGGCAAGAGTGATAGTGGGAGGCAGCGGGCCACCTAAATAACGAACGTGTGTAAATGGATGGCGGAATGGGGGGGGGGGTGTAGTATTGGCAAAGGGAGTAACGCCGCTAAAAGCCACGAGGGATAATGGATTTGTGGAGAGCCATGATCGCTCATGTCCTGAAGAAACAAGAAGCCGGTATGATTTTAGTACGAGGCTAACTATAACAGAATAGAAATTTCTTAGCACACTTGCATTTGCATAAGATTTTGGTTCTTCTATTTACTAATTCGCCAGAGTGGGGATACGAGCCCTCCACAACTTCCTATTTCTCGTGACTCTGAGAGGCAATTACAAATTCCTCTTTTGTGCACAACCGAAAAAAATAGTACATGTATTATAACTTGAGACACGCGTATGATTTCCCATTTTAATAACGGGTATTTAATATAAATATATGTCCGAGATATAACTAGACAATGAAGTAGAATGTGAATGATTACCGTATTTTAAATGGTCCCTCCGTAGATCTTACATATGTATTTTTAGAGTGCCCTTCAAATGTAATCATCGCTTTATGTACTATACATTTAACCAAAAACTAGCTTCCCAACGGGCAAGACGTCATTACACAGTTACATGCGTCTTTTAAATGCAACCTTGATCCACGAAGTCTTTGGTTATCTTGTGTCCTTCATAGCATTTCTCGGAGCAATGGGATTTATTTTGCCATACATTATAGAAATGTTATAGAAATAACCAAATAGAATTTTGTTAATGCTTTGAATTTTAATCTGAATGTTTTCTATTTCTTTCCTTTTTTTTCTTCAGCCGCAGTTATGTGCTTCAAGAAATTTCGGCAGTGGAAAGGAGATTGTAAACGGCCACTCCGAAAAAGGGTTTACGCATCTGCCAGTGAATGTTGTGCTGGCAAAGGAGCTGGATGGGCTTGGAAAGAGGTTTGTAACTCCACACAATGGCTGCATGTCTTGTTTGAATTCGTGCCTTTAATGGTGTGAGTTGTTGCGTTTCGTAACTTATCTGGCTTCAATTATTCAGACCCAAACGCTGCTTCACAGACTGAATGAAAGACGCACAACTTTCTTTATACTTGCTTTATGTCATAGGGCGGCAGTAGTAGTATCATCATTTCTTGGAGGAAGCGAAAGGGAGTTACAGAGGAAGAATATCAACCGACTAGCCAAATACCTATTGATACGTCGTAGCACTAAGGAATCTGGGTGCGACGACACGTCCTGACCTTTCTATTCTTGCAGCCGTACTGTCTTCACACTTTTTTTTAAACAAAGACAACCAAGCCCACATAGTTCATCCCCCCAACTCAGTTCGAGTCGTCAGAGTTCTAACCACTAGTTTGCCATTTTGGAACAGACAACGCATTTGGTAACAGAAGATAGATAGATGGATAGATAGATAGAGAGAGAGAGAGAGAGAGAGAGAGAGAGAGAGAGAGAGAGAGAGAGAGAGAGTATGAGTGAAAGCAAAGGGAAAGAGAAAGAATTAGCAGAAGCCAATGAGTGTGCAGAGATTTTAACTTTATCTGAGCGAGCTTCTAAAAGCGCCAACAATGGCAGCATAAGTATCAATTAAATTAAATTATTAAAGAAACACTTCAGTGAAAATAACAAATGAAAGAAAAATAGACCCAAATCAATTTCAATGCTCTATGGCGTAGCTTATAAATCCTTTTATTTGAAAGATCCCTTGAAGTAAAATTTAGTTTCCATTCAACTCCAAATAAATTAATCGAATATAAAATAACGTCACATAACTAATTTACCAGTGTTTAATACAATCTACATGACAAAAGAATCAATAAATTTTAGATGTAAACGTACTTTTAATACTTGAATTATATTTTAATAGGAAGGATGGGTCGTCATACGAACAGACAATTTGGCAAGATGGAAGATCAGTTAACAAGTAGGCTGAAAGCTGACGTGAAGGTCGAATGCCCAAAGATTTGCGTTATATACCCCGATCTTAGCCGAAAACGCCGAAATTAAAGTTATACTACGACAAACCATTACGGAGCCAGCACAGACAACTGACACACTTTTAATGCTTGAATTTTTAATAGGAATGATGTGTTCAGTGGCCACGAAGAAAACGACGAATATTAGTTTTGCAGGTTCCAACTGAAAATAAGGTTGCCAACTCTGTAAAGTTATAGTAAAGGGCATAAAGAAAATAAATCCTAATTTGTAATTTAATTTCTGTTAATAATAGAGAATAATATTGTTTTGTACAGAAAGAACTAAAAACTGTCTTTAAGTGCTAAAGACTGCACTTAAGAACTAAACACTGTCCTTAAGAACTAAAGACTGCCCTTAAGAACTAAACACTGTCTTTAAGAACTAAAGACTGTCCTTCAGAACTAAAGAATGCCCTTAAGAACTAAAGACTGCCCTTAAGAGCTAATGAATGTCCATAAGAAGTAATGAATGTCCTTAAGAACTAATGAATGTCCTTAAGAACTAAAGACTGCCCTTAAGAGCTAATGAATGTCTTTAAGAACTAATGAATGTCCTTAAGAACTAAAGACTGCCCTTAAGAGCTAATGAATGTCCTTAAGAACTAATGAATGTCCTTAAGAACTAATGAATGTCCTTAAGAACTAAAGACTGCCCTTAAGAACTAAACACTGTCTTTACGAACTAAAGACTGTCCTTAAGAACTAAAGAATGCCCTTAAGAACTAAAGACTACCCTTAAGAGCTAAAGACTGTCCTTAAGAACTAAAGAATGCCCTTAAGAACTAAAGACTACCCTTAAGAGCTAATGAATGTCCTTAAGAAGTAATGAATGTCCTTAAGAACTAATGAATGTCCTTAAGAACTAAAGACTGCCCTTAAGAGCTAATGAATGTCCTTAAGAACTAATGAATGCCCTTAAGAACTAAAGACTACCCTTAAGCGCTAATGAATGTCCTTAAGAACTAAAGACTGCCCTTAAGAGCTAATGAATGTCCTTAAGAACTAATGAATGTCCTTAAGAACTAAAGACTGCCCTTAAGAGCTAATGAATGTCCTTAAGAACTAATGAATGCCCTTAAGAACTAAAGACTGCCCTTAAGCGCTAAAGACTGTCTTTAAAAGCTAAAGACAGTCCTTTCTGGTACTGTTGACAAGTCTAGCCACAAATCACCACATTTTATGTTCAAAGTACTTCTCTGATTGCTTAATAAATCATGCACATGGCTGAACCAAGATTCCATCAGATACGAACCTGGAAAGGCTAGTAAAATGGGTCCAAATGTTGCTCAAAACTTCCGTTTATGTTGGTTCATTTTTGTTTTCGTTCATCCAATAATTCCTTTAAATGTAAGCCCAGATTTCGCTTCCAAACCAAGTCATTTCAGTAAATCCTTCTTTAAAAATATTTTTATTCTCTCATTATAAATGGATTAATAAATGCAAATCAGTCATTGCTCCCTTCTGCGGACCCTATAAGCTTTTATCCAGCCCTGCCGAAATTTTATTACTACCCACCACCACCGAAGGGTTCTTTATATATCTGCAATATCGGTTAATAATTGGGGTGTATTATGTTTTATATCTTATGTGACATCGCTTTAGGACATAGGTCACTCTCCTTTTCTTTATTTGTGAATTATTTTGCAATTTTGGGAAAGATAGTGGAATTTTTTCCCTTTTGGTTTTTCTACGGCTTGGAAGTTAGAGTTTTAAAGTTTTCCTCTTCTTAGACTGGTTGTCACCAAGCCTAGAGAGTCTACTCGTTTGGCCGAGTCCACTTTCCGCGTCGATATCCTTTTTTTAAAATCATTTCACCACAAGCAAGGCGGAAATGCCATATGTACGCAGGGGGTTACAGTAATGACAAAAGGCGAACGGGGTTCTAGAAGACAGAAGATGGCGATTGACGTTGCATTTAAACTTTTTAAGATTGTAAAATTTGTAACAATATTAGATTATATGTCTATTCTAGACTTACAGCCAAAGTCAAATAGGATTGTAAAACAGCATTCTCACATAAATAGAGAGAGAATTAACTTTTATAAAATTATAAGTACTGGTTTTGAAATTCGGGAATGTCTAGAAATTTGCTTCAGAGCTAAACACGTTATCATGTTTGCTTCTCAAATTCGTGTTATTTCATGCGTTTGAGCCTCGACGCGCCATTATTTTGGTCTTATGTCAGACCAAGCTAAGATTAGTAAATATTTATTTTTTCTTTCATAGTGATTTTAACGTTCTTTAACGGGCGCTTTCTTTTATTCACTTTATTGTTTCCTGTTCTTTTGTTCGTTTTCTAAACTTACGGCCCTTCTCTCATAGTTGTTATAGTCTTTCATTCTCTCTCTTTCTCTCAGCTTTTTCGCTATGTCTACTTTATTTTTCCCTTCCAGATTTTCTTTTTTCCCTTCCCCCTCTTTCTAACGTTCTCTTCCTCCCCCTTGTTGTAACTCCCCCTCTCTCTGTCTCTCACTCTCATTTTTTTTTTCACTTTTTACCCCTACTTTCCTTTCACTTCTCGATTTTCTTTTCTCTTCTGCCCCATTTTTAGCGTTCCCCTTTCCCTCTCTCACTTTTCCTCTCTCACTTTTCCTCTCACTTTTCCTCTCTCACTCTCTCTGTTTGTTTCACTATCTCCTGCCTTCCCTTTAACTTCACTTTCTATTCTGTTGTGATGTGACGTAGAAATTCCCCCCCCCCCACGAATCTAATGCAAAATAGGAAAAGTCCATTTTGCCGTTTTGCCTACATATTCACCTCTAGATTCTTTTCGCTTTTTCCTCCCTTCTTTTCACCGTTTTCCTACCCCGTTACAACTTGTTTATATCTCTTACATTTACTCTCTCAATTAATTCCCTATGTTCGCTTTTCTTTTCACTTTCAGATTTGATATCGCCCTCCTTTTTAACGTTCTCTTTTCCCAATCCGTTACCATTTGTTTATATATCTCATTTTTCTTCTCTCTCACTCTCTCTCTCTCTTCCCCAACCTTTTCACTATTTTTTTTTCCTTTTCACTTCTAGATTCTTTTCTTTCTTCTCTTCTTTTTTCTCCCCAGTTTTTTTTTATATCTCTCACGTTCCCATCGCTCTCTTTCTCTTTATCCCATATTCAGGCCTCTTTATCTATTTTATCACTTTAACACACACAAGCACACACATACATTCATCCTCTTTCTTACCAATTTCCTCTCTCTTTCTATTCCTTAGTATTTACCTTTTCTTTTTTTCAATAACATCAAATATCTTTTTCCGCAAAAGATTCTCAACTGAACTTTTCTCGGTGTCATGATTCGTCCCAGTATTTTCTTTCGAGTATAAGTGCTAAACATGGCATCTTTAATTCCTCACACTATGCCTAACCGTCTACACCTGAATATTGCAAAAATCTTCAAATGTAAGGAACAATTCCTCATTCGTTCCCATTGACTTACAACGGCGGCAACTAAAAACAAAACAAAAAGCCACAAAGAAACAATAAAACAAAAAACGAAAGAAATATTTTTCAGCAAAAGTCACTCATTTTCTACTTTAGAACTGTTCAGATCGATAACTGAGGTGCAGTCACTTTGATCAAATTTATAAGATCAGTCATTCTACATTTGTTCGTTGAGTATAAAGTGTCGGATTCTGCATTTTAAGAGTAAGTTACTCTTGAAAAGATAACTTTCTCCCGAACTGTGTATTGATCAACAGAAAAAAAAAAGCAAACGCAAGAAACATTTTTATATAGGACACATTTTAATTTTAACTTGTCAACACCCGTCTTGTGCTGTCTCTCTTCGGGACGTACGCGATCATAGCCCTCCGCATCTTTCTGTCTCTTGAAGCTCTTAATAAATATTACCGTTTTGCTATTTCTCCCAAACTATGCTCTGCTATCTATTTACTTAAGCAAATCCTCAATGTCCCTCTTTTCTTCAATTTGTCCCGAGAATATCAGATTTTCCAAGCCCTCACTCCATCATTATGTGCTCCAGTAAGTACAACTGCCTTTTCCTGATGTTAAATATAATTTTCCTTTCTGTTTCCATTTTCTCTAAAACTTCGTCGTTGCTCACATATTCCGTCCGTGATAACCCTAGCATCATTCTGTAAAATTACATTTCTGTTGCTTCAAGTCTCTTCTTCATCTTTGACGACATTGTGCAGCATTCCCTGCCATATAGGAGAACAGATATCACATAAACATAGTTCAGTACTCTTTTCTTTGTTTCTAACGGAATATTTCTGTTTCTTAATACCCTGCTTAGCTTTTGGAGTGCATCTTTGGCTATCCCAATGCGCCTTCGGATTTCAGTGTCGCATTTATCGTCCTTTGTTAAAACACTTCCCAGATATTTAAATTTTTGTACTGGGTTTTATTTTGGTATCTCCAATTTGTAATTTGCATTTGGGGCCCATCCTTTTGTTAACAATCATGGATTCTGTCTTCCTGCAGTTGATATTTAATCTTCTCTTCACGCTTTCCCTCACTACTTTCTGTTGGGGTTTTTGTTGTTTTTTTTCTATGTCTGCTATCAACACTGGAAAATAATACTTCTTTCTTCCTCACACGCCATTTGCATTTCATGCAACTTTTCCTACGACCGATTTTATTTTATTATGGTAGATAAACCTATTTAGACTCTCTACAGAAGCTTTAAATATCATGTTATATCCTTTATATTGTATGGCTATTCTTAATATAGTTATGACATTCAGTCAGTTATGTGTCATGCGTGATAGATGCTTAGGCAATCATGTATCTTTCGATACATGACTGACGAAGCAGATATTTCCCCGTAGTAGGTTGCCATTTCTTTCTACGGCAGACCAGTTGCCATCCAAGGTCTGTCCTGCTATTTAACCTTGGCTGGGGGAGAAGAGGAGGATTTATACCTTTCCCAAGGGTATTAGCACGTAAGTGAATGTAATGGATTCGGCTGGAATTCGAACTCGGCTCTCCGATTCCTCAATCCGAGCAGCTATCCATTACTCTCAACTTTATTCCTGATACTCCTTTACTTGCCGGTATTAATCGGACTGGTGGTTATATATTTGTTTACACAAAAGTTAGTACAACTCTTTTGGAGTATATTATAAGGAATTCTTCACTGGTGTCTTTCACCAATAAAGCTTGTTTATTTGTCCAGTCCATGGTATCCTCGGCATATTTCTGTTGTTTCAAGTCTTTTCTTCATCTTTGATGAGATTGTCCAGCATTCACTGCCATATAGGAGGACAGACGCTTGGCAAAAAAAAAAAAAGAAAGAAAAAAAGAAGCATAAGGTGGTATTGCTAATCTTACAAATCGTCAAAGATTGTGTGCATGTATTTTGTAAACTGAATCATACTCTGAAGTTTCTCGTCTTATTTACGGACGGGCGTTGAAACAGAAAAGAACAACAAAGAAAAAGTAGGCTCAAACAAATTGAATACTATTAGTCCTCGCCTGTAGTACAACAGAAAAGAGTAACACGCTCTCATTGTTATTCTCGCCAAAACATTAACTACTCTTTAATTGCATCTTTAAAAAAATCCAGTGGTTGTACAAGTGGATATTTTAAAAATTTGGCTTAATTTGACACAAGTTTACCATAGTTATGTCGAGAGAGCAATTAATAAAAAATGATCATGAAAAAAGAAAGGGGATTGCGATCTAATTTTACAAGAATAGGAATGTACTGCTTGTTAAGTGAAAAAGCGTGCAGAAGAGAGAAGAGAATAAAAAAGACGAAAGTTGCTCTTTTACTATACCGTCATATTAGATGCGTAGAGAAGTTCCCAATTGCTTCTTATATGAAAATTAGAGACTGAATACTCAGGTATCATCGTTTATGTGCCGTGCCCCTTTAGGACGTATGTGATCATAGCTCTGTACAACTTCCTCTTCCTTGTAGCTCTAAACAAATTTTGACTTTTTACCATGACTCATTGTACGTACTCTACCATCCAATCAGGTTAAAAACATTTGGTGAGTTGCTCGCTGCCACCCACTAATCCTCCTTCCCTCAATATGCCCAATGTGTACTAAACTTTCAAAACCGTCCTTCTAATGTGTTCCCAAAATGTTGACTCTCTCTTTCTTATTTTAAATATGAGTGTATTTCTAGTTCCTTTAGAACTTCCTTGTTGTTTACATGTTCTGTCCAAGGTTTTCTGAGCATGTGTCGGTACAACCATCGCTTGTTTTTACCAATAGAAGCCAAGATGGCGGAATCCGAAAACAATCGCAGTAATGAAAACTTGTGAATTCAAACTTTCAGGATTGCGAATCTGGATCCAGCCCAGAATGATTTTAATTTGCTCACGGAGTGGGGCTGATTCCAAAATGGTATGATATTTTGGGCTTTGCTTCTAGGAGTAAAATTGAAAAAGTGTGACACAGGGATACACTAACATTCGCATTTATTTTATATCTCTATCTATAAAAGGCAGGATGTGTGTGTGTGTGTGTGTGTGTGTGTGTGTGTGTGTGTGTGTGTGTGTGTGTGTGTGTGTATAACGAATGTACGGCCGCAATTTTCGACGGATTTGCACCAAAATTTACATGCACATGCTCCAAGTTAGTGAGGAGGCCAAGACCGACTTTGCATTTCCCAACTCCCATCGATAGTGGAAATAATCGATTTTTTCATGCTTCTACGGCAGTTTTCATGTAGTTTGCGACCATTTTCTACTGACCAGAGTGAGAGCCTATAGCTGACTGACACGAATGTTAACTAGCATGCTAGCATGCAAAAAAATCGATAGCTGCATTCGTCACAAGTGGGAAAAATTTAAATCTGCATGGCACTTTACTCCAATTGGCTCATTCGCTTGCTTAAACTCAACGTTGATTCTGATTCCGCAGAACTGGGTTGGGTGTGAAAAGTATTTGTTGTTAACATTCTTTTTTCATTCGGTTTTTCCAGTTACGAGTCCTTTTTTAAAGCTGATCGTTTTGTGTTCATTTTGTTTAGTTCTTTTTTCTTAACAGATTTAATGTTTAGTATAGAGCTTAGAAAAAATTCGCAGTGTGAGATAGGCAAGAAGTAAGACATGTAGCAACATCAGCACGGCAAAGGGCATTCCTTTAAAGGCAAGGAAGGGCAAAAATATTTTAAGTCAAGTGATAGCGATTGCTGTATGAGTCGTACGATTTTTGAATCAAGCACAGGCAACGTCGGGCCATGCTGCTAGTATATATATATATATATATATATATATATATATATATATATATATATATATATATATATATATATATGCAGAAATATAGTCTTAAAGTGTGCTATATTTATGGGGTAAAGTGCTCAATATCAGAGATAGAGCGTGTGTAAATATAAAAGTGGACATGGAAGTCAGCACTTAGAGGCGACAGTCTGTTTCATGCTAGTGCAATCGCCTGACGATTGCACTAGCATGAAACAGACTGTCGCCTCTAAGTGCTGACTTCCATGTCCACTTTTATATTTATATATATATATATATATATATATATATATATATATATATAATGTCGCATTTATTATATAGATGAATTAAATTTAGAAACTCCATAATGGTATTATTGTTTCCTTATAAGGAAACAGTCAGAATCCATTGACCGAGCAGCCAGTGACACTTTCAGCTGAAATTTATAAAATATTTCTCTTAAAGCAATTTTTCAGGAAATAGGTTTCTCAGTTTCATAAACTGTTATCGATCTTTATAGTACTGATGGGGTCTTCCTTTCTGATATTTTGTTCGGAAGTCAGTATCTTTATTATGTCATTATTTTCTTTTATTCTCAAGTGGTTGCTGCTATATTTTACAGTTTTATGTGATTCTGTAGTACCAGTTCACAAGGTTCAAAGAAGGATGGTTCTCGCTAAGGCCTACAGGCATCATTCGCTTGAAGCCATTTAAGCGATTGTATACAGCTGAGAGTTACTTTGTTTAGTTTCTGGAAGGCAACTTTCACTATTCCAATGTACCTTCAGATTACTTTGTCACACTTTTCATCATCTGTTATTACACTACCCAGAGAGTTAAGTTTCTGTACTTGGTTATTCTGATGTCCCCAATTGGTAGCTCACATCTTCAGCTGCCTCTTTTGCTAGCAGCTATACACTCTTTTGCTGCCATATAGGAGGATTGTTATTACATAACATTTCAGTGTCCTTTTCTTTGTTTCTCAACACTTTGCTTTATTTTTATGGGGCAATTTTCGCTATTCCAAAATACCTTCTGATTAATTTGTCACACTTCCCTTCATCTGTTATTACAATACCAAGATAATTGGATTTCTGTACCTATTTGATTCTGACGTTCGAAGCTCATAACTTTGCCCGCTTAAAGCCTGTTAAAATAACGCAGTAAACTTTTTCACAAATCTAATAAATTACGTTTACACGATTACCTACTCACTCTTGAAGTCGGAATTAACATGGAGCCTCGTACGCACGCATGCAGGTAGTGCTAGAAATTGTCCAGCTCTCTCAGCACTTTCCTTTTGAGGCGTCCCAGGTGCCTGTGACTGGCCCTGACCTTGACCCTACCCCTTTAAGTGTAATGCATGGCTGGTTCCAGGTGGGTCAATGTTGTCACTGTGTTGTTTGCATCATCACGATTTGCATGATACCATCATTAATTGTAAATGGAAACTTTATGGTTTGTGCTTATTTTTGCGTTGTTGGTGAGGCTTAGAATACACCGACAGCATCCTCTGCATAGGGACAAGATACCATTCCACTCTGTGAGAATCTACCCGGTAGGGTAGATACTCACAGACGTGGGTATAAATCAAGGCCATGTCTACCTATTTAACGATTCGTTTTAATCTTTGTTCTGTAAAATTATATCTTTTTTATTCCCACGTCTCTTCAGGGCATAAGCAATAATGACACTAATGTCCATGGTTGTTTACAGGATTAAAAACAACAATATTTTCATAGAGAAAATAACATATTTGAAATAAGGCACAAGAGTCATTCAAGGTAGAGTGTTACGGCTTGGATGCGCACAAGAAAAG
The DNA here is from genome assembly GCA_964036315.1 of Acanthosepion esculentum. Classification (NCBI taxonomy): domain Eukaryota; kingdom Metazoa; phylum Mollusca; class Cephalopoda; order Sepiida; family Sepiidae; genus Acanthosepion; species Acanthosepion esculentum. The sequence goes on from OZ038485.1 coordinate 55,785,414, forward strand.
GCAATAACGGAAGTTCATGCGGTTATGTAGGAAAGATAATGGTTAGGCCTGGACCTGAAGAGATCAAGATTGCAAAAAAGTAAATGGCGCAGCCGCTCGAATCCGAGGATGCCAGTGTTTTAGGGCGGTTAGCTAATCTCCATTACAGGCACATTTGTGTTTGTTCAACACCGGCAGAGCCCATATGTGACTTATACTGCAACTCTACTGCGCGTTATCTAGCGTGATCAACAGTCTGAACAAGGCTAGCAGGCTCAAACCCTCGGTCCCGATGACTTGTGACTTCGTGCTAGCACAACCAACGACGGCTCCCAAGGGTTCCGTCTGCCCAGTTTCATCCACAAGGCTTGGGTCAACTCGTGGTATGGTTTTCAGGCACTTTCTAAAGGTGCCGCGCTGGGATCACCTCCTTCAGACTGATAACACCAAGAAGTCACCTTCCTGACAAATCGAACCCGAGTCTCATGATCAGAAAGCGAACGTTCTAACCACTCGGCCACGTGCCCATGACATCCTACTGTGTGTTCCATTAATTGTTATTGATCATTCCAGTAGCTCTGGGTGTTTCCATTCAAACATTTTGTTCGGAGTAGTGTGGGACGTCAGCATCTTGATTATGTCACTTTTTCTTTTCGAGTTACAAGTGCTATTCATTTTAGTTGTTGCTGCTGTTGAAAGTCCTCAACTCATGTGAGTGCAGCTATATGGCAGACTCTTTTTTTGTGATTTTGTAGCATTAGTTCAGAAGGTTCAAAGAAAGATGGTGATCGCTAAGACCTACAGGCAACATTCGCTCGAAGTCATTTTTAACCATTCATCTATGTAAACGCTTATATACAGCTGACAGTTTAAATATTTCTGAATGAGTTTGGCATAGACGGATATGCAACGTGGTTGGTCCTGATCTGGCATCTTGTCTGCAGTCGCTATCTCTCAGTCGTGCTGTGATTCCCATCTATCTTTACTACAAGTACTTTCATGGCAACTACTCCGACGCGCTACTTTCACTGGTTCCCAAATTACATGAATTCAGCGCGCTACTAGGTTGGCATCTCGGTCCCACCATTTCACTGTCGAAACGACTAAATATAGCCATCTCTTCTACTTCAACGGCTTCTTATCGCGTACCTCCTGTCAGTGGGACTCCCTTCCTATCACTTGCTTACCAGATAGCTATAATCTTCAAATATTCAAATGTAATGTCAATCGACATCTTCTGATGCCTTGACCTTGATCCCTGTCCTTCTTTTTATCCTTTTCCCAAGCACTCCTGTTTACTTTTACTCTCACTCTCTGTAACCCCTAGCGTGCTAGTGGCACTCCTGCCTTGCTTGGGGCGAATTGCTTAAAAAAAAATCATGCCTGACATCCATATGTCAGCCTTGATTTGACAAGGTTATTTAAGAACATGACTCGAAGTTTTACGTTAATGTTTTGCTTTTGCAGCAATTTGCGGTGTTGGGCGAAACTACTCCTGACTGACGAAGAAAGAGAAAGGTATTTACTAAGTTGAGTTTAGACTAGGATAGACGGGTTTTTTTTTTTGCACCAGTTTTCATGCCTTGAAAATTAGTATTTAAAATATTTGCTTTTATCTGGTCTCGAACACAATCTATAAGCACTGGAGGTAAATACAGTTTAACATGCATGTATGTTTATGCATGTATGTCGACGTGTGAGGCATATGATGCCTGATAAGATGTAACAATTGTATGTTTGCAACAAATTCACAGACTTTGAAATCATTCCGCTTCCTGATTATCTGAAAATGCTTTCACGTGTTTAACTTTTCCTTTTCTTTTTTTAAAAATATTATTTTGCAGAAAAAAATACGGAAAAACTCTTATCGCTGTTCGTCATGCGATAGTCGGAACAGCTTGACAACTCCAACCTTTGAAAGTAAGTTGATATTAGTCTACATTATTTTCCATGGGTCTATGAGCATATTCAGTTATATTTCTATGTTGTTGGGCTTTTCTCAGACCGACTTTATTTATACACATGCAGAAATATTGCTGATGACGATATAGTCGCTATTTTTATCATTTATAGTATATATATATATATATATATATATATATATATATATATATATATATATGTGTGTGTGTGTGTATGTGTATATATATATATATATATAAAGTAGTAATTTTCTTTAAAAGCGTGAGTACATTTTTCATAAAAATGTTGGTCTTCTTTTCTAGAATGAGAATAATGCTTCGCAAATGAGGCTGTTGTTTACGTATAAAATAGCCAAAATTGGTTTTGCGTAGTCCCAGCTTTTGACTCACATGAATCATCATCAGGAAGAAAACAAATTACACACACACACACACACACACACACACACACACACACACACACACACACAAACACACATAAATGTGTGTCTGTGTGTATATGTATGTGCGTCTTCCTCACTTAAAAAAAGTTCCATTTACAGGTAAAACTTAAAAACTGGAACAACAGACGATGACTTCCAGGCATCGAGGCATTTATTATGCCGTTTAGAAAGAAGAGGCGCTAGTTCGGGAGCACACTTCTTGATGACTCTAACAGGGATACCATCGGGTCCACATGCTTTGTGGGGATCCAGGTTAGAGGTGATAGCAGAAACCATGGAAGTGGTTATATGCATATCATTCAATAGAGAATCAGTTCTAAGTGGGAAGTCAGGTAGGGATACTCCAGATGAGTCAAGAGTAGAGTTTGAGGAGAATTTACGGGCAAAGCATTCAGCCTTGTCAGCAGGGGATGATGAAACCTCAAATCGATTGAAGAGGGGGGAAATAAACACCTTGCACTTATTTAGTACCCTATTACAGAGACGCCAGTAGTCACGACAGCCAAAGTTTCGAGATACTGTGCGGTGCCTCATTCTCTCAGCAAACAGGGACTTACCTTTTTCGGGGACACGCTTACATTTGGCACGAGGAGTAACAAGTAGGCACCTATACGTACACAAGTGCTGGGGTAAGTATTAAGAGAAAATTAAAACAATAAAGGAAGAAAAAATATAGAATAATATTCGGAAATAGGATGGTATAGAAAAGTGAAAAGGACAAAAAAGAATCAACAAAAATCAAGTTAAATACAACAAAAATAACAATAAATAATAATCAAAAGTATTCATTTGAATGATACCAATATACAGTTAGGACTGGCGGAGTCAACAAGCACCGGTGGGCTCTTGGATGAAATCAGATCAAAAAGATTTGGTGAAGTTGTACTGGTCTTGGAATAAAGGCATGATGGGATCGCTAAATTCGAATCTTCCATTTTTTTTTTTTTTTCTTTACATTTTTTTTACCGGTTTTACATTTCTACATTTTTAAATATTCGTAGCACATATCCACTTTGTTGGAAAAACGCCAAACCCCAAAATTTCCCATCCAGTTTACCTCTCATGATAGACACCCATTAAAAATTAATATTGGGAATTAACACTAAATTAATGTACAAGCAAGCATTTTATACAGACGTGCAAGTTAAGTAAACTATTTCATTCTATTATAATTAATAACAATTAATACTCTTGCTACTGATCTCTGTATTTGCAAGGACTACTTGCCTTGGATGCATTGCTTTCCAGGTTTGTCCTGGTTGATTGCATTTTTTTCGCGAAATAAAAGTATTTCTTATTGTTGTTATATATATATATATATATATATATATATATATATATATATATATATAACCAACAATTACTATTCTTCAAAGAGTGCTCAATACAGAGTAGAGCAAATATAATTATTTATTTAAAAATTATAACATAAATATGTTATAAAATCACTACAACAAATAGGCATTTTGTTTCAACACCTCTGGTGTCTTATCAGGTGATGATGTTGAATGTAGAATAAAGGGTTTTAAAAGGTCCAAATTAATTAACCACCCTCGCAAGGGGAAACGCTGTTACATGAGCTGGAATGACCAATCAAAATACAAGTATACGAGAATTCAAAAAACTTGACAACGAAGTAAGCTTATAATAGCTATTAAATGCTTTAAAGTTGGGGTTATACTAAAATAGAATTTATTCTAACTAATAAGTATTAAATTATGTGATAAAATTTGAAATTAAAATTAAAAATAAAAAGCTACCCATTTTAAAATCTAAATTTAATCTCTATTATGGGTAAGAGTGCTCAATATAACCACATTCCGATCCACAGTTATTTCTACTAAATATCCTCTAGGATAACTTTAAACATAATCATTATTCGAAATCATAAACATTATCCTTCGGGATAATAGAATAGACATTATTACCCATAATGCACCACTGACTTAAAAATAAATAGGTGTTTTGGCTCACCTATTTATTTTGGCTCACCTATAAATAGGTGAGCCAAAACACAACACGCATGACCTGAAGATTGCGTTGAAGCATGAAACAGAATGTCACCGCTTGTTGTACTCAGTGTTCACTTTATATATATATATATATATATATATATATATATATATATAATGTATGTATATATATATATATGTATGTATGTATATATATATATACATGTATATATATATATATATACATGTATATATATATATATGTATGTATATATGTATATATACATATGTATGTATATATATATATATATATATATATATATGTATGCATATATATATATAAGGCAAATATTATACATGTATATATATATATATGTATGTATATATGTATATATACATATGTATGTATATATGTATATATACATATGTATGTATATATGTATATATACATATATATATATATATATATATATATATACATATATATATATATATATATATATATATATATATATATAAGGCAAATATTATTAAAAACAACATTTTGTGTCAATTAATTTTAATGACCAAGTTTCCAAAATTGCGAATAATCCCCAGACAAGGAAGAAATTCCGTCAGAAATATGGTACTATGATCCGATAGATGGCAGCTGAGTCTCTGTGAAAGTGTGATTGTGGTATGTCCTATATAAAATGGTTTTGTTTATCAAACCAGTCGATAACAATAAATGCATTAGATTTATTATTTACTACAAAAAATTAAAAACTAGTCACTTTTATTATTAAAAATAATATATCCCAAGCCTCCAATCCGCTATATAAACCAAAGTTACGTATGAATACACTTTACCCATACAGATAATGTTTCACTGTAAATAAAAAACACAAAACAGCGCCAACATTTTACCTGCAACGGAAAAAATAGGGCTGCTCAGTAAAAACATTGGTCACTATGCTGCGCTTCAACCTCCCTCGCAAAGTAAATTAGTGGCAACGTAAGCCACTACAGGTTATACAGAATGTTGAGGTTACCATCCTCTGGAAGTTCAGCGTTTAAAGTGATAGGGAAATTTAGCCAAATCGGCTAGACATAATTGTGAAAAATGTGGGACGAAGCACTCAGTGACGTTCAATCTTACTAACAAATGGTTTAGACTAGCCTGATAAATATGGTTCGACGAGAAGCGTCCCCTTTGAGTTTTTGTGTATCTTAATTTTATTCGAGTCTTTTTTCTATATCTTTCTCTCTAAACAGGCCCAATCGGATTTAGGCGCCTCGGCTTGGGGTGATTGGGCTAGCGAGTTACTCCGGTTGAACATTAAGAATAAGTTCTCTCCTCATTAGGTATCACATACTTCTGACTTTTTACCTTAATCTTAGTTGCCTAATACATGTGGTGTCTTAATAATCGGAGATGGGACCGGAGTTTTCTCAATGTGAAATAAACGGAGTCGGGGGTGGGTGGGGGTGCTGTCTTAATAATCGGAGAGATCGGAATTTCCCTCAATATTCAATAAAGGGGTCAATAATAGGGATCGGAATTTTTTTCAAAGCACAATAAATGGGGGTCTTAATAATCGGGGGTCGGAACTTCCCTCAATATGCAATAAAGGGTGGTCTTAATAAACGTGGATACCGTTATTTTTATCAATATATAACAAGTGGTGGGTCTTAATAAACGAGGGATCGAAATTTTTATCAACATGCAATAAACGTGGGGTTCTTAATAAAAGTGGTATCAGAAAATTATTTAGAGTCAAAAAGTGCGTAATTAATAAACGAGTTGCTCTTAAGTTTGGGGAAGTCGAAAGGTTTCCTCGAAAAAACGTCACACCCAATCCATTAAGTATGTAAGAGTTATGCTTAATAAATAATAACTGCATTGGCATATTTTGTTGATAACAATTACGATATTTAACTAGAAAACAAAAAGTAGTTACGATGAAATAAATTGTGTCTGCTTTTGCTATTAGGTTGAGTCATAAGTAATTTTCGTCTTTGAGAAACGAGTTCGAATTCCAATCGGGTTCGTTATATTCACTAAAGGGGCAAATACCCTTGGGAAAGGTATGAATCCACCTCCTCCTTCCCAGCTATGGGTTAAATAGCAGGACTTGTTTCTGGAAGTATTATCGTTGTTCTAAAAAAACTGTTAATGTAGAGAATTATTCCTACAATTCAAAATATTTTTCGGTTTTAAATAACCCACAAAGTGTTGATAAACCGTAAAAAACAAATCAATCAATCTATCCGGTTTTTGGAAACCAATTTTTTAAAAAATCATTTCACCCCGATCAAGGCGATAATGCCACTAAGACACAAGGGATTACTAGGAGTGAAAGAGAATGAGAAGGCATTAGAAGGGACCGGAAACCTAATTCTAAACAGGAAACAAGGGGTAAACCTTTTCAAATGGTCAAAGGATGAGGAAGGCGTGCGAACCGGGTGATAGGCGAAACTAATTACTCCTATTAAATTGTAATGGCAAATGTATCACTCTAACTATTAATCATGCGTGTCAGTTAAGAATAAATGTGGGGTACGCAAACATACCTTAAACTATGGCAGTGGCAGCGTACACAGTGGGTGAAAGAGAAACTGTTGTTCGCCCCCATGACACCGCAAGGCCGCATGAAGCAAGAATAAAACAGGAAAACATTTTCGAACTCGGTTGCCATGTTTTACCCTACCCGCCATGTTTACCCGACACTGTACCAATCGATTATTACCTCTTTTTGATCGCTGCAAAACGCTTTGACGGGGGAAACTTTCTTAAGTGAAATTCAAGAGTTTGTCGAAAACTTTTTTACATCAAAACCTGCGGAATTTTGCTTGAAAGATTAGTCTGAGAAGTGACAACAAGCCATTACAAATAACGGGGAATATAAATTGAATAAAATGAAATTGAACTTTATTTTTTGAAGAATAACGTTGATAAAGAAGAATAAAGTTATTTATGACGCAACCTAATAATAAACTTGTATTTAAAAGAAAAACAAGAAAACAAATGACTAATTGGCTTAACTTTAGTTTATTTGTAATTTCTTTGCACAAAAAATAAATAGAAAAATGGAATAACTAAAAAATAAAATGAGCTTTTTTTCTTCTCTTTTTTGCAGTTAATTTGTTAACATTATTATTATTATTTTTTTTTTTTTTGCATGTGCAGCCTCGACGCTCGCTCCGTGGGGAGAATGGAGTGACTGTACGGTAACATGCGGTGCCGGTTGGCGATCCAAGTACCGTCAGTGTCCAACGTGTGATATTAATGATTATCGAAATAAGCTTTTCCAACCCTGTATGATCCAAAGCTATTGCCCAGGTAAGTCCAAAATAACTTCCGGTTATTGAGCAAAACTATGTTTTCATCGTAGTCAAGAGATATTTGTAAGACTTCGCCAAATATGGTACAACACTATTTAGAAATTTTAGGAGTCAGTCGAACTTTGACATCAAGCTCAATTCATATAGTGAACTAGTATAAAAAAAAAGATTAGCAGCTAATCGATTGTATAACAAGCGCGCTTAAAATTAAAAACGTATTAATTTCCATTGTTTTACGAAAGGATGAATCTAGCCCAGTGTTTCTTAAACTTTTTTTTTCTCCAGCGCTTTCTATAGGATATTTACGCGGGCTGGCTGACGCTATATTAACCTTACACTTCTAAGTGGAACATAGTTAAGACAACAGAATCAATGTCACGTATTTACGTTTTGTTGCCAATCACCGGAAGTAAGCTGTGGCGGGAACAACCAAGAGACTGTCACCCAGTAAGACCAGAGAAGCGGGTTTTTGTCCCGTACATATATGGCAGTTGCATTTAAGCGTTTAAAATACGCCTAAAAATATAAATATACGAACAAAACGATACAAAAATTCGTTTTTCTTATTACTATAAAAAATTATTCTAGTGGGTACACGTGTTTGAGTCAGTTATGTGCCATACGTGATACACACTTAGGTGATCATGTATCTTTCGATACATGACTGACGAGGAGAGAAAAACTGCCTAACATGACAGTGAACCAACTTCCTAGCAGTGGGCCGAGTAAGTGATTCAATATCATCTTTCCGCTTCATGTCAGCGGAAAATGTTAGCTTGAGAAGCAATGAATCACTCTCCTGGTGGTTAGCAGCAGCCATGCTGATGGAAGGCAGAAAGAAGTCTCTTTTAACGATAACTCCCTAAACTACATTCAAATAAAGACACATGGCCATGCTGCCTGAAAGTAACAAGTGATGTTACAGTCCGCGGCTCCCGTTAATTCATGTAGTCATGAAAAGTATGTTTGGTGAGAAAGGCAAATCATATGAGATTGGATATAACCAGTAAATAAAACTGATCCATTTAGAATAAATACACAAGAAATAATTTATGATAAACAAACCATGAGAATGAAATGTGCAGTTGTGGTTGGTGTATAAAATGTCCGTACCGGAAATGTGCAGTTGTATGATTCTTTTTTCAGGACGATGAAATATATCCTGGTTATGAAGGTTACATTTCGGGAGAGGTCAACGCGTTTTTCTACAGTGATGAACCTATGAAAAAAAAAAGCACGGCCTCGTGACCAAAGTCCGGATAGAGGAAGAAATAGAAAGAAAGGGGTTACTGCTTCTTTGTATACGTTCCCGCGAGCAATTCTTGCTTCCGCGGAAGCCTAATGTTACATCTATTTTTGACCACATAATAAGCTTGACATGCAGATTTTAATTTTCGCTAAACTCAACAATCGTAATAAAATAAAATAAAACTCATATTTAATTTATTGTAATAAAATAATTAAAATTTGAATAAGTTAAATGTTAGCCATAAAAATGTTTATTTTATGAAGCCATATTAAATAAAAATATTAGTTATCAGAAAGAAAATATTTTCTTTGATTTTTCCTGTCCGCAAAACAAAGTTATGGCTTTTATTTTTTCACATGACTTTTTTCCCTAGCTTAGTTTTAGTAACTGCCAATTTATATTAAAGGATATTGATGAGTGATACAGCGAAACAGTCTGTCTGCGGATGACAATAAAGACAAAAATATATAAATAGTAATTTAAAATTGAATTCCTACAGATATAATTGAAAAGACTATTTCTTTTTTACCTTCCGAATTCAACATACAGAAAAATGTGGCAGAATTATTCAAAGCAAGGACGAATGGTAGACTTATAAATATGTATGATAGATTCTGGCGAAAAAAATTGTCTATCACGACACAGTGAACCAACTTTCATAGCTGAAGACTTAGCTGTTGATTCAATATACTCTTTCAACTTCATGGGCACCTCGAGGTGGGTGCAATGGTTAGCAAGTTTGTCTCGCTAGAACAATTACGACTGAGTAGTGATTTCGATTTTGCCCCATTCTTTTGGCCTTGTGCCACATCTAAGCTACGCTTGGAAAATAACTATACTTGGTGTAAATTACTCTCTTGAGTGGTTTGTAACACACTGATATTCACCGGACACAAGGATCCGTCCCTGCGCTGGTATTATCTCGACTATGACCAGCTTGGACCAGCTCTGACCAGCTTGGACAAGCTATGACCAGCTAAGACCAGCGGCCCGAGTGAAGACACTTGGGACCCCACGTTAAAAACCGACCTTGTGTCACAACCTGATTCAGTAGGGGGGGGGTCAAGTAAATACAAACTGCTCTCTCTCGAGTAGTTTCTAACAGATTGATATTCACCGGGCGCAGAGATCCGTCCCTGCGCTGGTAGTATCACGGTTATGAATAGCTTGGACCGGCTCTGACTAGCTTCGACCAACCCTGACCAGCTTGGACAAGCTATGACCAGCTAAGACCAGCGGCCCGTATGAAGACACCACGTTAAGAACCAACCTTGTGTAACACAAGGGGAGTCAAGTAAATACATGCTTTTTCTACTTCATGTCAGTGTAAAATGTTAGTCCAAGAAGGAGCAATGATCCCTCGAATTATGTCCACTTAGTCTATTAGCGTATTCAAATTTTACTGATTTTATTACAATAAATTAAATATGAATTATTTTATAACGGTTGTTGAGTTTAATGAAAACAGACAGTTCTTTCCGATAAAGAACGGTTGGCAATCCTATCCTAGCTTAATAACGTATACCTTATGATTTTCATTCAATGACTTTTATTTTTGTTACCAAAGAACATGTGAAGCTAGATATTTTCAATCTTTCGATTTCACTCTAACACAGTCGTTAGCAAACTGCAGCCTTCAGGCCTCACGCAGCCCGCTTAGATTTGAATGGCCTTAATTTCATGAGAAAAATAACCTTTGTTAAAATTTTGTTTGTTTCGTTTCGTTCTCACTTGTTCACTCATACGCTCTCATAAATAATCAAATACATAAACAATGATTAAATATGCTATACTTGTTGAAGGTAACATTTTTCGAATTTTAAACGATTGGCGACTTTTATCTGCGGAAGATCATACATGTAAACATCGTTTACTTTAGAAACAGGAAACGTTCACAATATTTTTTCTCAGGAGAAGAAATATGTTTTTTTCTTTTAAAGAATTACTTTTGTATTTTCAAATTGATAAATTGTAAACAAATCACGCACAAGAGAGTATGTTGATCACACTCTCATCGGTGATGATATAGGGTACCCAGTAAAAAAAAGTGGCAGATTTATTATCACTGTTTTATTTTTCAGGAATAATTGACCTTGAATAAATTTCTTGAATATTCATGACCTTGAATAATCATTAGTCTCTCGCGTAATTGTTTAACTCTGATTGGTTCTTTTATGATTGATTAATTGCTGCTCCATCTTGTGACTCGTCATTTAAAGGCTATTTGCAGACAACTTTCGATTTTCCTTCTGCTCTTCTACTATGGCTTATTATACTCACTGATTTTGAGCGTGAAATTATCGTACTTTTCAAAAAGACACCCGATGTGGGGATTTTTAATTCTAAAAAGTCCCCGACTTTTCCCCGATTCTAAGGCGTGCATATGTGTATGTTCTTTTCTAGTGAAAATGGCCGAGGCCCCTGACGAGAATCCATATCTGCCTGCTTATCGTAAAGGTTGCAACATGTGTCTAATCCGAGGAAGATAATGAAGAAAGATGGCTTAGAAAATTAGACACTCACAGGACATATTGAAGGCAAGAGGGGCATAGGAAAACAGTGCATAACCTGCCTCACGAGCTCGTGCAAATGCATGGCAGAACATGATTTAAGAGAGATAACAAAAAGACAAAATTTACTATGGACTTCAAAGGACAGAAAATTGTAGAGAGCCATGATCATACATAGAAGAAGATTGCTAGATAAGTTTGAGCATAAATTAATACACATTTTAAAACCTTTCCTTCGGGAAAAAAGTACAAACTAAACAGTTATTATGTTGTCCAAAAACTTCGTTCGCTTTATTAAGTAAATGTTCTACTTAATAAAGCCAACGAACTTCTTGGTCAACCCAATAATTTACCAAATGTCTTGAAACCCTTTATCGTATAATTGTTTAAAAAAAAAAAGAAAGAAATTCACATTTGTTTCATAACTTACAAATGGAAATAAAACATATGTTCCCTGTGTTCAACATATGTTGTTTTCTTTTTGTACACAGCCTTTTTTTTTTAAATTTGAGTTTTAATTCTTGAACATCTGTCATGACGGCTTTTTTATACATTATGCTATGTAGCACATATTTTATCTATTTTTTTTTTCAAGCAGGGGAGGCAATTTATGTCTAACTAGCACTTTTCTGTTATTTCTACGTTTATGTTATATGCCGACCGTAAAAAAAATTTCATTTCTCATCTTTTTTCCCTTTAAAGCAACTTTCTTTGTACATCTTCCCATTCATGTGTGTGTATTTCCTGAAAAATACATTAGTTGTTTTAAGTGTGCCCTGGAAACACATTTTTATTTAAATAGATTTTGATTTTTTTTTCGGTTAGTAAGTTTCCTTTTTATTTATTCTTTGCTTTAAAAGACGCAACGCCCTTGCTAGATTCTTAACTAAATATCAACATTCCCAAAGGAAATAAATTCAAAGTAAACATTTTTCATGTCATAAAAATCTCAAATCTTGGACTCTATGTCCATATAGAATGATTGATTGATAATTGTGGGCATTTTCTCGCTTAGTGAATAAGCATCTTATTTTTTTAATCAAATCACACCAAGCGACGAGATAATGCCACTAAGTCGCAAGGGGTTACTTCGAGTGAAAAGAAAATGAGGAAACGTTAATGAACAGAAAGGACAATAAAAGAACACCATTCAGAAAGACAGAAGATGGCCATTGATGTTGCGTTTAAATTTTTAAAGGTTCTACGTGACAGGGTAGCAAGCAGCCGGAAGAGTGTTCCAAACGCGAGAAGTACGAGAGAAAAAAAGCGTCGACATAAAACTTACGGTTACATCTACCTATTTTAACAGTAAAAAAGTGATGCCTAATTGCTACTAGTATTACGATTAAATTAATGCAGTTTGGGTACCAAGATGGAAAGCACATTAGAACAATTGCAATGTAAATATTTATAGAAAAAACACACAGGGAAGCGACATTATAGTGGTGGGAAACTGGCTGAAGTCGAGACCCTTCTTTGGATTTTGTCAAGAATCTCGAGATATACAGCGGGCACACCGGCCCAGATGTGACAACAATAGCCAATACACGAATGAATGGTAGACATATAAACGTGTAAGAGGGATTTGGGCGAAAAAAAATTGTCAGGCACAACACATTGAACCAACTTTTCTAACAGCAGACTTAGCAACTGATTCAATATAATTATTCCACTTCATGTCAGTGGAAAACTTGAAACCGAAGTTAGCATCAGTCACACAGAAGGAAGACAAAAATGTTTTTCTAAGGTGACTAAAAGATAGCAGTTTTGTTGGATTACTGTGTCGTGCGAAACAATTTTTTTCCTTTTGATTCTATCTTAAATATTTATAAGTCTACCATTCGTCCTGGCATTGAATATTGCTGCCGCATTTGTTCTGTTGCTCCTGCTATATATTTAGATATTCTTTATAAAATCCAAAGAAGAATCTGTAATGTTATTGGTCCTGACCTGGCATCTCGCCTTCGGCCATTTTCCCACCGCCGTAACGTAGCATCCCTGTGCCTTTTCTATAAATACTTTTATGGTAATTGTTCTGATGAACTTTCCTAGGGTATGTATGCTCATTTGGCCCCTTTTATTTCTGCCCCTATTTTTTCTTTAAGTTTAATTCCCCATCCCCTCCCTCGTTAGGTGGTTAGTGATGTCAGTTCGCAGGTAGGATGCGGGGTGCCTTTCGTTTCGTGTGAGTGTTTTCGTATTTGTTGTTGTGTTTGAATGGGTGCGTGTCAGTGTGTGTGCTTGGGATGGATGAATGTTCTATAATATTATAGTCCCGCATTGATTTCGGCCAGTGAACTGGTATTTCTGCCACATTTAGTCATTGTGGGCGGTTTTATTACTAATATTATTTTTCTTTAGTTTCTTGTAAATATTTTGACTCATTTTGTAAATACTCATTGGAGTTAATTTTTTAGAATTGTTATTTTATTCCCCTCCCCCCACAGACATTGAATTGTAAATATGGGGAGAAGTTAGTATTTTCATAGAGACAGTGAGGTATTATGGTGGTTGTAGTAAGAACGGTACGTATGAATGTGGTGTTTTTTGGTGTAAGGAATATTGTTCGTACGATTGGGTCAGTGTTTGCGGCTAGCTAAGTTATAGTTAAGACAGATGAAGACCGTCTCTTTTCCCCCATCGGCCTTGTGCCACATTTCTGTATATCCTACAGAATAAATATCACTTTCCTCGATGGTACCTAGACTTTATTAATTTAAGCGCGGTACTTGATTGGCTGTAAGGTCTCATCATTTCACAGTTGAAATGACTAGATGTAACCGTAAATTCTATGCTGACAGTTTCTTCTATCGCACTTCTCCTTTGTGGAACTCTCTTCTGGTTTATCGCTTCCCACTCAACTTTGATTTTGAAAAATTTAAATGCAATGTCAATCTTTATCTTTTATCTTCTTAATACTTGTTCTTTTATTGTCTTCTCTTCTTAATAGTATATTTTCTTGTAATCTCTAGCACTCAGCAACCCCTTGCATCTTAGTTGCTTTATTGCTTTGCTTCGGGTGAATGATTAAAAAAAGAGAATATTTGAAAACTAAACTATCGAAAAAGGATTAAGAAAAAAGTAATTATCTCAAATGAAATTTAACATTTATATCATCAAATAACATTTTCAAACGTTTTGTTCAATATCTTATCTAGTTTATTCTTGATTAGAAAATGCATCACATTTTGTCTATTTCCGGTTGGCCTTGTGTTTCTCTGGCGCTAAATCCTGAAGAGGATCCCCCAACCTACGTCCTAGTCGTGGATCTTGGGAAACGATAAAGTAGGGGATCGCTTGGCAGAGTGAAATATGGTTGATCTTCGCCGACCCCGTAAATGTCTGTTAAGAACCTCGAAACGGTTGGCTAAATGAACTCTGGTATCGGCATTCCTGCTGGCGTCAAGGTGATCCCGAAAAGATCTGGGTTTCGATAGCCCAACGCAGCTCCGTTTTTCAAGACCGCCTGTCTAAGCCACGTGATGATCCGCGGAGGAGGCTTTAGAGCGAAATGCGTGGGCACCGGGTATGCAAACCGTCGAAAATTGGATTATAATCGATGTATTTGTAAGAGGAACTTCTGGTTGAAAGTGCAACCAACCTAAAGGTTTGTCAAATATAATCTTTGCTTCTGTGTTTGAAATTGGATAATGGGAACCCCAACACGAGCAACATCATTATCATCCGGGCAACTGATCATGAACAGATGACACTGTTATATCGGGTAACATTTTGTAATAAAGTCCAGTTGAGTATAGTTTTCTATATTCTCAAAACGTTTGTCGGAGAAAAATACTAGTTAACAGATAAGCATTGACCAGTCCCAATGTTGCTTAACATCGGTGATCGTACGAGAACGAATGTTTCAACGTGATATAACCGTAAGACAAATAAATATCACGGAAGGAAAATAAAATGATTATTTAAGATATACGGCCCTCATAACCAACGTAACGTTTTTGTGAGAGTAGGGGCAGTAGAGCGGTTTGTTTGTTCAACGGCATATAAACTTCTTATGGCTCATTTAATGCCGAAATTTAATTGAAATATTTGTAACAAAATCATGCAGTACGTCTTCAACTACAGATAAAATGTATTGTTGGTCTTTTTGCTATTAAATGTATTAGTGATAATTTTACTATAAGATGTATTGCTCGTTATTTTGCTTTAAAACTGTATTGTAGGTAATTTTACTATAAATATATTTCATTGGTATTTTTACTATAAAAACGTATTTTTATACTTCCATAGTGTTTTGTTTTTGTTTGGGGGTTCACTATTTGCCCATAGGTAGGATTCTAACAGGCGCTGCTATCCCGTCCCGGGTCAGGGTGAACCTGGGTACAACAGCAATGAAGAGATGGTTCTATTCTCCTCAAAATATCCAATCTCCCGATCAGCGGCCTTGCTGTTGAATGCAGTTTATCGTCATACCCAGGACTATAGGACAGTAGACGTGATGGTTCAATGCGCCATTGAATCCTTAACTGCGTTTGTCTTGTTAACGCTTAAAATATTGACGCCATCAAATATCGAAAATTTTCTTAATGATTTCGCCTACGTTTCGTGGGAATTCGCCTATTTAATGCTTCCCAGATTTGCGTGTTTTCAAATTAAGAAACTGGAGAACATAATAACTAATGCGAAATAATTCACGTTTAAAGTTATAATTATCGGTTAATTGATTGTAAAGATTATGATCGTGTTTCTCGAAGAAAGGGATCAACGTGTGCAAATATTTTTCTCTCTGTTCATATCGCTTTTTATAATTCATTAAATCTGATACCAGACTTAAGTTAAACGTGAGTCACTGGACTAGCAGAGAAAAGTGCGTACTCGACAAACTGCCTTTAATTTAGAGTTCTGCTCTGTGATGAGACAAAGATAAAGACAAAAACAAGTGATATTTACTGAATTATAATATCGAAAAAAAAAAATAGATGCTTAGAGTTACCGCTGGAGAATACCAGGTGCTGTAAACTAAGCAACAGACCTAGCAAGCCGGCGATGTATACAATCTCGTTAATAGAATACCTCGTATGTGAAGGTGCTTCTTAGTCTATAGGCCGCAAAACCTACCTGGTGTTGAGTAAGTGAGATGCTTACAGCAAATACACAAAAATAGAAGAGTAAGACAAGGATATGTTTTCTCACCGGATTTATTCAACGTATACACCAAGATCCTTAAAAGATCTACCAGGTTTTATTATCAGCGAACATAATCTTAACAACATCAAATACGTGGATGGTACTATGTCGATGAGAGACCCAGAAAAGAAAGGGAAGAGGTAGTAAAAGAAAGTAAGAAGAAAGGACTAACTATTAACTGTAAAGAAGACAGAATGCGTGTTCGTCAGCAAAAGGGACAGTTCAAAGTATGATATTACGTATTGGAGACGTCGAAATCAAGTACAGAAATATCACTCTCTGGGTAGTATAAGAGCAAAAAATGTCACATAGAAAACAGAAAGGCAGGAAGGAATAGCGAAAGGTGTCTTCCAGAATCTAAACAAAGTATGAAGCGATGAGAAAATATCGTTAGAAACAAAGAGTGTTGAATAGCTATATAATATTTAATCTCCTATAGAGTAGTGAATACTGGACAATTTTCTCACAGATGAAGACGAGACTTGAAGCGACAGAAATTTGTTTTCAGTTAACAAATGCTAAGAATACCTCGAACGGAACATCCGAGCAACGAGGAAGTATTTTAAAAATAAGAACACCAACGGAACTTATGTTTATAATCAGATAGAATTGAAATTTCTGAGTCACATAAAGAGGAAAGAGTGCAGACTGAAGGCGAGTCGGTCGCGTGTAGGGGGGGGGGCATCGTTATTGACGATGACATCTCCATTTCCTCGTCGTTGGCTTGAATTTTGCTATTGAAATATTTGAGCATGTTATGCTTGTTACCGTTCATGGCTCCTCGTATAATTTCAATGTCCAAACGCGGACGCACTGCATCTTCCACAAGGTAAACATGGAATGTCGTCTCCTAGAGTAGGAGATCTTCATGCCTCGCTCTCATGTCTGCGTGTTTGGCTTAAATTTGAATGCAAGTGAAGCAGAAAGAAAGGGCGAGTAAGCAACATAAGAAGTTTATAAGAATAAAGCGAGATTGTAAATTGTCAGAAGTTCCTGATAGGGATTTGCGGAGAGTCATGATCAGGAATGTCTTGAAAGGACTTGGCATATAGAAGAAAAAGGATGTCTCTTAATTTATCGTTCTGCACCAAACATTTTGAAATAAAATATCTGTTTTTCTCACATAATGTAATTTCGAGATAATTATAGCATATAATCACAGGGATTCAGTCTGTCTCGTGGCCTTTTTAATGAATTAATCCGAATAAAAAAAAAACAATGCCTCTAAGATGCAACGGATTACTGAGAGTGAAAGAGAATGAGAAGACTTTAGAAGGAGCCTGAAACATAATTGTAAACAGGAAACAAGTTATAAACCTCTACTCTTGTTCAAAAGACGGGGAAGGAGTGTGCACAGGGTGATATGCGACCTAACTAATTCTGATAGAGTGCAATGACATATGTACCACCTTAACTATTAATCATACATGGCAGTTAAGAATACATTTGGGGTACGCTAACATACTTTAGTTTTTGTACGGTAGTGGCAGCATACACAGTGGATGAAGGGAAAACTGTTGTTCACCTCCATGACGACGCAAGGTCGCATACAGCAAGAATAAAACCAGAAAACATCTTCGAACTTGGTTGCCTTGTTTTACTCCACCCACTTGTTTTACCTATCTACTCCTATTGAAGAAAAATGGATAAATAAAAATAAGTAGTAAATAAAATCTCATTTATTTGAAGTAGACTTTAGAAGCAATCGGAAACCAAATCCTAAACGGGAAACAATGGATTGACCTCTATACTTGTTCAAAAGACCGGGAAGAAGTGTGACCCGAGGGATAGGCGTTGTCTATTTACCATTGGTGTCAGTAGTCAAGCGTTAGTAAAAAGCGAGGATTTCGAATGATGATTTTGAAGGCCGGCTAGATCTCATTGCTTGAGACAACAAATTCTATTTTATAAAATTATTATTTGTTCGCTGTCCACGGCCCCACCATTTCGTGTACAACCCTAAAATTTGATACACTACAGTTTAAACTTTGGGGCCACCCTTGGTATTTTTTTTTTAATTGGCCCCCAAACTAGTTGTTTTTAGATAAGAGAAAATTATTATACATGGTTTTAAAAAAAGTGAGACATGATTTTTATTAGAAATTTTATTATGACAAAAAGGAAAAAAAAAAAGCATTTTATGATTAAATTTTGCTCTCGTCAAGGTATCCTCTTTCATCCTTGATTACTGCAGCACACATTTTTGGCATTCGTTGTAAAAGTTTCTCAAAGTATAAGTTTGATAATTGATTCCATTCTTTTTTCAATAGCTCTAAGAGCTCTTTTTCCTTTTTATTTCACTCTTTTGTCAAGTTCATCCAATCCTAATTCTTGGAATGGTTTCAGACTTTTGAATTCTTGTGTATATTGGATTCGGGCAAAGATTTTTACTTATTTAATTCATTATGAGATGATTCTTTTCTGTTATATTGATATCATCTTTAATAGTAACAACCACTGTTTGTAATCATATTACACTTAATATCAATACTATCCGGACAAGAAAAATATTTGTGTGCTTAAAATAAAGCAGTATCAAAATTCAGGGATTGAACTTAAAATTACTATGTTACCAAATATTGCGAGTTCAATTCCTGGGCAAGGCAGTGTGTAATTGAACTCAGTGGAAACGAGTTGAGCAATAAGTGAGTGGTACTAAAATAAGAACTAGACTAGATATCCCTAGACATGATCAGTGGAACGATAATCTATCCCGTAGATTAAATACAAGTTTCAGTTAGAAATTCTCTGTAGGAAATCCGGATCGACATTCACCTGATGAGGACCGGAGGTCACAACGGCCGAAACGTTGTGATAACAGCAACAAAGATGAGGACATTAGTCTGCATGAAAATAAAGATATGTTTTAGTTACATTTGTTCCACCTTAGTATATCAAGTTATGTGAATCGAATTATGTTTTTGTTTTTTTTCATTAAGTGACCAACTCACCAGCAGTACAAATGTAACGTTATTGTAAACAACACGGGACAAAATCTCTTATGCGCAAATTATTGTCTATTTACCCTACTACCTAATTTACTTAATGTCAGTGAGTGGTCGGGGTGGTAGCACCTGTTAGGGTCCCAACTATGGGCAAATAGTGAACCCCAAACAAAAATCAATAGTACATTTTTATTGTAAAATGGCTAAAAATGCGTTTTTATAGAAAAATGATAATCAAAACACTAAAAAAATATAATAGAAAAAAATTACCAATAACACATTTTTCGTAGTGAAATTACCGGCAATACATTTAAAAAAAATTACCAACAATACATTTTATGATCTACATACTATATACAGATTGCGATGGATAAATTGTCGTCTAAATTATTAATTAGTTTGGTAGCCAGATGTAAGGGATGATGTGATCACAAAAATTATGTGACAGCCATAACTGGGTTCTCCTGCTTGTGTGGCGTGGTCCAGAGTCCTTTTACCAGACATAGGTTCTTCCAGTCGCCATATTCCTGATCCGGGGAAGCACTACCTTCGCAAGGCAATGATAACGCCAAACACCTTCATAATCACCGTTAGACTCATCAAACTCTTTCCGAATCCTCTGCACTGTCCTCAGATTCACAACCAAACACTAAAATGTTTGTATTGAGGCTTCCAGCACAAATGCAAAGCAGTACAGCATGCCGTTTCCAAATTTATGGCGAACTGAATTGTATCATGGTGCTCTTTTTCCCACAGACGATGCCCAACTGACCCTACTACATTGTGCAGTCGACAAAATCAAAAACAAACAATGCGCATGTGCGAAATTGAAAATATAAAATGCTGACAATTTACCCCTCGCACCCTCTATCTAAAAACATACGCTTACTCTGAAAGTATAAAATTACGTATAAAATATTTAGATTTCGGCATTAAATAACACGTATGCCGCTAAAGGAAGTCAACCAAGCACTCGGTGAGTAGGTATGTGGCTCTTGATGCGGGAGGAAGATACTTCCTTCTCAGGAGGATGACTCTCTGACTTTACCCTCTCTCGAATGGCGCACTTATATATCTTCCTGTCACCCAGTCGTCTTCGGGGCGCAACTGGGTTAACCACCTGTTTAAATGTCGGGAAGCAGCCACTGACATCATGCGAGGCGCGAATCTGCACTTGGTAGCTAGGAGGTTGCTTTCTAAGTCCACTCTGTGATGTACACTAGCCTCTATGATACTCTGATCGGACAGTGGGAGCAAGATACTCCAGTATCTTTTAGGGTGAGCCCAATAAATATTGGAGTCACCTTAGGCCCACTCTATGATACTCTGGAGGAACACTGAGAGTAAGATACTTCAGTATCGTATCTCTTAGAGTGAGCCCAATACATATTGGGGTTGCCCTAGTTCTACTCTCTGGTGTACTTTGTCTCTATGAAACTCTGGAGGGACACTGAGTGCAAGATACTTTGATTTAGGGTGACCCCAATATATATTGGGGTTACAACAGGTGAACTCTTAAATTAAATAATTCTTATTGTTATTAAATTAGATTCAGGCTATCTGGTATTTTCAGACGTGATTCACATTCTACACTTCTTCTTTATGTCTCCTCAAGAAGTAAGTGATCATGGCCCTCCACAAGTTCCTCTCCCTTGTAGCTTTTAATAAACCTTATCTTTCTCTCATTTTTCAAGCCCTGTCCCGCCATCCATTTACTCAAGATCACTAAGTATGTTATGCGTTGTTTTACTCTGTCCCTCTTGCCCTCTATCTGCCCCGTGAGTATCAGATTTTCCAAGCCCTCCTTCCTCGTTATATGCCCCTGAAACATCAACTGTCTCTTCTTGATGTTAAGTATTTGTTTCCTTTTTCTTTCCATTTTCTCCAAAACTTTGTTGTGGCTCACATGTTCGGTCCATGGTATACTCAGCATCTTTCTGTAGAACCACATTTCTGTTGCTTCACGTCTCCTCTTCATCTTTGAGGAGATCGTCCAGCACTCACTGCAATGCAGGAGGACAGATATGACGTAACAGTTTAGTACACGTTTCCTTGTTTCTAGCAAAGCTTCTCTATTAATATTTGCTTAGCTTTTGAAATTCATCTCTGGTTATCCCAATCCGCCTTCGGATTTCAGTGTCCCACTTTCAGTCCTCTGTTAAAACACTTCCAGATATTTAAATTTCTGCACTTGTTTTATTTTAGTATCTCTGATTTGCAATTCGCACTTTGGACTCACCCTCTTGCTAACAACCATGAATTGTCTCTTCTTAAAGTTGATGCTTAATCCCTTCTTCTCGCTTTCCTTCACTATTTTCTGTAGGAGTTTTTGGAGCTTTCTTTCTGTGTCTGCCATCAACAATGTGTCATCTGCATACCTTATGTTTTTAAAGTTTATGGCCGCCAATAATGAATCCTGGTAGGATTTCTATTTCTCTCAGAATCGCCTCGTTGTGTAGGTTGAGTCCGGTGAGAAGACACATCCTTGTCTTACACCCCTTTCTATTTTTGCATATCTGATGAACTCATTTTCTATCCGTATACAGGCGGTTTTCTGTCAGTACAGGTACTTGATTATTCTAAAATCCTTCCCAAGTATATAAAATTTGCTGAGCAGTTCCCAAACTGTGGCGTACTTTATCGAACGCCTTTGTATAATCTATAAACCTATGTGCACGTCATTCTGCATTTGTATTGTTCTTTCTGGTAACATTCCGAGCATAAATATCGCATTCCTTGTTTCAGTGTCTTTGACGAACTCGCACTTTTCTTGTGCTGTTTCCGGTCTGATTCTGGTGCGCGCTCTATTCATCAGAATTTGGATGATCAGTTTCGTCACATGGCTTATTAAATTGATTGTCCGATCGAGTTCGCAATTGCTTGCATCTGACTTTTTCGTTTAAGGCCACCAGCATCTATATTACAATTCCGCCTGACCCTGCCGCTTTGTTTCTGTTCAATTTAGTCGCTGCGGATTTCATTTCAGATTACTTGTCCTTCGATATTTCTGTGTATTGTCGGTTGTTCTCTTTCATTGTGAAAGACACTAGGGAATCGTTTTACTTCCATTATAACAATTCTTGAATGCTTAGCCGTTGAAGACAAGTACAGCAACTAGTATTATTTAATCATTGCATAATATTGCATATATACTTTTGATTAAGCGAAGAAAATCAACTCAAGTTTTATAGAAGATTTGCTTTCGTACATTGTTTAATTGGGCAACAAAGCCGTTGGGGTAAACAAATATCAACGGATATTAGGTTGGTGGACTGATTATCCGTTAGGAAGGGAAACAAGGAAATAGAAAAGTGAGAGAAAAAGAAATATGAAAGAAAAAAAAAAGAAATAGAGTAGACAGGAAAAAAAGAAATAAAGAAGGGAAGAAAAAAGAAACGGAAGGGAAAAAAGAAACGGAAAATGAAGAGGAAATAAGAAATAGAGAAGCCAGGAAAAGATGTCCGGTGTAAAACGTAGAAAATATGCCATTTAAGAATTCAAATAACGTTTCTAAGAATAATTGAATTCTTTCATAATCGTCAGCATTCACAGTGGAGCTTTATTTGAAACGATAAGGGACAGAAAACAGAAATGTTTCCGGAGAACCCAATGGCCACAAAGATGAAGGAAATATTATATTAGATTGATGCAAATGTTTCTAACAGTTTATTAAAGTAAAAACAAGCACATTTGTTCATATTAATTAATAGTTTCATTATTCAATCAGTAAATTAGTTCACTAGTCCTTTCTATAGTCTTACACCACCTTTCAAGTAAATTTCGTATTCCAGCATAAAAGAACAATTTCGGTTTTTATCAATTCATTCTTCAAGAGAGAGACTATCATTTGTGTTTCGCTATACAATCGTACTGCTACGCAGACTTAACAATTTCGAAGAATTAATCATATTGGGAATCATCCTTCTATAATGGAATAAATAATTTACTCAAATGTTTATAAAAAGCCAAAAGAAATGCATTGATGGCTGAAGAAAGATTCTATAATTTTCTATAAAAAGAAAACATTGCTGTCCTCAAATATTTGCATCAACTTAATATATAAACATTACATTTTAAATTAATAGATGTCCATTCTCTTTCTCTCTCCACGCACACACACACGCACACACGTATATTATATAATAGATTTTGTTTATCTGACATTATTTCTTATTACTATCAAAGCTATATGTTCACTGTTTAAAAAGTTAAAGATCAAATGCAGATCAAATACAGATCGGAATCCGACATGATAATAAGATAAAGAACAAATGGAAAACGTCTATCAATATAACATGTGTCACTTTTACTAACGCTTCGTCAGAGACTGAGAAAATCTTTTTGTCTATATTCACTCAATGCCCGACAAAGCTTTAATAAAACTGAAACATGTTAGATTGATATGCATTTGTTCTTTATACTATCATATATATATATATATATATATATATATATATATATATATATATATATATATATATATATATAACCAAAGGAGAACTTTCTTTACCGTCGCGTTTCCTCCTCTGATGTACTTTATCGAGGCAAATTTTAGAATTTTATTTTGCAACATGTATTTATAAACAGAAGTAAAAATATCGTTAGGTTTTCAACGTTTTTAAATTTAAAAACGCTCATACTCTTCAAGCTATGAAAATAAAGGTAAACTATGGAGGATGTTAAGTGATATAGTTTAATGCCTAATAAACGAAATTGAATAAATGTTGGTATTGTTCAATATATCTATCTATCTATCTATCTATCTATCTCTCTATATATATATATATATATATATATATATATATATATATATATATATATATATTATGGACAAAGTCCGACAATTATTTTAAGACATTTTTTATGTTTATACGTTTTTTTATAGGACTTTTAAAGGACGCATATTTTCTATGAAAATTTCTCGGATATTCAGGCCGGTAAATGTCATTAATGCTGTTTATTATAAACAGAACATTTACTTAAATATTTGCATCTATAATAAGAACGTATAAACATAAAAAATGTCTTAATATATATATATATATATATATATATATATATATATATATATATATATATATATATATATATATATATATATCAACAGCTTGCGATGGATAAATTGTCATCTAAATTACGCAAAAATAAAAATAACACTGACACATCATTTTAAAAGATATAGTTACCAAAATTACATAAAAATATCTTGAAATACTAAAGTGTAAATTTATAAAATAAAATCGCCATTGGTTTCAACCAGGCCCTCCAGACAACTTCGGAATCTCCTGCAACTCTTCTGGACGGTCTCGTTGTTTAAGTTGGTGAATGCTGCCATAATCCTTGTCTCTCAGTTCATCTTTGGTGTTACAAGGAGATTTATTGGTCTCTCGCTCAACTGCTCCCCACACATAATAATCAAGGGGTTGCAGTCAGGGGAGCTAGGTAGCCAGATGTAAGGTGTGATGTGGTCAAAAGAAATTGCTTGACAGCTATGACTGGGTTCTCCTGCTTGTGAGACATGGTGAAGATTCCTGTTGCCAGGCATAGGGTCTTCTAGCAGCCACCCACTTGACCCAGGATAGTACTACCTCCTCAAGGCACTTGATGTAGGCCGCTGTGTTGAGTCTGAGGCCTTGGAGGAAGATGAATGGACGCATAACGTCGACACCGCTAGTGATCACTCCAAACACCTTCGTAATTTTGGTAAATATCTCTAAAATGAGATGTCAGTGAATGTATATATATATATATTAGGTCATCCCATAAGTTCTGTCCGAATTTTTACTTTTTCTTAAAATGAACGAAATTTAAAGAGTATTTTATAATGTCTAATGGAGCTGAACATTATTTTTATGTTTAGATGCATTTAAACTGATCAAATTTTATTTCAGAGAACAATAAAATTAAATTTTGTTTGATTAAAACCCTGCTAACATGGAAGTACCCAAGAATCATTTGAGGCACATAATGCTTTATGAGTTCAAGAAAGGAAACTCAGCAGCCGAAGCGGCTAGAAACATTCACTCAGTTTATGGAGAGGAATGTGTGAATGAAAGAACTTGCAGAAGATGGTTTGCAAAATTCAGAGGTGGAGATTTCACCCTTGAAGATGAAGATCGAACCGGACGTCCAGTTGAGTTTGATGAAAAGTTTCTTGAAGCAGCCCTTGAAGAAAATCCTGCTTTATGAGTTGAGGAATTGGCAGTGGTTCTCAGTTCAAACCATACAACTGTTCATCGTCATCTTCAACAACTTGGAAAAGTTCCTAAACTTGGAAAATGGGTGCCTCATGAATTGTCTGAAAACAACCTCAAATCCCGAGTTGACATCTGCTCTTCTCTCCATTCTCGCCAACTTGTTTCACCTTTTTTGGATAGACTTGTGACTGGCGACGAAAAATGGATCTTTTATCGAAATGTTAAGCGTCGTAGACAGTGGCTTGGTAAAGGGAAAGGACCCCAGCCACAGCCGAGAAGGGAACTTCATGGGCAAAGGGTACTTCTTTCAATCTGGTGGGATTGCCAAGGAATAATCCACTTTGAATTCTTACCACCTAATGCAACAATTAATGCTCAAATATATTGTCAGCAATTAGAGCGTTTGAACCAAGCTTTGAGGAAAAAAAGACCTGCTTTAGTGAATCGAAAACGGGTGATGTGTCATCAGGACAATGCGCGACCACAAGCAGCAAGAATCACGTCACAAAAGATCGAAGAACTTGGTTGGGAGAAAATTCCTCATCCACCTTATTCTCCCGACCTTTCTCCTTCAGACTGCCATTTGTTTCGTAGCTTACAGAATCATTTGGAAGAAACAGCTTTTGCAACACAGGAAGAGGTTAAAACTGACATTTGTGAGTTCTTCGAATCAAAGCCAAAAGAATTTTACAGTAATGGAATTAGTAAGCTTGTTAATAGATGGAAGGAAGTCATAGATAATCAGGGAATATACATGGTTGATTGAATCTGTAATTAAATGTAACATTTGCTCACTTGTTTTCTTTATTCAAAATTCGGACAGAACTTATGGGATGACCTGATATATATACAGTGTAACCCGGATATAAGAGAGTTGTCGGGACCGGAGAAGAAATCTCTTATATCCGGGTTTCTCTTATATCTGGTTTTGGTCTATTTTGTTTTATTAACACAGGCTCTAATTTGGGACCAGAGAAAATCTCCCTTATATCCGGGTTTCTCTTATATCCGGGTTACACACACACACACACATATATATATATATATATATAGAGAGAGAGAGAGAAAGAGAGAGTCAACGACGAAATTATTCACCCATCAATTTTGAATATTTTTATTTATTTCTCAGAATCTAATGCCGGTATGATGCCAGGTGTTTTATATGTTATTAAGCACAAAAAGGAAGATAAAACTCACTTTTCACAACAATGGGTTAAATACAAAAATTGACAAGCGAATTATGCGAAATAAGAAAAGACAAAATTATTCGTACAGTATGAAAAATAGAAAAAATTGAACAATTTTCACAGTATTAATAGTCAATATCATGGCCTTTCATCTTTATAACTTGCTGCAATTGTTTGCCAACGTTTTAATGAGATTTGAACACGTCTTTTCTGTGATTTTCTTTCATCCTTCAGTTGTTACACGTTCTAATTCCTGAAGGTTTTTTGATGACCAACGATTTATTCGAAGTTTCAATTCTTGCTATATATTTTCAATAGGATTCAAGTAAGGACTCATTGAAGGCCGTGGCAGAACTGTGATCGTCTTTTTTCTGAAGACACGCAGTCACTGATTTAGACTTAGGTTTGGGATCATTATCTTGCTGGAAAGTAAATCGCCGACCAAGATGAAGATTTTGCGCTGATAATTGTAGATTTTCATCCAGAATTTTGATATAGTCTGCAGATTTCATTATTCTTCTTATTGCAATTAATTGTCCAGTCCCCCTTGAGCTAAAACAATCCCAAGATATCATCGAGCCGCTTCCACGTTTTAATGTTGCCAGTGTGTTCTTTGGGAGGAAAGCACAACCTTTCTTGCTCTAAATCGTCTGTAAATCATTATGCCCCAAAAAAGCTCAATTTTTGTTTCATTAAAATTAAATTTTTAAAATGAAATATCTTTCTTGCAGTTTTTATTTTAGTTTCAATTTCAAGTTAATAGATTAAATGTAATATTTACAATAAGCAAAATACTTTTCTGTATTTCAAAACTAATTTCAAACTAATTTAAATTGACTGAAAGTATTTTTTTGCTAAAATAGCTGATTAGCGTCATTCTGAGCCGTCTTTCATCATAATGTAATTCTCTTTATTAAAAAAATCTAACAAAAATAAAATATACTTTTCTGAAAATTTATTTGGGTAATATTAACTGATTTAAAATATAAATAATCTGATTTGAAACAAATATTAGTTACTTTAAAATATCGCAGAAATGTATTTTTTTAACACGGCGGTAGCTCTTTATTTAAGGTGTTGGCCTGTTGGCAGTTTGAATGACAGATGAATGTTTATCTAATATTATTCTACTGTGGCTGTAAAAAATAATAGAAGAATATAACATGAGCTCCTTTTTTTATAACTTTTAAGTTCTCGGTAATCTTAAAAAATTAGGAAAATATTCTCCGTAATCTAATGTTTTATTGAATTTTAGATATTTTGGCTTTAAATTTACTATAGTTATCTATATTATTTTCTGGTAATGTCGTGCATGGACTTACGTATCTACAAAAATCAGCACGTTTATCCACATTCAAAACAAAAAATTCAAAATTCTTTTAAAAATATTGGTGCTTGATGATTTGTACTAAGCTTTTCCATTTATGATTAGTAAATATAGTTTTTACTTACTAGTAATTTATCCATCGCATCCAAAGAAAAACAATAACTAAGGTTTAAAATGCATTTGTAAAAATGAAACATCTTTCCTGAAGCTTTTATTTTAGTTTTAATTTCAAGCTAATAGATTAAATTTAATATTTCCAGGAACCAAAATATTTTGCTGTATTTCAAAGCTAATTTTAAAACGATTGGAATGAGATTTTTTAATTGGTAAAATTGGTATAAATCAGCCATTTTAGCAAACCCGTCATCACATGAGTCTTTATATTAAAAAATCTTTAAAACATAATTTTCTGAAACTTTATTTGAAGAAGATTAGCTAATTTTAAAATTTAATTAATCTGATTTGAAGCAAATATTACTTAATTTTAGTTTAAAATATCACAGAAAAGTATTTTAATACTGAGGTAGGAGTTTTTATGAGGTATGGGGAAATTTCTCGAGAGACATAAATTTGGGAAATTTTGTAAAAATTATTTGACGAATATAACGTGAGTGCCTTTTTTTAAATATAATTTGGAACTATCCAGTAATCGTAAACATTTATGAAAATATTCTAAGTAATCTATTTTAAATTTACTATAGTTACTGCTCTTATTTTCAAAAATTGTCATGTACAGACGTCCGTATTTACAAAAATCAGCATGTTTATACACACGGAAAAAAAATCAAAATTCTTTTTAAGATACTGCTAGTCGCTGAATTGTAGTAAGCTTTTTAATAACTACATCACCTAACCGATACAAATTAACACAAAATTTTATGATTTAATACTTTATAAATTCTTATAATTAAAATACAAAAAATTGAAAACAATTATTGTAAAAATCCTTTATTCATCAAATTTTTTTCTTAAAACAATAGTGTTCATAATATATATTATTCATAAGATTTTCTAATTAGATAAGGCCTTAGTTTTATTGCATATTTTATTTTACGGTTCAGAGTAGATGATTTAAATTTTTCAATGAGTTCTGCTTTAAACAAATTAAAAGTTGTAAACTAATTAAACTAATTAAAAATACTGCTTTTAACTAATACATTAAGAGTTATAGAAATAAATTTCTTGAAATTTCATAAAATGAAATAAGTTATCAGAGGTAAAGAAAATTTTTTTTCACAAGTTTTTCTAAAAAAGAAACATTTGTGAATAAGTCCTATAATTTTCATTAAAATCCGACAATTATTTGATTTTTAAAAGAATTCCCAAATCAATGTGTTTTTCACCGTAAAATTTCCTATGCTAATCTTTGGTACCTCGCTGACGCCAGAAAAATAAAATTTTTAACCAAAACTTTGAAGGTTCTAAAAAGGATTAAAAATATAATTTAATAATCACTGCATTTAAGATTTGATCGCTGCATTTAAGTATTGCAATAATATTTAAGTTTACTTTTTAAAAGTTCAACGATAATTCTTTTACCACCATTTAATTTAAAGACAATTTAATGTACGTAGGTTCTTACTTTCCGTGCAAACAATTTTTTTCATGGGTGATTTCGCTGGATTTCGCAATTAATTTCGATTATTCCCAAATTTATTTCCAAGTTATAAAAATTGCAAAAAATCACGCAAAAAAAATCGCCGAAAACAATCGAAGTAATAAAAATTTGGGAATCCGAAACTTCAGGATTGCAAGTCCAGATTGGCCCGGAATGTTCTTAATTTTCTCACGGAATTGGACTGATTCCAAAATGGTATATGTTGAGCTACGGCCTCTAGAAGTAAGGTTGAAAACATGGACAATTTGATTTTGAAACACTGTAATTTGAGAACAGTAATTATTTCATTTGAACATGAGCTATTGAAAGTTAGAGAATTGTGTCCCTTTAATTATTCTTATCAGTAGAAGACAAGATGGCGGAATCTGAAAACAATAGCAGTAATGAAAACTTGGGAATCTGTCCCGGAATGTTTTTAATTTGCTTACGGAGTCGGCCTGATTCAAAAATAGTATGATATGATGGGTTACGGTCTCTAGGAGTAAAGTGGAAAAAGTGTGACACATTGACACACTGACATTCACATTAAAATTGGACACTGAGCTCAACACCGAGTGGCGACGGTCTGTGTCATACTTGAACCCAATCTTCAGGCATTGCGTTCAAGCATGAAACAGACTGTCGTCACTCGGTGTTGACCTCAGTGTACACTTTTATATAATGGTCATATATATATATTTTCTTCAAAATATTAGTACATTTTTAAAAATACGTGAAACTACCTGCTTGAACGCAATCTTCAGGCCTGAAGATTGAATTCAAGTATGAAACAGACTGTCGCCACTCAGTGTTGACCTCAGTGTTCAATTTTATATTTTATACTCACACCCTCTATTCCTGATATTGAGCCTTTTTACCCATAAATATAGCATGCCTTAAATTTAATTTTTTCTTTATTATATATATATATATATATATATATATATATATATATATATATATATATAATAGACGGAAAATAATAATAACAATAATATTGGCCGAGCACACCTTTGCTGGGTGACTAGTCAATCCTTGGTAGAGTCACATTTTTCTTTCTTCAACACCCACAGGGCCTAACTGGGGTTTATACTGCAACTACACGGAGCGGGGCTTAGTTACAGTTTCTTGGAGATACCGAATAATCTGGGGTGATTTGCTGTTTGAAAAAAAAAAAAAGACAGTACGGTCAAACACTATGCCACAATGTCATGTAACTTCGTGCTAGCCCAGCCACTGGTGGCTACTGAAAAGTTCTGTCTACCAATTTTACTCGCAATTATTTTTGTTATATAAAAGTGAAATAAAAAAAAGTTACTTTTCGTGCACCCTGTTCTTATAAAAATGTATATGGCTATCTCATATATATATATATATATATATATATATATGTGTGTGTGTGTGTGTGTGTGTGTGTGTGTGTGTGTGTGTGTGTGTGTGTGTGTGTAAAATGTGTATGTATATAAATATATATATATATATATATGCAATTTATATATATATATATATTATTTATATATTATATATTGGTATCAGTGATAGAGCTAACATATTTAGTTGGATCGATGTGAGTTTGTGACCCTGAGTTTCACGCTATTTGCTATTGTCTGACGATCGCAAATAGCGTAAAACCCAGGGTCACAAACTCACATCAATCCAACTATATGTATATATATAAAAAAAACAAAAAAATATTCCATTTTTTATTTTTTTTAATTTGCAACTTTTCAGTTGTTTTTTCTATATTATATATATATATATATATATATATATATATATATATATATATATATATATATATATATATATATAAAGATCAAGGACAACAGGGTTCGGAAAAAGTAACGATATTTTTTATTCATTAACTTTTATTGAACAAAAACAATCTACTATACTATACATTATACTATGCACTCTACACATACGAAGGAAGCTCTGAAAATAATGTCTCCTATTTATTTCTTCTGAAACTAGAACAGACACAATGAACACAAGGATAACCGTTGGATATAGCAATTTTCCCGCTACAGCTAATAGTTATTGCCCAATTATGTAAGTTTTTGTATTTCTTCTGCGATAGGTGGCAGCTTTCATTTATCTACTTCAGCCCCACCCCCTGCAAGGAGCCTCTTACCACCAGAACCTCATTCTGCTACCAACGGGCTGACTGTGACTCGTTTCGTGATTTCCTCCGTGATGTCCCCTGGGATGCTGTATTTAAGCTCCCCATTCAAGAATGTGCTTCAGAGGTCTCTTCCTGGGTTAAAGCTGGAATTGACGCTTTCATCCCCTCAAGGAAATTCAAGGTCAAACCGCGCTCCTCCCCTTGGTTCACAGCTGCTTTCTCAGCCGCCATTGCCCATAGGAACCACTTCTTCCACCGTTTTCGTAATGATATGTCTGACTGCAATAGGCGCCTATTTACATCTGCCCGTAACGAGTGTAAGCGTATCCTCAACGAAGCTAAGTCACTATTTGCTGCTTGGATGAAGGAACGTATTGCATCTCGCAAATTCGGCTCCAAAGATTATTGGCACCTCTGCAAGAGCGTTCTGAACAATAGCAAACCCTCCATTCCTCCCCTGTTCAATCAGTTTGAGGTCCTGACCACCTCTGCCGACAAGGCTGAATGCTTTGCTCGGAAGTTTTCTTCCAATTCAACGTTAGACTCTTCCGGGGTACCCATGCCCGATTTCCCTCCCAGAACCGAGGCCCTTTTGAGCGGATTGCACATATCCCCGTCGTTGGTATTGGGCATTATTTCTAACTTAGATCACCACAAGGCTACTGGTGGTGACGGGATACCAGCCATTGTCCTGAAGAAATGCACGCCTGAACTGGCGCCTGCCCTCTCTAAATAATACAACCACTGCCTCAAGGAGTCTTGTTTTCCTGACTGATGGAAGTCCTCAACCATTGTTCCTGTCTTTAAGAACTCTGGCGACCCCTCCGACCCTTCTAATTACCGTCCTATCAGTCTCCTACCCCTCTTCGGCAAAGTCTTCGAAGCCATTATCAATACCGAAGTGATTAATCACCTGATATCCCATGATCTGCTCTCAGACAAGCAGTATGGTTTCCGCTTTGCCCGATCTACAGCCGATATGTTTACGGCCATCACTGAATTTGTCTACCAAGCTATTCATAATAACGGTGAAGCTCGTGCCGTGGCCCTAGACATCTCCAAAGCGTTTGATAGAGTTTGGCATGCCGGCCTTCTTCGCAAGCTCCAGGGTTATGGTATCACAGGTCGATTGTTTGACCTAATACAATCATTCCTGTCAAACCGTGAATTGAAGGTCGTTCTCAATGGATTCATCTCCAGCTCCTATCCCACTAACGCAGGTGTTCCTCAAGGCTCCATCCTAGGCCCTACTCTGTTCCTCATATTCATAAACGATCTTCCTGGCGCCATAGATTCCCAAGTCGGCATCTATGCGGACGATACCACGATTTACTCCTGCCTCAAACACAAATCTAGTGATGCTGACAAAGTTAACCTGGCAGTTCGAATAGAAAAGGACCTCCAATCGGTTGTGAACTGGGGCAAGAAATGGGTGGTTAACTTTAACGCCGCTAAAACAAAACTGATCTCTATTAACCACCACAGGGATCCATCCCTGCATCCCATTAGAATGTCTGAAGACCAACTTCTCGAGAGCTCCTCTCTGCGGCTGCTCGGTCTCACGCTGGCCGCTGATCTGAGATGGAACAAATACATCGAGTCAATTGCATCATCCACCGCAAGGAAAGTTGGCTCCCTGTGCCGAGCCAGGAAATTTTTCTCCCCGGAATCGATCCTCCAAATCTATAAATCGACCATTCACCCTTGCATGGAGTATTGCTGCCATATATGGTCTGGAGCCCCTGCTGTTTGCCTCAGAGTTCTTGATAAGATCCAGAGACGGATATGCAATGTAATTGGCCCTGATCTGTCATCCCGTCTGCAGTCGCTCTCTCATAGACGCGACGTTGCCTCGCTCTGTCTTTTTTACAAATACTTTCACGGTAATTGCTCCGAGGAGCTGCTTTCGCTGGTTCCTAGACCTCATGAATTTAAACGTCCTACGAGGCTGGCATCCCGTTCCCACCCCTTCACCGTTGAAACTGTTAGATGTAGACGTCTTTTCTACTCCAATAGCTTCATGTCTCGCACATCTCGCCTGTGGAACTCCCTTCCTTATTCCTGTTTCCCTGACAAATACAATCTCCAACTATTTAAGTGTAACGTCAATCGACATCTCCAGTTGCCTTGATCAACCCACTTCCCTTTTCCACATCCTTTCACCTTTCATTCCTATCTGCTCTCGCTCCAAATCTTCTGTAACCCCCTTGCCTTGATCGATCCACTATCTTTCTCCACATCCTCTCCTTTACCACTCCTATCTGCTCTTCCTCCAAACCTTCTGTAACCCCTTGCGTGCTAGTGGCCTCCAGCCTTGCTTGGGGTGATAAGCTTTAAAAAAAAAATGCTTGACAAATATGCATTTGTCTTTGATATCACTTGTTTTACTACAGGTGTTCTTAGCTGTTACTATTTCTGATCACTTAAAAAATACAAAAAGCAATTAAAATTATTTGCATTTATTAATTATTTGGTGCTTTGATTTCTTTTCAGTTGACGGAAACTGGGGACCTTGGTATCCATGGCAACCCTGTTCCAAATCTTGCGGTGGTGGGGTTCGCACCCGAACACGTTCCTGTATTTATCCACCACCAGCACATGGAGGTAAAAATTGTGAGGGCAAGAGTGATGATGAAGACACCTGTAATACGAAACCTTGTCCAGGTAAAAGATACATCTACTGTTGTATAAGCAGTGGTATTTTTTCATTAGCAATGTGCAAATTATAATCGATTTGCGTGAAATGATTCATGGATATATCTGAATATATCGCTATGTTTTTTAATAGGCAAACAAGTATTGTTTTCAAATAATTAAAAAAATACAATTTTTTTTAATTTTGAAAGTGTATTTTAAAAAGATTTTGTTATGTTTTGCATATCTCTCTGTGTAGTAGCTGTCGTAGTACAGTTCTCTGCTACGTTTAGCAAACTGGTTTGCTAGGCCTTTCCAATGTTCGCCAGTTGTTCCCTATTTATACTTGTCTATCTAATTTGCATACGATACTACACATTTCATTCATAATAGATATTGGCATAGGTTTTTCGTGAAGAATCCTACATTCTTTTCTTAAAGAATAAAATAATTAGTTTTTTAATTGGCTTTTTATTCATTACTTAATTTCTGCGAATTTTTGCGTAATCCTTCTATATAAGAAGCCACGTGAATATGTCTGTAATATTTTTCTGTGCTAGAGTTATATCCATTGCCATTTCGAATCTTAGGTTCTGAGAATTTATTCGCTTGTTTTTTTTTTATATAAGAAGCCACGTCTATGTATCTGTAATGTTTTACTGTATAGGGTTATTTCGCTTGCACTGGCGGCAGCAGGTGGCAGAATCTTCGTTATGAAAATGGTAAACTCTTCCAAGATATTTACAAGGTCGGGATGTGAAAAGACTGACTCCATGAAAGAACAGCATACAACAGTAAGAATTGGGACAATATATTTAAAGACTCATATGTGAAAAACTAATAATCGTAAGAACTGTACAAGATTGTAACGACAAGGGTACGCAGGTGTAGGCTTTAAGAAAGCTTTATTCAACTGAGAATACAAGGTCCGTGTATAGTGTCCTTTTTATAGCCCCAGTAAACAGAAATATGTCTCTCAAAGAGGAGAGTAGCAAAACAAAGGGAGACCATTCTTGATTATTCATAAGAAAGATATCATTTTCATATATTCCGTCAGTTTTTACGACATACGTAAACTTGTTTTTTATATATAAAAGAAACGATTTCTTTCTTTCTTTTTTATTGCAAAATAGTGTATTTTAGAATCAAAAGAAGTGATATGGATTCATTTCATCTTCAATGTGTTTTTCTTTATACTGGAATCCGCGGGACTATTAAAAATGTATGAAGACATTTGAAATGAACTAAGAATAACAAATGGTAATAATAACCGTTTCCATACCGGAAACGTTTGTTATTTATACAATTTATATTATTTAAGCTATTCATATTCAGACTATTGTACTCGTATTTATTTTTGTTATCACAACGTTTCGGTCGGTGTATATCCTAAAGTATATATCAATCTGGGTAACCTACAGGGAATTCTGAACTGAACCCTTAATTTAATCTCCGGGGATAGACTGCTCTCTTTCCACTGCTCATGTCTAGGGATATCGTCTAGTTCTTATTTTATTTAACGTTGTCCAGTTATTGCTGGTCCGTTTTTACTGAGTGCGTATACAGACTGCTTGACCCAGGGATTGAACCCACAACCTCTATGCCATCAAATTCACAAAGCAACGCGTTTACCCACTAGGAAGCGTTCGGTATTAATTAACCGAACAATTAATGTCGGCTGAACTTCATAAAATATTTTTCTTAAAACTGTTTTTTCAGGAAATTATATATATATTTTTTAAGTTCATTGTTATCGCTCTTTCTATTATTTTTTTTTAATCGTTTCACTCCAAGTAATGCGACACTGCCACTAGAACGCATGGGGTTACAGGGAGTGAAAGTGAAGGAGAATGAGAAAACTGAAGATGGGGAGGACTGACAAAAGGACAAATAATGGAACAGGGTTCAAGAAGACAAAAGATGGTGATTGACGATGCATTCGAATTTTTGAAGATTGTAGTTATCAGGGAAACAAGAAATCAGAAAAGAGTCCCACAGGTGGGAAGTGCGAGAAAAAAAATGTCAGAGTAGAAGTGGTGGTTGCATCTAGCTAGTTCAACAGTAAAACGGTGAGACCTAGTTGCCAATCTAGTAGCATGCTTAAATTAGTAGTCGGGGCACCAGGAAAAAAGGTAATATTTTGTTTAATGTGGTGTGGAAAGTCAATATCTTGAGTATATCATTATTTTCGGTAGGTAGAGGGTCACTAAATGACGTTGTTGTATAGGCGTAAGAAGGTGAAGAGGGTGAGTAAAGGCAGTTTATGAGGATACGTACGATAGGTAACGGTTGACCCTAGACATGAAGAGGTTAACATTGCAGTGGTCGAGGAAGCATCTTCTCGGGAGTCTGTCCCATAAAGTAGTGGCTCTTTGGAAGAAGCTGTCCGAATGGAACTTACATCTTACCAATGGAATACGAAAGGAATGAGGATGGTTCGCACTTGTATATATGGCATGGTGGGCCTTTTTTTATTTTTTGGCAATCATTTCACCCCAAGCAATCCAATAAAGCCACTAGGACGCAATGGTTAGAGAATATGAGAAAAATACTATTAAAGAAAGAAAACAAGAAAAGAACAAGAATTAAGAAAACAGAAAATAACGATTGGCATTGCATTTAAATTTTTGAAAATCAAAGTTGACTAGGAAGGAAGAAGCCGGAAGAAAGCTCCACAAGCGAGAAGTGTGATAGAAGAAACTGTTAGCATAGAACTTACGGTTACATCTAGACAATTCAATTGTAAAATGATGAAACCTTGCCGCCAGACTTGTACTGCGCTTAAATTCATACTCTAGGTACCATAGTGGAAACTAATCAGAACAATTACTACGAAAGTATTTCTAGAAAAGGCACAGGGAAGATACATTACGGTGGGAAAGGGACTGATGCCGAGATGCCAGATCAGGACCAATAACATTGCAGTTTCTTTGGATTTTATCAAGAATCTCTAAATATATAGCAGGAGCAGTCTTATCTGTAGATGTCCGAACTGGTGGAACTAGGGAAAATAGCACGTCAGAACATTTTCCATGGAAATAGCGATGGATTAGATAGAGACCCGCGACATTGCATCTATGGGGGAGAGGTTGTAGTGTTGAAAATAATTAATTGCCTACAAGGCGGCGTAAACGCTTTTGAACTCTGTCAATGTTGGAAAGTCTTCAAGTGATGTTGTCTCTGCTTATAACAACTTCACCTTTTCAGTTTTTCTCCATTTATTTTGTTATTTATGCCTCCTTTTTTTACCATTCCTTTTTTCAGTGGACGGCGCCTGGAGTACTTGGACGTCTTGGTCTTCATGTAGTGAAAGTTGTGGAGTTGGTACTATGAAGAGAACACGAACCTGTAGCCAGCCTCAACCTCAACACAGAGGCAAACAATGCAAAGGGTCCGCTTACATCATAAAGAAATGCGAACATAAAAGATGTCCACGTCAGTTACTTTTTCGTTAGCCTTTTTTTCTTTTTATTTCGTTTTATCTTTTTTACCTTCAAATATATTCCGCTTTAAAGAACTCATTTTTCCCGCTCAGACATATTATTTTTCTTAAAGTGGTTTTCAAGGAAGATAAAATCAAATAAATAAAAAAGCTAATGAATTAATTTTTTCAATGAAAATTCAATATAAACGGCTATTTAAAAAAACAAAAAGTCCGTAGCATGTAATTGAAATTTGATCTGAATATTTCAGTGTTCGAGCTGCGTGATTAATATACCAAATCAAATGGAATTAAAAAATCGGAACTAATGCCACAACGAAGCAGTGTATAAAAATTACAAAACATAGATGAAGTAAAATTTAGAGAGATAAGTAGTTACAAGATGAGAGTAGGGAGAAGATATTAAAACTGAATACAGCGTAACCAGACATTGGAATTTTACGATGGGTAGCTTGTTGCCCAATTCAAAAACCTAATTAATCCATTATTAAGGATAGATAGATAGATAGATAGATAGATAGATAGATAGATAGATAGATAAAGAAAATCTATTTTATGAGATACATACTAATTGACCTATATATTGTTCCTGTCTAAATTTCTGTGATGTGAAGTTATCATTATTTACATTATTTATATTCGGACTATCGTGTATATCGATCTGAATAACCTACAGGGAATTCTTAACAGAACCCTTTATTTGATCTACGGGTGTAAACTGTTCAACAACTCGTTGAAGGAATGCCGGAAAAATTGAAGCGAGGCA
The DNA here is from genome assembly GCA_964036315.1 of Acanthosepion esculentum. Classification (NCBI taxonomy): domain Eukaryota; kingdom Metazoa; phylum Mollusca; class Cephalopoda; order Sepiida; family Sepiidae; genus Acanthosepion; species Acanthosepion esculentum. The sequence continues at coordinate 55,824,161 of OZ038485.1, forward strand.
AACAGGCGATCAAGAAGTGACATTGAAAAATACAGATATTAAATGTTGAACGTTTGAGAAATGGTAAAAATCAAGCGGTTTCCACAATAAACTTAAACCAATACAATTCTTTTATGTACCGTGTCCCTTCAAGGCGTGAGCTCCCCACAACCTTCCATCCTTTGTACCTCTTAGCAATGTTTGTCTTTTTAATATCTGCCCCTACTCCATGTTCTGCCATCCATTTACACAAGCACGTTAGGTAGGTTACTCACTGTTTCTCTCTGATTATCTTACTTTCAATATGACCTGGGAGTATCAAATTCTCAAAGTCCCCTTTTCTTCGTTATATTTCCCATAAATTTCAATTGTCGCCTTCTGATACTAATATAAATACCCTTTTTGCTTCCATTTTCCTTATAACTCTTTTGTTTCTCACATGCCCGTCCATTGTATTTTCAGGATTCTTCTATAGAACCACATCTCTGTTGCCCTAAGTTTCCTCTTCATCTGTGAGGAAGTTGTATTGCATTCACTGAGCGCTGATATTACATAGCAGTTCAGAATTCTTTCTTTCTTTCTTTTTCTTTTTTTTTTTTTGTTTCTAAGGAAATTTTCCTGTTTTATAATGGTGGACCGATATTACATATCTTTATTTTATTTAAAAAATAACTTTGTACTTTGACAGAAGATGGAGGCTGGTCTCTTTGGAGTTCTTGGAGTCCTTGTCCCGTAACTTGCGGTCTTGGATATAGAACCAGATCTCGTATGTGCAACAGTCCCAAACCGATGTATGGCGGCAACAGTTGTAAAGGACCTTATACGGAAAAACTCGATTGTCGTGGTAGAAGACCCTGTCCAGGTAAATCTAAATTTTGCGTTTTAAATATGTATATCATTTTGATATGATGCAATGATGTCATAAGATTAATAATATTCTTTCATGAAACTATATTTCCCTCTCTAGATTTGTTTATTAAACTTGGCTTAGTGGAACAAAAGGCCAAAGGTCAGGGTCATATGAGTTAGGAAGATTGTACTATGAGAGCCTTCCGGATGAAGAGCGCTTACAAACATATCACGTTGAAACATACGATCACTAAAGTTCAGCAACATCGAGCTTGGTCAGTACCTAGATGGGTGATCACTTGAGAGTACCAGGTGCTGTAAGCTTGGATGTGCGGGTGGTGTAATGGATAACGGCTCGAAATTGAAAATCGGAGAGCCGAGTTCCAATTCCAGTCGTGTTCATTATATTCACTCATGCACAAATACCATTTGGAAAGGGATTAATCCGTCGAAATATGGTTTAATTAGGTAAAAGGTTGATAAGCCGTAAAAAAACAAATCAATCCAGATGAAAATGGTCTATTTGTCCGTCTTGAAAATCATTATCCCAGATCATACTTTTGTCTCATGGCCCGCCAAAATAAATACCACTATGCAGGCAACATTATCTTATTTACAATGAAAAAAAGTTGTTGTCGAAAAGTAGACCAACACCATGAGACTTTATACAAAATTATGTATGCGTGTGTCATTTTATTTTATTCTGCTTTTAATTACTTATACATGTTTGTGAAGCAGAGAACACATACAATGTTATTTACTAGGTTGAGTCGAGTTTTTTTTTTGTATTTCAAGCTTTAATTAATACTTCAGACAAATTACATACAAAAAGCGTTTAATCATCAAATTATATCCCATTATATTCTATTGTCTGCTGTCATCACTGTGCCAGAATCTCAATTTCAGGCTTATCCCATTTGGCTGGTTTAAAGGCTGGTTTAAACTCCCTGCACCTGTTTTCAACTTCATCCACATTGTTTAACCGCCGCCCGCACAGAAAATGAGCCACATCTCAGAAAAGGTGCTAATCTGATAATGAAAGGTCTGGACTGAAGGCAGGTTGAGGCAGCACTTCCAGCACCCTCAAGTTTGCGCTTAGTCACATTGGCTGTATCATGCTGTAGGAGTACGCGACTTCGATTGACCAATGCTGGTTAATGGTCTTTCAAAGCATCAAATGGTCGCTGCAGTTTCGAGGTCATTCATATGATGATCATCTCGGACAAGCTCAAGTGAAACGTCCCCTCGAAATTCCACAAAAAAAAAACAACATGACCTTCTGTTCAAACCGCCCTTGTTTGACAAAAGATTCTGAAGCCTGACCGGAACGAAGCCACTGATTTCTCTTAATAGGATTACTAAAAAAAATCCATTTTCCTCCCCAGTTATAATCAGACACAAAAAATGGCATCTTTAGGATTTGCCATTCGGTGTTTACAAATGTTCTCAGGTCGTTGAGCTTAGAACTTTGGTCAGTTCATGAGGAACTACTCGATAGCTTCTGTTCGCAAGGACGAGCTTATCGAGGTATCGATTGATGGTGCTTTGTGAAGGACCAAGTTCTGTCGATAATTTACGAGTGATTGTGCTTGGCTTTTGTCCAACCATTTCAAGCAAGGCCTCATCTTCCGCAGCAGAATGTCTCCTTACCCTTGGTTTGTCTTCGAGACTGGTGTTACCTTCATTGAAACGTCTGAACGAGATTTGTGGCACACGTTAGTTGGCAGTCCTTGGGCCTTCGAAATCATTAATTTCGCCGATACTCTTGCACTCTGTTGGTCTTTTTTTCCACAAGTAGCATAAAATGGCTCTAATTGCAATTTTTTCACCACTCATTATCAAAGCTGTAAAGTAAAGAATCAACAATTAAGGTATATACAAAAATAATGAATAAACAATTCGGTAACGATTGGACAGCAAGTTGTATCAAATTAATAATATAACATGGAGATACAAATTTCTAGAAATCATCTATGAAAATCAGAAAAAAAACAACTTTTTACTCAACGTGTCTGTATATTGATGTCACTTATTTTAGCAAGACGATTTTACTGATGAAATTCCTCACTTGTTTCTGTTAATTAACTTTTATTTCTGACACATTTAGGATTATGTGGGTTTCTAATACTAACACATTTTTTTTTTGTTTCTTATAAATATGGTTTTATCATTATAAATAATCAATGGGGAAATTTCATAAGGTAGTTGTATTTTTATCACCTCTCCACACACAAAGAATAGCCTAATATAGGATTAGTTAGGACTTCATTGAGAAATTGGAATATTATAGTATCCGTTGTAAGAATGTGCAGTGTAAACGAGATGATTTGGTGAGAAAGAAAGTATTCGAGCGGATGGGTCAGTGATTGTGTCTAGTTAGTTCTGGAACAGCGAAGACCAGTCCTCCTCCTACCTCATTTTAGGCCATATGCCACATTTGGACATTTTGTGTAACAAATATAAATTCTACATCAGTCGTCGGGGTGGTAGCACCTGTTACGGTTCCAGCTATAGGCAAATAGTAAATCCCCCCCATAAAAAACAAAACTCTAGGAAAGTATAAATATACATTTTTATAGTAAAAATACCAGCAATACATTTTTATAAAAAAATTACCAACAATACATTTTATAGCAAAATTCAGTCACTTATGTACCAGATACATGACTGACGTGGCAGATTTTTTCCCGCCGTAGGTTGACATTTCTTTCCGCGGTAGACCAGTTGCCATCCATAGCCTGTCCTGCTATTTGCCTATAGATTGTGGTGTGGGGGGGGGGGAGAAAACGTGGATTCATACCTTTCCCAAGGGTATTAGCACGTAAGTGAATGTAATGAATTCTACTGGAATCCGAACGCGGCCCTCCACTTACTCAATCCGAGCCGCTATCCGTTACTCCACCGTGCCGTGTAAAATTACCAGCAATATATTTTTATAGCAATATCTTTTATAGTAGAATTACCAACAATACATTTTTATAGTGAAATGACAATCAATATATTTTATAGTAAAATTAAAGACGTGTCAAAAAATTAAAAAAAAATTTTGTTGTAATTAGTCTCATTTTTTTTTGTTTTTTTTTTGGTCAGGAGAAATAATTTTTCGCTCCTCTTTTGATTTTGTAAGATTATTTGGTAAAAACTATAAAGCTAAGTAATTATGATTCAGTTATGAAATAATGTCAATCTCTTGAATTAATTATAAAGTTTGAATTTTCCTATTTAGATTTCGGCATTAAATCAATCACCCATAGAGTTGTTGATGTGCAGCTAAACAAAAACAACCAAATTAAAATATGGGTCGTTAAATTAACGAACCTAAAAAAGTATTCAATTAAGCAAAGTAGAGACAGGATAACTGCTAGTTTAAATATCGTACTAAGAGAACTGCCCAAAATATTTTTCTCGACTTCATTAATTTCATGAAACAGTTCGAAACATATGAGAATTTGGGTCAAAGAAATCGTGTATAATGAAGTCCAGTTAAGAAGGAAATCATTATTTGAAAATGCTTTCTTGAAGAATTTTCCTTATTATTTTATTATTATTATTATTATTACAAATAATATATGTTAAGAATAATAGAAAAGCTTTAGACATGCTCTTTTCTTTTCTTTTTTCAGTATCTATTCATGGTGGATGGTCGAATTGGAGCGAATTCGGTAGCTGTAAAGCCCCACGTTGCACAGGTATTCGAGGATTTAAATACCGACATCGAACGTGTACGAACCCGAAACCCCGCCATTATGGCCAAACCTGTCACGGCCGATCGAACGACCGTAGAGAATGTTATAACAACTTTGAATGCCCAGGTATTCATTTTGGTCTAATGCCTCTACCTGTATTTCCGTGTTTAATTTCCAGTTTGCAAGACCACATATCTTTATCCTTATCTGTCCATTTGTCGATAAGGATTTGCATCAGTAACCAGTTACAGTATTGTTGACTAATTATATGCAGACATTTCTCTTTTCAGCTTAATTAAAGGTTTACTCGCACGATTTGAATTACTTACAAAAACATCCAAACTTATAAAGTGACGTCAAAGTAAGAGGTTTGAGCAAAAAGGTATGGGGTGACAAAAATAAATCGAAATCCAGCTACAAAATGCTTTTTACATGAATTTGAACTTATTACGTTGGAAAGAAAGTCCCGTCAAAGATGAAAAAGAGACAAATGCTTCTTTGGTTGTGATCGATAATTAATCCAGATTATATTTCTCCTCATTATCGATAACATAATCACATCTACTCGGCAAATTGTTGATCCCTCGAGCATAAAATTCTTCAGATTTCGATGCAAAATCACACTCGCTATCAGTTATTCAAATCTTCACATTTTATAATTTGATTTCCCTCTAAAAAATTCCATTGCATTAAAAAGATGGCATTCAGATGGAGCATGGAGAGGAGAGTAAGGAGGATGAAGCAGATTTTCAATATTTAGCGCCATAATCTTTTCCGTGGTGACTCGGGCAACAGGTGTTCTTGTATTTTCGTGAAAGTGCAACACGCCTTTACGATAAACCAATGATAGGCATCCTTCTGCAAATTCTAAACAATATTACTCTGAATTAATTTTTTCGCTTTGTTTTAACATCCATGATAGAGGAGACCTTTGATATATCTCACCAAGCATAAAGCATTACTTTTGACTGGTCTGGAGATGGGTTATCCCTTTTCAGTAGAATTGTTGATTGTTGATTTCGTTGGATATGATTATAGAGAGACAGCTTTTTACCATTTTTAAAATTTGAAAGGGACACTTGAAATTACTAGAATATATAATGAAGAAAGAAGATTTAGGAAATTTGACACTCACACGACATGCTGAAGGCAAGAAGGACATAGGGAAACAGCTAGTAACCTACCAAATGAGCTTGTGTAAATGACCTGAATGGCAGAAAAGGGTGTGGCAAGGATAGTAAAAAGGCAACATTGTTAAAGGCTAAAAAAGGAATACGAAGTCGTAGAGAACCATAATCGCCCAAGTTCTAAAGGAATACGGCACAGAGAAGAAAATAGTTCTATCTAGAAAAGGTTCGATAGTACGTCGGCTCTTCAATAACCAGCAGAGGCTATTTTTTTAAGCTGAGAAGCAGTTAGATGATGCGAGACCTATTGGCTAAGCTTACACACTTTTCTTTGCTCATTTAGATGTTTTGTAATCGAAGTATGACTGAGTGGACTGTGCTGTTAATTCTTATGCAGTTTGCTTAGGACTTTCCCAAACTACGGTTTGCAGAAGCTCAATATTAGCAGGACTCGATCGTCCATATCGAGAGGAAGCTTCAAGAGAAAAATTACCCGTTCGAGACTGGCCGAACATAGCATGTACAGACATTGAAAACTACTTTCCCATAGACGAGATGTATATTGTAACCCTTCACTTAAGCGGTGTAAAATAAAGTGCTATTCCCAGACCGGCATAAAAACAATAACACAAAGGTATATAACGATTTACGAAGCGTAGCTTAGATGTGGCACCCAGTGAGATCACTCTTCTCTTTATGTGCCGTGTCCCCCCAGAGCGTAGGCGATCATGACTCTCCACGATTTCATGTTTTTTGTAGCTCTTGAAATTTTTTGTTATTTCTCCTAAACCATATTCCATCATTCATTTACTCAAGCTCACTAAGTAAGTTATGCATTGTTTTCCTTTGTCCCTTGCCTTCAATCTGTCATGTGAGTATCAGATTTTCCAAGCTCTGTTTCCTCATTTTGTGTTCTAGAAATTTCAACTTTCTCTTCCTGATATTAAATATAAATTTTCTTTCTGTTGCCCTTTTTCTCTAAAACCCCGTCATTACTCACATATTCGGTCCATGGTATGCTCAACATCCTTCTGTAGAACTATATTTATGTTGCTTCAAGTCTTCTCTTCATCATGGAGATTATTCAACATTCACTGCCATATAGGAGGACAGATATCATAAAACAGTTCAATATTCTTTTCTTTGTCTCTAATGAAGTTTTTCTGTTTCTTAATACGCTGCTTAGCTTTTGGAAGGCATCTTTCGCTATTCCAATGCGCCTTCGGATTTCAGTGTCGCTCTTTCCGTCTTCTGTTAAAACACTTCCCAGATATTTAGATTAATGCACTTGTTTGATTTTGGTATCTCCGATTTGCTAACAACCATGCATTCTGTCTTCTCGCAGTTGACGTTTAATCCTTTCTACTCGCTTTCCTTCACTATCTGCTGTAGGAATTTTTGTGGGTTACTTTCTGTATCTGCTATCATCACTGTGTCATCTACATACCTTGTGTTGTTGAGATTGTGGGCGCCAATAATGACTCCTGGTAGGACTTCTAATTCTCTCATAGACGGCTCGCTGGAAAGGTTGAATACGCCCGGTCAGAAGAAATATCCTTGTCTTACATCCCTTTCTATTTTTGTATATCGGCTGAACCCATTTTCTATCCGTATGCAGGCGGTTTGCTGCCAGTATAGGCTCTTGATTATTCCAATATCCTTCCCAAATATGTCAAGGCTGCTGAGCAGTTTCAACAGATCTTTATGGCGTACTTTATCGAACGCCTTTGCGTAAATCAGTCGTAAATGATCTAGCGAGACAAACTTGCTGACCATTACACTACATCGAAGTTCCCAAAGACCAAGGTATATGCGTGAGAAGGCAAGAAAGAAAGAGAAAAACTTTTTCTTACGATTATTTACATATAATCTGTGTATTGAAGCTTTTAATTAGTCACAGTTATCTATACATATATAAAGGGCAGTTGTCTCTACGTGTGTGCGTATGTCCGTCTAAAACTAAAAAACTACAGTAATTCGTGACAAAATAAATTTATATACAGACTCATTATCACCAAAGCCAGCTTTTTGTAAAAGAATATCTTCGTAGGATTTGTATTTACAAAGATATTTTAAAATCGAAATGCATTAGAATGCATTCGAAATCCTCAGAATTAAAAAGTAAAAACGAACGATAATAATTATTATTCTCGAATTGGATTACCATTCGTTTTTACTTCTTTATTCTGCTAAACGCTATACAAGTATGTATTGTTAAAATTTCTATTCTATTGAATTTATTTTCACATGTATAGTAAATAAAAGCGTAACTTTAAATATGAATATTAAAACAAACAAAGAAAATTTAAAAGAAGAAGAATATTAAATACAATTATTTGACAAATTCAAATTTTCATGTGTGAGTGTGTAGGTGGGGGTATCCGGCTAAAACTTAAAAACTACAATAATTAACGTGTGTGTGTGTATTATTGACTTATTAACAGCTCTCGGCCATATGGAAAACATTTTTATTCAGTCTTTAAAAAATGTACTTCATTGTTTTTTGGTTTGTAACTAACATAAAAAAGTAAATGATTTTCAATTAAATTTTATTAAAGCAAAAAACCATAGCGATTGTTATTTTTTCGAAAATTAATTTGAATAAAATAAAACAAATATTCAACATGACTAATGTTGGCCGTAAGTCATGCCTGTCTCAGATAGTTTTTATTTAGCTAAATTGTTTTTCTTTTCAAATACAAATAAAACTTAAATAGAAATTTTAAAAATACATACATGTATAGCGTTTCGGTAATCCTAATTTGAAATAAGAATTATTACCGTTTGTTTTTACTTTTTAATTCTGAGAATTTCTTATGCATTCTAATACATTTTAATTTTAAAATATCTTCGTAGATACAAATCATACGATGATAATTTTAAAAAAAAATCTAACTTGGATGATAATGAGTCTGGATATGTATTTACTTTGTCGTTAATTATTGTAGCTTGTTAGTTTTAGCCAGACGCACACACACACACACACGCGCACACACACACACACACACACACACACACACACACAACTGCCCTTTATATATTTATAGATAGATGGCTGACAAATATCTGTAAATTGTCAATAATTATTCAGAGATCTTATGAGCAACGATCAATAAATTGTGAGAAAATAAGGTAACGACAAAAACCCCGTAAAATATCAAACAAACAAAATTAAATGAATAAAAGATTTTCTCAAAACTCCAAGAAATTTTTTTACAAAATTGATTGGATGAATCAAAAACTTTCGCCATTTTTTGTTACACTTTTAATATTTATGGAGCAATAAAAACGCCCCTTTTGTATACTGTCAATTAGAATTGTATTTTTTTAAAATTTTGTAACATATTTTTAAACGTAAGGATCCACCAGATACATTGCAAAACTTACAGAAAATTACATAATATAAATAATATGTTCATTTACATATATTCTTACCGTAAGTAAATTTGCAAAACATAATCTAAGTGGTCAAAGAATCAAGCTTAATAATAATAATTATAATAATTATAATAATGATAATAATTGGCCTTCAAAGATACCTAAAAACTACAGAAGACTGGATGATGATCTATGTCAAAGAACATGAAAATAGTAAGCGACTTTATTCAGTAATAAAGCAAGGCAACAAGTTCAAAATGGAGTTTCAAGTAAGTGAAGAAATACAAATAAAGCATAATACATCGACTGAAGCTGCAAAATACTTTTTGAAAAAGCAAAGACAGATGCAACCGACCATATACAGAAATGATGGTAAAATAATCAGCTTCACAATCAATACTCTGTCCGTACCAAACAAGCTGATGTAGATAAACCCTGTACCCATCAGTGGCTACGTAGTGCAGGGTTGAAAGCTGAAACTGAAGGTTTTATTCTTGCTGCACAGGACCAATGCTTGCTAACTAGAAATTACCAAGCATACATGCTGAAAAATTGTGTTAGTCCAAAATGCAGATTATGTGATAAATATCCAGATACAAGTGACCATCTATGTCAGATTGCGCGGTATTGGCACTCACTGAATATAAAACACGGCACGACAGAGTAAGCCAGAAACGAAAGGAAATAAAACAACAACAATAATAAATGACTCAGTGCTACACAAGGCATGGCTCTTACGGCTTCTGATCTTAATAGATTAGAGGTGTTAACATGTACATAAATTAAGATGGGCTACAGTAAATATCCCGTTCAGTACCAGATATTTGTTTGACAGTTGCTTGACCTTAACAAACTTGTCCATGTCCCCTGAGAGCTGACGCACCTTGCAACTCTGTTCATGAGCGAGAGTAGTCAGGGAGCATCATAGCTAGGTTTCGAGAGTTTGTTTTTGTTTTTTTGGGGTTTTTTTTAGTTAGAAGAGTGAGTCAAGGGTGAGATATTTATCAAAAGCTTCAATCGGAGACCACCTGAGCAGACTGAGTTACCCGACCTGAAAGTATTTCTAACTAGGCCCCACCTGCAAGGTTAGGCGCTGCTTTTATCAGAACCTGTTACCATATCACGCATATTTAGCTGTGGTGCATACGGTCAGTGTACTCTTATCAGACTGGATGTCATGTTGGGTATATTGGGTTTCGTATGTTTGTATCTCAGTGTTAATTTGTTGACATACTGCTCTCTGAATCAATAATAATAATAATAATAATAATAATAATAAAAAGCATTGTTCTCAATTTTGAAGGACATTTCAAGGAAAAGTCGGTCCTATGAGCCATCTCAGTCCACAAACTCAACTGACTGATGAAGACATCATCATCGACCTCGAGGGATAGCCACAATCTCAGTTTTACTTTGTTGGTGTACTGTTCTCTGAATCAATAATAAACAAAGAGAAGATCTGTTATCCTCATAGACCAAGAGACGAAGGGAAGAAAGAAAAAAGGAAAGAAAGAAAAAGAAACGAAGGAAAGAAAACAGAGAGGAAGAGAACAAAGAACAAGAGAAAAACAAATGACAAGAAACAAAGAAAACAAAGATTAAGAGACGATGAAAACAGAACAAAAGAGGAGAACAAAGAAAAAGAAAACAAATAAAAAGAGACGAAAAGAACAAAGAAAAATAGACGAAAAGTACAAAGAGACGAAGAGAACAAGGGACAATGAGAACAAAGAAAAGGCGACAAAGAGACGAAAAGAACGGAGATAAAGAGGCGAATAACTCGTAAATGTTGGGTGTTGCTTTGCTAGCAGAATATAAAGGGAATCTAAAATAAATTGGGAATCAGGAAAAATACCGAAACCTTGTAAAAGAACCGAAGAAACTTTGCAACATGAAAATGACAACTGCAGCCGTTATTACAGTCCCGAAAAGGTAGGCGGAATTGGAAATCCGAGAAAAGAATTAAAAGCCATCTATGCAAATTAACAAAAATTCTGAAAAGAGTGTAGGGGTACTGAGAAGACTTGTTATCACTCGACCTCAGAAACTATTCAAATCATATTAATGATGTCCTTCCTTTTTTATAAAATGCCCTCATATCATTAGAATTCTTCATTGATTTCTAGTGGATGGTAACTGGTGTATTTGGTCTCCGTGGAGCGCTTGCTCGCACCGTAACTGCCGCCGGTCGGATGCTGTGGAGAGACGAACACGTGAATGTTCATGTCCAAAACCTCAATTTAACGGATCTCCTTGTCCTCAAGGTAAGAACAATACAATTTCTTACTGTATAAGCTTATGGTTTCCTCTGAGATTATGCATATAAATTTTCAAGGTGGGTTAGATATTTACTAAGCTCTGCTTAATCTGGCACAAGGACTTATATGTAGTGCACTCCCTGAAGATCGCAGACTAGTTGACCATTACTGCTGAATAGTAAGTTCGATCCTCACTGAGTGCCCCATATATGTGGCCATGAGCAAATCTAAGCTACGTTTAGCATTTTAAAGTGCCTCAAAGTAGCGTTATGGTTAACGAGTTAGTCTTGTTGCCCATTAATATTGACACTCGGTGGGTTCCTCGTATTTGTGAACTTGAATCAAGTAAAGCTAAATAACAACTGCTTCTCGGCCTTTTTGTCTTCGAGGCAGAGATTAACCCTCCTATCCGGTGAAGTAGGCGTATACCTCCACGGTCTTTTGGGCAATAGTAGAGGTTTATCCCTTGCTTTCTGTTTAGAATTGGGTTTCTGGTTCCTTTTAAATTGTTCTCATTCACTTTCACTCCCAGTAGCCCTTTGCGTCTTTGTAGCATTATCGCCTTGCTTGGTTTAAATCAATTAAAAAAAAAATAATATCCCAGGTTGAACCTTTCCTATTGCACTTAGAAGAAGTCAGTCAAGGTTAATATCCTGATACCAAAGTTGTTCGAAAAATGTTAAGTGCCAAGAAAAACTGAACAATTTTTGTTATTAATCCTGTGTACGTGTCGGATTCCTAATTTAAATCTGGCCACAATCCGTAAACGATGTGTCAATAGTGTGACGGTTATCCACGGAGAGAATGAAATCGGTATGCTGGGTTCAAGTTCTAACCGAATCTATTTAATTTGCTTTGCACTAATACCATTGGAAAAGACATGATTCTATTTTTCTACGTTCCATTGCAGGACAGATTAGATTTAATTGCTTTGGGGAGCAACTAGTCCAGAAGGGGAAATTTGATTTCAAACTTTCGTAAATAATAGGGCACACTGTCCAGAAAAAACCAGCCTGTAAAGGGATGGACCACAGTCAGTTTATTTTTTGCCTTAGACACACTACTGCTGCTATGACTGTAGTACATGTGGTTTCCTTAGGCTCTTAACGGTTTACGAGACTTATGATCGTGATGTGCCATATTCTGTTCAATTTGATCTACGGAAAAAAGCTCAGCAAACTACGGCGCCTATCTATGGTCGTTATTCAATCTGAGTTTGCATAAATGAAGAGTGATGGGTGCATCGTAGCACGATGATTAGCAAGCTCAACTCGCTGGCCAACTGACAAGTGTAACTAGTTTTATATTTATTGGGTGAAAATACGGTTTATTTTACAGACAAGGTATTATTTTATTGGAATAAGCTGCACGTGTATGTGAAAAGTGTAGCAAATGTATATACGTCTAAAACAAATTTTGATGGATTCCGTGAGATTGGTATGAGAAGTGCACTTTGTGGACAATATTTGGAGCTATCGGAGGAAATCATCAAATTCTGTCGTCTTGAATCCCGGTAATCTTTTATCCTTTCCTCAATCACCCCTATGCCCAGTTTATTCTCACACTTTCACTTTAAAATTAAAATGCATTAGAATGCATTCGAAATCCTCAGAATTAAAAAGTAAAAACGAACGATAATAATTCTTATTCTCGAATTGGATTACCATTCGTTTTTACTTCTTTATTGTACTAAGTATTTAGTAAGAATATAATATAAAAGGCTAGTGTTAGAGCCTTTCATATATATATATATATATATATATATATATATATATATATATATATATATATATATATATATATATATATATGAAAGGCTCTAACACTAGCCTTTTATATTATATTATAATATAAAAGGCTAGTGTTAGAGCCTTTCATATATATATATATATATATATATATATATATATATATATATATATATATATGAAAGGCTCTAACACTAGCCTTTTATATTATATTATTACTCTGTCCTGGACATTGAGTTCTACCTGGATTCTATCCTCTTGGGAATTTATGTATATAAGTACACACACACACACACACACACACATATATATATATATATATATATATATATATATATATATATATATATTTATATATTGACCACTAATATTATCTATCTATCTATATATATATATATATATATATATATATATATATATATATATATATATTAATAAATACACATATACCTTGTGCCCGACAAGTTGGGCACAAGATATAGCTTACTTTGGTATCAGTATATTAAACAATAAATTAAATCTTGTGCCCGACAAGTTGGGTAACACACGAAACTTAAGTCGCACACCCAACGTAGGTATATGCGTATTTATTAATATATATTTCTTAGCTCTGTCTAATCACATTGAGCGCTATTATGCCTACACCTCTTGGCTAAATTTGGTAATTATTTATTTGCTTACCAACATATACACGCCAGCACGCGCGTATACGGTCGCTAATATCTAGTTATTTCATTTACCTAACCCTACACACACACAATCGCACGCGCGCGCACACACGCACACACACACACACACACACACACACACACACACATATATATATATATATATATATATATATATATATATATATATATATATACATATATATATGGGAGAATATGATATATAGATTTCTATATATCAGGACAATGTTAGACAATTGAATGACAAAGTGGAAAAAACAGTGGTTTTCAACCGGTGTGAGAGGATCGTAGGTGTGTCGCAAATTATTTTAAAGGTCATTAATTAAATTATCTTCAAAAGAAGTCTAAATCACAATAAGTGTACATATCACAATTAAAACCCCTTTGAATTGGTTTTACGAGTATATCATTGTTATAATAAAATTAATGTATAAAAGTGGGTGGGGTGTGCCAAATGAGGTCACGCGGCATGTCCATAACCGGCGCAATTTGACAAGGACTTAACGATGGATCCTGATATATGTCGAACTCATCCAAAGTCGATTTCGGAAATGACTCAACAACCCCTCATTGTGTACGTATTGAATTGTGCCCGAAATAGTGAGGACGTGTAGCTGGTACTGAACGCATTTTTTTTATTTGTATTACATTGCGTTTAATTGAAATGGACAAGTTTTTAATTAAGAAATAAAAAATAGAAGACGACAAAAAGAAGATATTCTAAAAAACCGTCAAGCCCAGATATCTCATTCATTGTTAAATCAAAATAAACAGAAAAATAAATGAAAAATATAAGTTTTTTAAAAATTTGAATTATTATCTATTTATTAAAAATTGTAATAAATTGTTTTGGTTGTGTTAATAAATAAATAATAAAAATCATTGTTTTTACTCTTTTTTATCATCATATTTTAAGTGTGCTGCGGAAGTTTAACTATAGATTCAAATGTGCCGTGAGATAAAAAAAAAAAGTTGAAAAACATTGCTCTATAAGGACTTCATCTGACTAAACTAATGTTTTTATTTATGGAATTATATATGTATATGAAGTTATGTTAACATGAGTGCTGTTTATACTTATTTACTGAGGGGGGAACGCTGAAGATGTGAAAATGCTGAAGATGAGGAAACCCTGAATTTAAAAATTATTTTTTTCCCAATGAAACACTGGTCATCGGCTGTGTATTCGGGATCCATTTTTCGAAACAAATCCCTGGGTACACTTGCACGCAACTAAAACATCAGTGATTTTCTCTTGGTAATTCGGAGTTGGAGAAAGAAAAGAAAATGGGAAAAGAAAAGAATATGCGAGAATCTACTTGAACAATATCGACAAAGGTTGTCGATAAATTCAAAGCCAAGTTCATTAATTTGGGATGAGGAATGCTAAAATCGCTGTGTTTTCGTAAGGTAGGGGTACAAACTATCTTAATTGAAAAATATACAGAAAACTTAATTTTCACGATTTAAAGACTTAAAAAAACTTTAAACTTATAAGAAGCAAAATTCAGACGACTTTTCTCGGACAGACAACTAAATAGATATTTTTATTTACGGAAGAAAAAAACAGATAAATCCATTATTTCCTGATTTTTTCCCCACAGGTCCTGCTTGGGAGACACGAAATTGCTCATCACGTCCTTATTGTGATCAGACTGGTAAGTTAAATTACACACACACATACACACACACACACACGAATACACACACACACACACACACACATATATATATATATATATATATATATATATATATATATATATATATATATATATATATATATATATAATGCACTCAGAGTGGGTCCTAGTACTTCTTTACTGTTCCATCGGTTATCATGCGTAAGCAGGCTTAGATGTATGTTACAGATTATTGTATAAGTCCCTTGAAATCGTCTATGTAATATAGCGTGACATATTGTCTTATGACTAATATACGAATAAGATTATAAACGCTTAAGCACGAAAGTGTTATTGTTGAAGAAATCTTGTTAATGTATAGGCCTTTTCATTATTGTTGTTATTTGAGTAGTGCAAAATTATAGTATTGTCTTCGAAGATCTGGCGTAAATTATCAAAGACATTATAAAGATGTTTCATTGTACTCTGTTAAGAAAGATAGCAAGTAAGTCGACGAGAGAGTGATATGGTAGTAAGGCCAATATATATAGAGACGTTTTTTAGTTATTATCGGGGTTAGTGTACTCTACTGGAGATTTAAATTGGTATATAAGATAGGATATTTGTATAGAAGATTTTTTAAGAAGTGTTCTTGGTAATAATAAAGTTGAATATTTTAAACTGTTTATTATAGATAATGATTATTAGCAGTTAGCAATAGGCTTTATATATATATTATAATCTTACCGATGTGACCTCCATCTTCTGGATTTCTCGTCCTATATTTTGGATATGAGTCATTCCCTTGTTCAAATTTAAATTTAATTTAAATCAAACGAAAAAAAATGGGGAGGACCCCCTTCGACCAAAATGAAATGTACTTATCCAAGTACCCTAGAAGTCATTCCCTTGTTCAAATTTAAATTTAATTTATATGAAAGGGAAGAAAGATTTTCAGAGGGTGAGAGGGTGCTCTCCAGGGATCCTCTTTGATCAAAATGAAATATAAGGGAGTTCGATAACAAACAGACAGACAGAGGCTACAACTTCATATATATATATATATATATATATATATATATATATATATATATATATATATATATATAGATAGATAGATAGATAGATAGATTAAATGTTTAATTGCTTTCGCGTCTTTCATGAAGGGAGAGTGTTATATTTGTTTATTGACATTAGGAATAGGAATAACATTTTTACAAAGTGTTTGTTTAATATTTTATAATTCTTTGTAAAACGTTATTTTAGAATAGTTTATATTATTCTTCAATTTAAAAGAAAAAAGAACATTTGAGAATAACTTCGCCTACTCTTTACTTATAAACTCATTATTAATAATAGAATTCCTTTTTGTTGCCGCTAGATATCATATTTTTACTACTTTATCATATACAACCCTATTTTTAGTACTTTACCATGTAAAAACTCGTGTCTTTTCAACTTCAAAAGTGAATGTCCTCTATTGCTGATACTATTGCTAAATTGAGCCCCCCACCCCCGCGAGCCACCTTGTCCCTCCAGCTCTCACCGTCTTGGCATAGCATCGGAACGTCCTACAACACGAGTTTAATCTGCTTCCAGTGGCTGCGTAGTCTGCTGCGAGGTCGTCGCCAGTTTGCAGATGGCGGGTCGAACTGGTAGATGACTTTGATAAGGTCGTTCTCAGGTCGTCGCAAGAAGTGAACGAGCCAGCGAACATGGCACTGAGCGAAGATTAAGTGGATGTTCGGCTGGTGGGTGCTCCGGCGGAACTCCTCATTGGACACAAGATCGAACCAGCGCACCCACTCGATGGTCTAGAGGGTGCGAGACTGGAAGCCATGGACGCGGGAAGCATGAGTCTTGCTGAGAGGCCACGTCTCTGCGACGTATAGTAGCACAGAGTGGGCGGTGACGTTGTAAACTCGTAGGCTGATGAATCGGGAGATGTTGCGATGCCGCCATCAGAGGTCTCTTACAACACCTACAGTCAGCCCACGTCTTCTGTTGATTTTCGTGAGAAGTTCGGAGGTTTTGGAAAGTCCTCACAGATGCAAAATAGCTTTATAAAAGTAAATCCATAATTAACTGTGTAAAAATAATCTCTTCTTCAAACACATTATTTTATAAAGAATTAAGCAACATAAAACAAACTTTTATCAACAATAATTTTCTTAACCATGGCGCTGACGAACAAACGAAGTTAGCCTTAACGAAACTCAGAAAAAAGTAACACAAGCAACCACACTGATATAAACAAAAAAAAAACATATCATTAACTTAGTCTATCGTAACTGGATTATAAACAAGACGAAAAAGTAATTAAAAATATAATTGGCCGGTACATATCACTTAACGAAACGAACAAACACCGTAGATTTATAATTTACTAAAAAAAGGTTCAAAACTCTAGACCTCAAAAATATCCCCTCTGTAAAAATAACGTCGCTTATGACTCCTCGTGCCATCTGGGAGATTGATTCTCAGATACCAATAGTAAAAAAAGAGCATTCAAATCTCACATTGGCTATACTTGCATCACACTCTCCCGTAGTTTGACATGTCGAAATGCACATAAGGCATCGAAACAAGAATGCATCTTTGTTGTGGGTAATTTTTTTTGTCCGCATGTAAAAATCTATAAAAGAACAGACAAGGTCTAACATTTTATTGTATTTTTCCAATTTTCGGATACGGTTTTGAGTATTGTGCTCGGAATATATGATAGACAAGAAAAATTTGATTAATTTTTTATTTATTTTTTCCAACATTCTTACATTTTTCCGTTTGGTGGCAGTAAGAGAGTGCAAAAATTTTCCGTATTGTCCATTGTCCCAAGCGCTTTCGGTCACTTCTTTACCCATTTTCAAGGGGAGGATGTTAGGCGTTTTAATTCCCTTTCATGTTTGACTCTTCGAGTTTGTTTGTTTTTTTTTTTTGTTTTTTTGTGTGTGCATTGTTTCGATTACTCGTAGAAGCGTTTATTCCGAAAGTTGAGCCCGGCTGGAATTTATTCCCTAAATAAATAATATTTTATGTACGTAGTGTCTTCGTCTATTTCATTCAAACACACGCGCCTGCTCACACATAGACCCATATATGGGCAAGAGTAAGGAAGAGAGAGAGAGAGAGAGAGGATCAAATTAAATAAACTTTTTCTTAGGAAAAAAATAAACCTTCCTCATCAACAGACAACACAATATATAATTTTCTAATGTCACACATAATTCACCTATCGTAGGAGATTCAGAACGTGTCTCGTTGAAAATAGCGTTGTGTGCTGAGACACGATTATTTGAATAGGGTTGGAAATGATTGATCACGAGCCCCAGTGAGGGGGAAATTTATTGTGTAGACAGATTTTTTTACAATCGAACTCATGATTCTAGAATAATTTTCAATGTAAATTTTTATTCGTTTTTTTTTTGTCTTCCTTAATTTGTTCTGATTGTTTTAATGTTTCTATAGCTAATATTTTTTTCGATTTTCACACGCTAACAATCTCAATTCGTTTGAGTTAATGAAACCAGTTCGAAAGAGAAGTTGCTACTAAAACATTCAAAATTATACAAATGCGTCTGTGTAGGAAGAGAAAAGGGAACAGTATTATTCAATGATAATTCTTCTGCTGCCACTTAATTTAAAGACAGTTTGATGTACGTATGTCCTTACTTTCCGTACAAACAATTATTTTTATTTCGCTGGATTTCACAATTAATTTCGATTATTCCCAAGTTTATTTCTAAGTTATGAAAATTATTATCATACAAAAACTTCGTCGCAAAAAATCACGTAAAATAATCGCCGAAAACAATCGCAGTAATGAAAACTTGTGAATCCAAAATTTCAGGATTCCGGCCTGGAATAATTTTAATTTGCTAACAGAGTCGGTCTGAATCTAAAATGGTATGATATGTTAGGCTACGACCTCTAAGAATAAAGTTGAAAACACGGACAATTTTATTTTGAAAAACTGTAATTTGAGAACAGTAATTTTTTCATTTGAACATAAGCTATTAAAAATTAGAGAGTTGTGTCCCGTTAATTGTTTTTATCAGTAGAAACAAAGATGGCGGAATCCGAAACAGTTGCATCTTGGGAATATTTTGACTTTGCTCACGGAGTCGGCCTGATTCGAAAATGGTATGATATGTTGGGCTACGGACTCTAGAAGTAAAGTTGAAAATGTATGACATAGTGACACAGTGACATTCGCATTTATTATATAGATATATATACATATGCAAAACTGAACGAGATGTAGATCCGCGATCCCTGTCGTGAAACATATCTTCTAAGATGTATCGAATGCGCAGGCTGATAGACGTAATACAAACTGTTTAACAAATAAAAATGGGCTATTTCAAATACGATGTACCCACTACAATATATATATATATATATATATATATATATATATATATATATATATATATATATATATATGTGTGTGTGTGTGTGTGTGTGTGTGTGTGTGTGTGTGTGTGTGTATATATATATATATATATATATATATATATATATATATATATATATATGTTTCTAAAGAATGAATGGATTAGTTATCCGCCATTATTCCGAACTATTCCAAATGTTCATTTGTGGCTACCCATTGTAAAGTAGACCATATATTTTTTAATCGTCTACTGCTCTGTGCTTCGAGAGATTTCATAAAGTAAATGTGCTCTCCGGCAAGGTTCGGTGGTTTCTCCTACAAAGGGGGATACAGGTTCGAACCCTGCCAGAGAACACATTCTTGAACCTTTCTTGATTTATTCAGTATACATACAAACTGATAGATAGATAGATAGATTAAGGAAAAAACAGAGAGAACTTGAAACAAATTCATTTTTTTTTTATTATTTCCCTTTTTTATATATTCTAGAAACAACAACAATTCCAACGACGCTGCCAAGCAAGGAAGCTATTCCAAATAAAAAGGAAAAGGAAACTTCAAAAGCAGAAACGTCCATTACCTGTAAAAACTGCACGACGGTAAGTGAACTGCATCCTTTCTAATGAATTCTGATGCAGTATAAGCTTACACTCCGATTATCCTTGCCACGTCGCTTCTTTAGTGATCCTTGAATTTTCCCGCTTCATTTTTCTCTAAATATGGGTTTAGCTAAAAAAAAAGATCGTTCAGTTTATTAATATAAGTGAAATGTATTCTTTAACATATGTAACTGTTTTGTAGCTCGATTTTCTGTCGTTTCTCGGCTAGCAATGTCATCTCAGAACGTTTTATCCTTCTCAACAAAGAACTGATGTAGGTGCTTTTCTTCCAGTAAATGAGATTTTTTTTTATTCAAAAAATTCTATAAAGACCAGAATAAGCGCTCACCCAAAGGTTCAATATCTGATGCATCGGGCAGATAAATGAAAACTTCTCAAAGAAGCTGTAACAATTTACTTGTTATCAAATAAATAAGTCTTGACAAACGATTTTAATCAGCTGCTGCTTTCAGTTGAGATAAAGCAGAACGGAGCTTGTTTAAATCAATGGTTTAAATATCCTATGGTTAGGAATGGGGGGCTTATCATCTCAAGTAAAGACATAAATATAGCGTCATTTCTCCTGATTTAAATATATTTATTGATTTTTATCTAAAATGAAACTGATCATTTCAGTGGAATTTCTCTTATTGAACATTGAACTTACAAGCTTAAAGTTTGCATTTAGAAGGTTTTCTCCTTGATTAGAGACGATGTTTTTAAAATTAACTCTTGAAATTTATTTACGGATGTAAAATCACTGAAAGTACCATCTTAATTGTTTGCTAATTTTTATTAAGCTTTAAATATGAAGCTTACGTGAATTCTCAATGGTAACATGACACCATTTTCTTTTCAAACATTATTTTTATAGTGTGTTAATAATTAAAACTGTTTTTATAGTAACAAAATTTAATTGTATTTTCCAGTTTGCTATTACGGACATCACCAGTCCAGAAGACAGATACAATTCAACGGTGTATAACACGCTACCATAAACCACGTGATCAGCAGCCAGCCAATTATTTGTATTTCCTTTTTTTTTTCTATTTTTTTTTTTCTTCTCATTCATATCGTATCAGACTTGTTTTCTCTTTTTTCCCTTCACACGGAAAACAGACTCAGTATTGACGTCTGTTTATTATCTGATTATAAATATGGCCGACAGCGGCATCAACAGATCCAGTTGCTATGACAACATGTTGGTATTTTCATAACTTTTTTTGTTCTGATTGCGAGTGCAACAAAGTCTAATCTAAACTTGGTACTTAATGCTGTCTATAAACACCATTTTCTGCAGGCGATTCTTAACATGGAATTTGTTCTTGTCATATAAAGATTAATTATTGGAGTCAATTTTTTGCTATCTTTTGTGGTAACAAATCCACTTTTTAACGAACAAATCTCCAATTACCTTCACAGGAATTATAGACATCACCGCAGCAGAATTGTGCCGCAACATTTCGTCCGACTGGTGGAAAATGAATGAACCATTCATTAATTTTAGTGTTTCTTTCATCTTAATTTCAGTTACATTCAACCGCAATTTTTGGTTTGGCTGTCATTCTACAGTCAAGACCGAACAGTGCAGCTCGAAAAAAAATGAAGAAAAAATTATTTGAAAAGATTATTTGAAGAAGAAAAAATATTTGATTTTATTGTTTTGTTTATTTTCATTATATGAAGAGCACATCAACCATTATTCTTTTTGAATAGTGTTTTTTTAAAATTTCTATTGTTTTTATCACAATTACGTAACTTCTAGTCCCAAAATAATAATGTTTGACAATGCTTCATATAATAAAAATCAATATTACTACTAATACTATTAGTATATGTAAGCAAAATAATAACATCAAATATGACGGCACTGGGCGATCTTGGAAAAAAATAAAGAGCAATTAATACGAATACATAAGTTGTCCGGCGCAAAAGGGGTTGCAAAAAAGGGTGTTTCACCGAGAACATATTCTTTATTTTCGATCGATGCCATTTGCCAATGAACGATTGCCGAAAGAGTTGCAATGAAAAGTAACTGAAATTAAGATGAAAAGAAATATTTGTGTAAAATTAATACTGGTTAACAGTAAGTGTAAAAAAACTTACTGAAACTAGTGAATTTTGAAAATTCTACGTTTTGTATGATCAAGACTGGTTTGAAATGGAACCAAAATAAATTACCTACTTTTGCAGCCAGCCATGCGTTTGTAAAATCCCGAATACCCAGTGGTTGTAGTGTTATTTATATTTACCTACATTTGTGAGTTTTTGTTTTGCGTCGATGTTCGAATCTTAATAAAGGTCACTCTTTTAATATCAGAGGTTATAAGGATAACTTAATTTCACACCGTTGGAGTGGAACTATACAAACTTCTAAACACACAGCAACAATAAAATTCAGGACAAAATCCGATACAAAAATATAACGTTTTCAAAAGTTTATATATCCTGCAACATGTACTTACATAGACTTATAAAATAGTAATGCTATATACGCAAAACTATATAACTCAATGTATATTAAGACAAACAGAATTTCTGCCAATAACGTGCTCAAAACTTATTTAGAGAAATAATTATTGTCTTCTCTGGGTCCTGATGAACCAGGAATCAAGAAACTGCAAGTTCACCCCGATAAGTATTGTGAGCTTAAATTACTTCTGATACAATATATATATATATATATATATATATATATATATATATATATATATATATATAGTTTTAAAGTATGCTATATTTATGGGTAAAAGTGATAAAGCGAATGTAAATATAAAAGTGGATACTTTGTACAACACCAAGCGGCGACAGTCTGTTTCATGCTTCAGCGCAATATTCAGACCTTGAAGATTGTGCTGAAACATAATACAGACAGACAGTCGCCGCCTGGTGTTGACCTCAGCTAGCGGATGTTACAAATGCTGTCACGACTCACAAGTCCTGCGCATGACTGTGCTGACACGCTGCAGGAAAGCATCTTCTTTTGGCGGGCTCTCCTCGAAAACTGCCCTCTGTCAAAACCAGACTTCACTGACTGGTCGTTAAGGGTTACATAACCGGCCAAATGTGGTGCATGTTAACTTGGGGAGCGGGAGGAAAATTTAACCCGACATTACAAAAACGATTCTAAAGTCATTTATATTTGTAACTTGGAATTTCGATGTACTTTTAAAAGTGTGTTATACTTTGTCACTATGAACTTCTATTGGGTGATTACAAACAATATAAGATTATGGGGATCTTTTTTTGTTTTCTTCTTTTGTAATTATTTCTCTTTAATATCTATGTGCAACAGTTGATGCAGGCCACGCTTAACACATTTCTATTTACCTTTCATTGTACATATATCAACCATTGGTTATATAACTGTGTACTTCATTTGAAACATTGATTTCAGAATATTCAGTAAACTCAACTGATTGTTTACAAGAAAAAAAATGTCATTTAACGATGTCATATCAAGGGAGATAATTCCCGAATAAAAGATTTTTTCCAGTGGTTTGTCATTTCGTATTTGTTGATGTTTGCGTCGATGTTAGACCGAAAAGAGTTTATCTGAGAGCCGCAGTAAAGTGCAAATTATATAACAGCGATGTAGTTGACGTTCTATAGACATTCTGTGATCACTTTGAATAATAATAAATATTTGCCGAATATCTTACAGGGTATCCATATAAATAAAACGCAGTGTACGTGTGTCCGTCCGTCCGTTTTTCGATCTCAGCGAATCATAAAGCTGAAGTAAGAGGTCGTAAATATACTGTAGTTACACGTGATTAAAAATTAAATAACTTATTTAAAGTTAAATTTAAATATCAAACAGAGCGAAATGTTTAAAAAAAAACAATTCTTTATTGAAGGTTTAATTTTAATTTCGCTTTTCGTAATTGCAATTGATATCGTCTAATTAAATCTTAATTAACACTTAAACGGGGCATGGTACGTTGCTCATATGTTTTTTTTTCCTTCTTCTAGCAGGCGCGTACTGTGATGTATTCGAAATATTACATAGTACGGGTTCCCTACTGTCTTTTGAGAGTTACTTTATGTGAAGGGATCATAAAGAATCGTGACTTTAAAAGAAAATAAAAATTGCGCACAAAATAAATGTAAACAAACTACGGAGATCGGTTGCGTATACGAAGAAACATTATGCCAAATTAAAGTGTCGAATAAAGATAAAATAATTTTATTATTACTAAATTCTTAAAACTTTTACGTACATAGGATGCTGAAGGTAAAAGGCCGAAGGTGCAAAAACCCTCCGCAGGAGCCTAAAGTACGCCCGAAGGGCGGTTTCTAAGCTAGTATATAAAAATAGTTTTACCCAGCAGCCATCTTTGTTTTATTTTCTAATTATTTATATTTCAGAGTTCTTTCCAGTTTTCATAAATTTTAACGCAAATTTTCTACGGTTTGGAATTCAGAGTTTTCCTTCTGCTAAGTTGGTTGCCTGGAGAGCAGAGTTTTATCATTTAATCCATAGCTATGGGAAGAAATTGTGGGTTGATATTTTTTTGAAGAGTATTTACGTGTAACGAACTCGACTGGAATTTGAACTCGGGTTTCTGATTTATCATATATATATATATATATATATATATGTGTGTGTGTGTGTGTGTGTGTGTGTGTGTGTGTGTGTGTGTGTGTGTGTGTGTGTGTAATGTATATTTTGGTAGGTAGCATCTTTTTTAAGCATCTTACGGCCGACAAGGAAGATTGAACTAATTTTTTATTAAGTATTTCCAGCATCTTAACATTTTCCGTTTTGTAGCCATTAAGGATTTTAAAAATTGCCCATAATTATTTAATAGTGGAAATAAAGTGCTGAAAGCTTTTTAAAATAAAAAATAGAATGATGTTCACGCGAATTCCAGTTGCGCGGTATGTGAGAGTTTGGAATGAACGCTACTTTTTCAAAAAACAGCATAAATATAATTTACAAGGTAACAGTTAAAACATGAGGTAAAAATAACAATACCAGAGACAAAACACCCTTGAAAATGGCTCCTTTTGTTCTCGCTCCTTAGTAATGCTTTTGTTTCTAATTCTTACACACACAGTAACCCCTTGTGTCTTAGTAGCTTCAATACCTTGCTTGGGGTGAACTCGATTATATATATATATATATATATATATATATATATATATATATATATATTACATGAATTATTCATACAAAAAGCAGATAGTGAAGTTAATGATATAAATGCCAAGAATCATTCTCGCAAACAATTTAAATTAAAATACATTAACCTCGAACCCGTTGATGAATGTTATGATCCCTGTTTATAAATTCCAGTTGTATAAGGTCTTTTTTTACTACAAGCTTTCGATTGTTCATACAATCATCCTCGGGTATAGAAATAGATATGTCTTTTTTACATCCAGGTAATAACAGGACTACGAAACTTAACTTCTCTTTTATCCATGCCTGATTGAATGAATTACAAACATTATGTCTGCTTATTTTTATTATAATCCTTTCATATTCACGAATATTTTTCTGTATATTACAATCAAATGAGGTAAGAAATGCACTGTAACAGTGAAAATCACTTTTATTTACCAAGTACTTTCTATCTCTTTCTGGGATCATCCTCAGGGGTGCAACTGCTAAGGCAAAAAATATGTGTAGCTATTCATTACTGACTTTTTTCTTTTGCGTTTAAATGCAACGGCAGACAGTTATGCTTTAGCGTTCATTAGAACATGAAAAGTTATCCATTATGAAATTTATTTTCTTTTATGTTGGAATGTCATGGTCGAGCGCGCATTAAAGCGTGAAAACTGTTCTTTTTCTAGGCATTTTAGAACATTATTACAGTATTCGTAGCTGATCCTCTTCGGTGTCGGCTTCAATTTTTTAATGTAGATTGCTTCGAGGATCTGTAGTTTTAATTTGTTATTTTCTTGGTGTAGGATAGTTGTGTTATCAATCAATATTTTCTATACTGTGAATGTGGACAGGAATATTGGTGTAAATGTCTCGCAATGGACGAATGGTCAGATATGTGTAGAGTAAGACGTCTTGATAATATAGTTGTCTTATATTCAACATATATATTTGTTTTTCTGTCGGAGATACATTCTCCCAAGGGACATTTGAATTTATATATAATGTTGGTTTTACGTAGTACATCAATTGATGGGAAGGAATTATTGCGAATAATTAAATTAGTTGTATTGTATTTTGTATAAGATATGATTAATCTTATTTTATTATTGGGATCCTTGGGAGATATAATGGTACGAATGAGTTTCTTATGATTTTCTCATCCTGTTTGTAGTTAGCATGCATCTGGTTACAATATAAGAGTTTGATATATTTAGGGTCCTTTGAGGAAGTACCATGTTCTATTTGACGTGTGTTGAGGTTTTTAATAAATTGTCTTATTTGTTCATCTACAATGTGGTTTAGGAAGTCATTATTAATGAGAGTTTTCTTAATATTTTTAGTTCAGTGTAGAAAATCTTTTTTGTGAATGAATTAATTTGTGCTCGCTTAGTTAAATTCTATATAAGTGCTATTTTGTAGTAATTAGGACATTCACTCTTATAGTTGAGAGTGCAAAAGTTTTGCTGGTTGTTTTTTTATATGGGAAAGTAGTAAATGTGTTATTATTTGTGTCTATTAAAATGTCAAGGAAAGGAATTTTGTTATCCTTGTTAAGTTCATATGTGAACTTGAGGACAGACTTTTTTGAAAGTTTTGTTTTTGAGCTCAAGTATTCCTTTTATGTTTTTAACTAAAATAAGAATACCATCTACATATCTTAGGTAGATGGAGGGTTTCTTGGTGGTGTAAATATATTATTTTCTAGGTTGGCCATGTAGAAGTTGCTGAAAGTTGGACCCAGAATTGAACCCATAGAAACGCCGTTTCGTTGCACATAAATGTTATTTTTGAGATCATAGAATGGAACCGGTACAGGTTAAAAGTAATTTTCTCAATATTTTAGGTTTAATTTTTAATGGTGGGGGGGGGGGGGGGAGATGAATTGTTATATATATTTTTAATAAGTCAATGGTTTCTCTAACTGGAACGTTAGTGAACAGATTTTCAGAGTCAAGTGATGTTATGGTTTCATTATTAGGTTTTTCGGTTTTTAATATTTGTATAAGTTTAAGGGTTGATTTAATGTTGTTTTTGTTAGGTTTGTTCAGAAGAAGAATCTGCCTTACGCTTGGAAGCCATAATGAATGGCAAAAAGCCCCCACCAAAACAAAAAAAAAACGACACAAACAAGAGATAGTGAATGTAGTACAATCCAATATGGCGTACAGCCGGTGAAGAAACAATGTCGTCTTCCTCGGTTAGCGCTGCGTGATGACGTGTTCGTCTGATCCGCCTGTCAACTAGTTCTCGCGTGAACTTTGTATTAAAGTCGCAAACGCTGTACATCGGGATGACGTTACAAGACTTTGTTAATAAATTTATAGGCGATGTCACCGCAACTACGAAACGACCTTCTGTATATATGAACATAATTACTGCATTTTGGTGATAAGTTGTTGCTATTGATATGATGATCTTTCTAGATATCATTCTACTGTAGGCGGCCAAACAATGATTTAAAGCTGTTATTTACTACGTTTAGCATAGTTTTGGCAAAAGGCCACAAGAATGGGGCACCCAGTGAGGCTTGAACTCACTACTCAATAGTAATGATCTGCGATACCATTTGTTCGTCATAAAACAGCGAGACACAAATAGTAACGGAAAATTATTCATCCAAATTCTCGGTTGCGTAGTGGTTAAGAGATTGCGTTTCGATTCCTCGTTGGGGAGGTGCAGTTAATTTTAGAGCTTTACTTTCCGTATATGTTTGTTAGAGAGAGAGAGAGTGAGAGAGATAGGCAGGCAGAGAGACAGACTGAGGTGGGGGGTCCCTCCAGTCGTTTTCAAATATAGATGTTCATCGGGTGCTGGTTGATGAAATCCGTGATTCTATGGAAAGAATATTGTTTTTAAAGATCTGACTATGCAAGTCGGTACACAGAGTTCGGCTTGGAATTTCGTTCATCGGACAATTCTAATCGTTGTTATAAATTAACTTCAAAGAGATCGCCACGCCAACAAACTGTCGTTATAACATACAGTAATGTTTTTTTAGGCGACGATGATATCAGTTAGGGGCTAAAGGAAGATAAGTAACAAGTAAAATGTAAATGCTATACCCACTCATCTTCAGACATTGACGTCAGATAATCTAAAAATATATTCATATGTTCGAAAAGTAATGTCACATTATTAGAGATGCAATAAAAATCAATGCAGATGTAACTAAAAATGAAAATTTCCATTAAAATAACCATTGTTATTAGCAATGAAAAAAGTACTATGGAAACAAATATTTTACTTCTTGTTCAAAGAACTGGTGCTTCTGGTCAAAAAAGATTCTCTGCAGAGGGGTAAGGCACTCCAAAAGAAGCCGCCTTACGGATGGATACTTAAAAACCCAAGTATAAACCATGACAAAGGTTTAGCTATAGACGCAAATATAAAACCTGACCAATGCTTACGTATAAAACCTGACGAATTTTTAGCTATAAACTCAAGTATAAAAATTGACATATGTTTACCTATAGAGTCAATTATAAAATCTGACCAATATTTACGTATAGACTCAACAATAAAACTCTACCAGTATTTACCTATAGAATCGGTACAAAACCGACCAACATCTACCTCTTGAGAAAAGGAGAAATTGGAGTAGAGGCTGTTGGTGAATATTCTGAATGCCACTCGGTCCTTCGCTGTCCATTTTTATATCCTTTACTGCCCAGCAACTGTGGGTGTGCCCTTCATAGCGTGTGTACCAAATGAGTATATAAGGCTATTTAAGAACCATGAAACATTTAACGGAATAAAAGAATTTCATTCCATATTCCATACAGTATTTACCAAATATCCGGGCGGACGAAGGTGGCTCGTAAGTAATCTGAAAGGATCAGCTTAATGCAAAGTGAAACCAATTAGGCTTATAGAAATAGTTTCACTCAACTATGAATTGCCATAAATCTCAGCTAGTGTAGCTATTGCGAAAGTCCATGTCGGCATTGACAGTGTTTAATAAAAACCTGATGTCAATCTTAAATAGCACAAGTGTTGATCAGACGTCAACTCCACCATCCCAACACAATCTGGGCAAAAAGAATTCTGATAATGCTGAATTGACATCTTCCTTATTTATACAGATTTTGCTACTAAGAATGCGTGTTTAGGGATCTCATTAAATTGAAATCTGAACGTGTTAAATTGTTTTAATTAGACGAATGTGTTAAAATATCCTAATGTGACGATTTGATTTCTCCTAAATTTAATGAATGTCTGCAAAAAAAAAAGAAAAAGAAAATTTAACCGAATCTGTAGATTTAGAGTGTAAGTTGTTCGCATTCACTTGTGTAAGTTGATAACAATAAAGATCTGCAACGATTGTCCTGCCATTTGTTTCTAAGAGCTCATCAGGCCCGCTTCGATATTTCATCGGACTTGAAGATCATCTGGGATATGCTGTTAGGCTTTGTAAATGTGCATTCCTGGCGTAATATTGGACATTATAATTATACGGTTCCGGAGAGCATTATAATCTCTAATATTGTGCTGAAATATAATAATTTGTCGGAATTTGAGAGCTGTCATATAGCTGTCTGTAGCATTTCAGCGCTTTTTTCTTAGTTTCTAATGAAATTTTCCCGTTTCTTAATAATTTGTTTAGTTTTTTGTAAGATATCTTTTACTATTTTAAATGTGTCTTCGGATTTCGGTGTCACATATTTCATCATTTGTTAAAACATTTCTTGGATATTTGAACATCTGTTCATGCATTTTAACAACCTCCTGAACGAATTCTTGTTGAGTATCACGTTGAAACACCGGTTCTCGTACGATCACCGAAGCTAAGCAACGTCGAGCTTGGTCAGTACGTATAATGGGTGACTATTCGGGGATGTGCGGGTAGTGTCATAAATAACGGCTCAGAATTGGAAGTCGGAGATTCGAGTTTCAATAAGGTCGACTTCATTTTCCTGCAAATATCCTTCTGTTATTTTTTTTTTACAATTATGTTCACTCTGTACAAGGCCCGAGAACCACTCTAGGTAGAAGGTTACAGAGTAAGAGGTAGAGTTTATATTGACATGTGGGTAAGACAACGGTTAACCATAGACTTTAACACGTTAATATTTTAGAAAGAATCCTCTTGGAAATCGATCCCACGAAGCAGCAGTTCGTAAGGAGAAGCTACTCGAGTTGAATTCACATCTCACCAACGGAATACGAAGGGAATGGGGGTGGTTCGCTACAATGGGTGTGGCATAGCGGGTTTTAATTTTAACGGTTGAAAGGTATGAATCCACCTCATACCCCCAGCTACGAGTTAATTAGCAGGACTTGTGTTTGCAAATCATTACTAACTCCAAAATTTCTTATAATCTAAAAAAATATTTTCTGTCTTTTTGATAATCTGCAAATGTTTAAATAATCTGCAAATGTTTGTAAAATATAAATCAATCACTCAAAGTCTTACGGTCAACGTTCAATCCTAATTCATGGAAAGTTAAGGAAATTAAGAAAGACGTGGAAATTAATTTATTTTTGTTATAGAGGGATAAAGTGTCGCTGCCAACACTTGAGTTTGAACATAGATCGCCAGCGAGCAAACGCAGGCGATCCCATTATTGAATTAAGTAGACCACATGACCATAGAGGAAACGCATATATAGGAAGTTGCGTGACGTCTAAATGATCCCAATTTTTAGTCTATCCTCTATTACTATTCAGATCGCTATTTCTACTCTATCCTTTATTACTATAGGGACCGCTATTCTCTATTCTCTACTTTGTTCACTATGCTATTTCTCTTTTCGGGTCACTATTCGGTGATTACTATTCGAGCGAGTATTATCGAGCAAGTACTATTAGTGCGAGTGTTATTCGAAAGCGACTGACACCAGTATTGTTCAACGGCGTTACTATAGTTGTATCTGCGATTACAAAGTCTCTACTACAACGAGCATTACAAAAGTGACAACGAGTATTCGTTGAAATCACAAAAATTTTAATAACAAAATTAAGATATTGTTTAATCACATAAATGCGTTAATTTTTAAATGCTTTATCTTATTGGAAAAGTTAAAGATGATATTGTGCATTTGAATATGTAAATTTTAAAATGCCTTTTAACTCAATTTACCATGTCACATTCATTTTTGCAGGCATTCCTTTGAAAAGTCGTGCCAAGTATCTTCTTCATTCTGGACTCCGCTTGTTTCAGTATTACGCGATAGTCTATGTAAACACCCCATCCTATATATTCACAAAATTTACCGAATTCTTAATGGCTTTGTGTTGAAGTACGACACCATTAATGTTCTGACGGATCACTCTCACATCCTTTCCACTGAGATGAATCATTTCCCCTAAACTTGTCTTGCCTGGAGAATGCTCAGGGTCTGAAAATTCTCTGAACAATAACGCGTGGATTAAATTTTCTGACATCTGACTAGAAAAAGATGAGAGACATTAAAAGCTTTTCCGCCGTAAGGAAGCATGGCATTTTAGTTTCATTCTGGGAGTTCTTCCTCTTCGAGTCTTCTTCCCACAAATGTTTGTCTTCTGTCCACACACAACTTCTTTCTATTTGTTATGGCTAGTTTAAAATCGTGTTCATTTTTCACCGTTGACCGCTAGTTTCGACAACTCCCTTTAATTGCTATCAACCTCCACTAACATACCGGACGTTTACTGGTACAGGAGTTAACATCTGGCCGGAAGTTGGGTAAATGTTTCTCCTCATTTTAGATGGGGGATTCCAACTCTGCGGCAGCACCTTCATCATTGCAAGTAAGAAAGGTAGGGTCGGTGTGATATTGATGCCAGCGTAACAGTGATCACGGGGACTGGGAAAAATTTTGGTCCTTGAATCATATGTTTACATATGTGTATGGCGCACCGCAGATAAAAAAGACCCAGTGAGGAGGACGGATAAATATACTTGACATTACTGACCGCTAGCGTCGAAAATAAGAGTTCAGGTTTACTTTGCCTTAACTGAGACGAATTGCCAAACGCATAATACCCCTTCTCAGATTTGCTAGGGTCACAAGCAATCCTTTTCGCTTATTTCCAATTTGTCTTTCCTTTATTTTTAATTTTCATTACTCTGAATGAAATTCAAAAGGTTTATGCTCGAATATCCTATATCGACACAGAGAATAATATGAAAATTATTCGAGTGTTTCATAATGTTACTCATAATCTGCTTAAAAATCATAGTTTTTGGCACCTACTTTTTTCTATCTATCTCTCTCTCTCTCTTTCTCTCTCTCTCTCTCTCTCTCTCTCTCTCTCTCTATATATATATATATATATATATATATATATATATATATATATATACTAGCAGCATGGCCCGGCGTTGTCCGTGCTTGATTAAAAAATCGTACGACTCATACAGCAATCGATATCACTTGACTTAAAATATTTTTGCCCTTCCTTGCCTTTAAAGGAGTGCCCTTTGCCGTGCTGATGTTGCTACATGCCTTACTTCTTCCCTATCTCACACTGCGAATTTTTTCTAAGCTCTATACTAAACATTAAATCTGTTACGAAAAAAGACCAAAACAAAATGAACACAAAACGATCAGCTTTAAAAAAGGACTCGTAACTGGAAAAACCGAATGAAAAAAGAATGTTAACAACAAATACTTTTCACACCCAACCCAGTTCTGCGGAATCAGAATTAACGTTGACTTTAAGCAAGCGAATGAGCCAATTGGAGTAAAGTGCCATGCAGATTTAAATTTTTCAACTTGTGACGAATGCAGCTATCGATTTTTTTTGCATGCTAGCATGCTAGTTAGCATTCGTGTCAGTCAGCTGTTGACTCTCCCGCTGGCCAATAGAATCTTCCTGCCTATTCGTGGCAGCCAGCTCTCACTCTGGCCAGTAGAAAATGGCCGTAAACTACATGAAAACTGCCGTAGAAGCATGAAAAAATCGATTATTTCCACTAACGATGGGAGTTGGGAAATGCAAAGTCGGTCTTGGCCTTCCTGCTAACTTGGAGCATGTGCATGTAAATTTTGGTGCAAATCCGTCGAAAATTGCGGACGTGCATTCGTTACACACACAAACACATCCTGCCTTTTATAGATAGAGATATATATAGTAAAGGTAAAATAAATCCTTGCTTATATAATCCAAGTGGGTCCTAGTACTATAAAATTATTAAAATTGATCCACAAAAGAGAGGTCGACGTATTTTATTTATACAGAGCAAAATGAATGACCAAAAAATCTTTTTACTTTACGTGGGTAATTGACTATTTTAGCAGACGATGAAAGTGGTTGTATGTCTTTTCAACTCCGATGTGGAATGAATTTCACGTCCGTAGAGCCAGAGGAAGTAAGAAGTAGAATTTAACTGTAAGGAATTGATATTAGAAGCTAAAGGGTCAACCTAAAATTTAACTTACCGAAAATACCTAATACACACTTTTCTATTACAGGTCGGGGTTGAAAAGAGAGACGACCACTTTCAGCGTCTGTCGAAATAGTCTATTCCCCACATGTGGTAAAAAGATTTTTTTGATTATTCATTCACACACACACCCAAACAAACAAACATAAACAAACACACACACACACACACACACACACACACACACACACACACACACACACACACATATATATATATATATATTAATCGAGTTCACCCCATGCAAGGCAGTAAAGCAACTAAGACAGAAGAGGTTACTTGGTATAGAAGTATTCGAGTCAGAAGCATTACTAATGACCGAGGACAAAAAGAGTAACCAGGAGGACAGTAGATAGCAAATGATATTGCATTTAAATTTTTGAAGATTGAAGTTGGCTGGAAAGCATTGGAGCGAGAAATCAGAGAAAAGAAGCTGCTAGCATAGAACTTACGGTTACATCTAGCCAACTCAACTGTAAATTGATGAGATCTCTCCGCCAGTCTAGTACTGCGCTTAAATACATACAGTCCATGTACCATAGCGAAGAGTTCATCCGAACAATTACCGAGAAAGTATTTATAGAAAAGTTAAAAAGAGGCGGTGTGAAAGTGACTGAAGCCGAAACGCCATATTTAGACCAATAATGTTGCTGATTCTTCTTTGGATTTTATTAAGAAGCTCTAGATAAACAGCAGGAGCACCGATATGTGTGTGTGTGTGTGTGTGTGTTTTTATAATCATTTTATCCCAGGCAAGGCGATACAACCACTAAGGCGCAATAGATTACTGAGAGTGAAGGAATGTGAGAAAAACATTATTGAGGAGAAAAGATAATAAAGGCACAGGGTTGGAGAAAACAGATGACGACGATTGACGCTACATTTAAATTTTTGAAGACCGAAGTTGACAGCAAAGCAAGGAGTCGGAAGAGAGTTCCACAAGCGAAATGTGCGAGAGAAAAACTGTTAGCATAGAACTTATGGTAAAAAATTGTGTGACTAATTTGCGTAAAATTCATGTTTTCTTGATTTCAGGTGCAAACTTGGACATTTTTCGCCTTATTTTAGTAATGTTCCAAAATTATAATTTATAATTATAGTTTAGATCAGAGGTTCCCAACCTTATTGCGTCATCGCCCACACACACACACACACACATGGAGAATTTTTTTTCACCGCTTACCTGTAAAGTAAATATTCAAAAGCATATCACAATTGTTTGGTAAAAGTTTGTTACTGGTTCATAAACTGACTTTATGATGTAGTAATAAATACCAAACAAATAACGCTGACTTATGCAATGGCTGCTGCAGCTACTACTGCCGTATTAAAGATCAAATAAAGCCAAACTTGACCATTGAAAACTATATATATATTATTTAGCTTTATGGTCAAGGTTAGTTTTATGGTTAGAGTTAGTGTTGCAAGTGTTGACAAAAAATTAAACGGTTTTTGTTCATAATTATAAAATTAAAAAGAATATACAGCAACTAATACAAATTCAGCGAATATTTGTTGATGTTCTTGGTCTTCCCTTATCTGATTTATATACAAAAATATGTTATTTCGTCTGAAGAGCTATTTGAATGTTAATGACCCTTTCCAAAACTATAGACAATACCAAAATATTCGTTGTTTGCGGGGATATTTATATCTTATCTAGGAATGTGAACAAGTTATTGCCATTTAGCGCCCTGTTTTTTTATACAGTTTCTTTAAATGTCTCCTTTGAATATTGAAAAACATTTTAGTACTTAAAATCCTATATCACCCACCAAAATTTCCAATCGCTCACCTTTACTGTTCAGTTGCGCATCGCCAAGCCAACAGTTGAAATCGCCCACCGATGGGCGATACCGCCCATTTTGGGAAACTGATTTAGATATATGGGGGAAAAGGCATCCTTTTACGAGCTCATAGCCAAGCCAACAGTTGAAATCGCCCACCGATGGGCGATACCGCCCATTTTGGGAAACTGATTTAGATATATGGGGAAAAAGGCATCCTTTTACGAGCTCATATCCAAGCCAACAGTTGAAATCGCCCACCGATGGGCGATACCGCCCATTTTGGGAAACTGATTTAGATATATGGGGAAAAAGGCATCCTTTTACGAGCTCATAGCCAAGCCAACAGTTGAAATCGCCCACCGATGGGCGATATCGCCCATTTTGGGAAACTGATTTAGATATATGGGGAAAAGGGCATCCGTTTACGAGCTCATAGCCAAGCCAACAGTTGAAATCGCCCACCGATGGGCGATACCGCCCATTTTGGGAAACTGGTTTAGATATATGGAAAAAAAAGGCATCCGTTTAAAGAGCCACCTGGAGAATATGGGTTAAACCGACGACTCCTTTTTTTTTCTGTGCATTGTGAGCATTTTGCTTAAAGTTCCTATCTTCTTGAGTTCAGATGCAAACTAGGAAATTTTTCAAAATATTTAAGAGAAATGTTCCCTTGCCGAAGTAAAAATTTCCGTAGTTTATAATTATGGTTGAGATATATGCAAATCAATAGAAAACGTCCGTTTAAAGTGATTCCATTTTTTTTTGTGTGTGTGTGCGTTTTTACATTTTGTACAGTAGCAATATGTGTCGCATGACTCCCAGCCAAACTTTATTGCGCTTTCGCTGGATTGTTCAGCTCTGAGCAGAAGCGTGTCTATTAACCTCAAAAATCTTTATTAGATTTACAGTATCACGAAATCTGGTGGAATTCCGGCGAGGGCAATTAAATATGAAATCAGCGTGTACAGAAAACTCGGTGTGTGGTTCGGATCGCATAACGGTTAGTCCATTTTTTTTTTCTGGTTTTAAAAAGAGAGGAATTAAGTTGAAGCTGTTGGTGATTATTTTGAATGCAACTACGTCCTTCAGGCAACCACACACTGTCCATTTTCTATCTTTTTTTACTGACCAGTAACTTCAGGGATGCTCTTCATGGCGTGTGTACCAAATGAGAATAAAAGGCTATGTAAGAATCATAAAACATTTGACAGAATAAAAGAATTTCATTCTATATAGTATTTTCCAAATTTCTGTGTGAATGAAACTGGCTCAGAAAAAAATATGAAAGTTGAAACCAATTAGGCTTATAGAAACAGTTCCACGCAGCTACGAATAGCAATAAATTTCATTGAAATTTATTGCACTAATTCACTGAAAAAAAAACCAGCATAAAATGGTGAAAAAAATACAAACTTAATAAAAACAAAGTTTTATCGTCAAAATGTTTATTTTATAATTAAAGGAAAGACCAAAGTGTTTTTAATTATTTTTAACATTTCTTAATCCTTTCTAACACGTTCGAAATTTTGATTAATAATCTTGTTTTTTTTTTTTCGTCAACGGTGTAGAGAGCTGACTATGGAAATTTTAGTGCATTTTTTCTGGTAAAATAACACATTAATTTAGAAATTCTTGCAAAAATCAAATAATTGTCGGATTTTAATGAAACTTTCAGGATTTAATCACAACTGAATGAATTTATTTTTAAATGATTATTTTTAGAAACTCTTGCTAAAATTATTTTTTTACATGTTATCTCCCTCTTACTTATTTCATGAAATTTCTAGAAATTAAATTCTGATCGTAAATTTTGCTTTATTATTTTAAATTCAGGACTCCTAGGAGAATGTAAAGCATCTATTCTTTTTCAAAGTTACTGCTTTCCCTAAAATCTGTTCCGAATAGTAAAATAAAAGCTACAATAAAATTATGACATTATTTAATCAGATAAAATTTTAATTGATTTTATAAATAATATATATTAAGGACTAGAAAAAAAATTTGATGAATAATGAATTTTTACAAGAATTTTTTTCATTTTTTTATTATAATAATTTATAAAGTTTCAAAAATCTTTTTAAAAATCTTCAAAACTTTCATCGCCTTAGACTATTAAGTTATTAAATGAAGACTATATTTACTAAGCGAAAATTGAAAAGCTTAATACAAATCATCACGCACTAAGATTTTTAAAATAGTTTTTTTTTTTGTCTGAATATGCCCAATTTGAAAGTATGGGTGACTATATACGACATTATCAGAAAATAAGATGACTATATTAAATTTAAATTCAACAGCTCAAAAATTAGATTACGGAGAATATTTCCAACATTTTAAAGATTACTGAGTACTTAAAATTATACAAAAAAGCGTTCTCGCGTCATTTTCTTAAATTATGTTTAACAGATAAAGAAAGACTTTGTAGAGCAACGTAATCATGTCAACACCCTTATCAGCACTTAAGTGATTGACGAGCAATGACAAGCACGTAAATCACCGCTACTGCTTGTTTTAAAAATCCATTTCTGTTATTTCCAGATTAAAGTAAACAATATTTGTTTCAAACCAGATTAATTATGCTTTAAATCAGCTATTATTTCTCAAATAAAGTTTCAGAAAAGTATAATTTATTTTTGGAAGATTTTTTAATAAAGAAAATTACATTGCGATGACAAAGCTATTTTTAGCCCCCAAAAAGTGAATCGACTCCAATCAATATAATTTCCATTTGAAATACACTACAGCGTATTATGCTTATTGGAAATAGTAAACTTCATTCTTTAGCTTTCAATTAAAGCTAAAATGAAAACTTCAAGAAAGCTTTTGAATTTTTAAAATTCATCGCGAATTAGTGGAGGTACCTAAGATAATTTCAATAAGTGTAGTTATTGCTAAAACCTACGTCGACGAGTAGATTATATATATAGTGATTATATATATATATATATATATATATATATATATATATATATATATATATATATATATATATATATTGTCATCCACAGACAGACTGTTTCGCTGTATCACAGCTCATCAGTGTGGCTAGACGTCCGGTTGCCTCTGGCTAGAATCGAAAACCGGCTGAATTCGCGTCAGTCGGAAATTTTCCCCTGAAGCCGTTGGCGCACGGCAGAGAAGTGGATTATAAAATATAATTGCGTATTTAAATTTAAGCGTATTTATTTTTAGATAAACACACAGTGACTGAGAGAACTCGATTCGATTTACCGAAGAGTCTTGCATTATTAGCCGTAATAGTCACTGTTTACAAACTCACACATCCTCCCCAGAGAGCTCAACCGAATATATATATATATATATATATATATATATATATATATATATATATATATATATATATTAAGTTATTAAATGAAGACTATATTTACTAAGCGAAAATTGAAAAGCTTAATACAAATCATCACGCACTAAGATTTTTAAAATAGTTTTTTTTTGTTTGAATATGCCCAAGTTGAAAGTATGGATGACTATATACGACATTATCAGAAAATAAGATGACTATATTAAATTTAAATTCAACAGCTCAAAAATTAGATTACGGATAATATTTCCAACATTTTAAAGATTACTGAGTACTTAAAATTATACAAAAAAGCGTTCTCGCGTCATTTTCTTAAATTATGTTTAACAGATAAAGACTTTGTAGAGCAACGTAAGCATGTCAACACCCTTATCAGCACTTAAGTGATCGACGAGCAATGACAAGCACGTAAATCACCGCTACTGCTTGTTTAATATATATATATATATATATATATATATATATATATATATATATATATATATATATATATATACTCTGGTAGAGTATGAAAAAAATACCCGTTAAAATATTTTCAGCGCAATTATATTTTATATATTCACGTAAGACCAAATTTTATCTGTGTGTGTCTCCACCTGACATCAGTAGAACAAAAAAGACCACCTCTTTAATTTCGGCTCTTATATGCATATGTATATGAAAAAAAAATCATTCATCGGGAAATTCTTACAAAAATCAAATAATTGTCGAAATTTAATGAAAATTTCAGGATTTATTCACAAATGAATTAAATTATTCTAGAAATGTAATTTTTAGAAAATCTTGGTTAAAAAGATGCTCTTTTTTTATATCTCTTAACCGCCATTTATTTAATTTTATGAAATTAAATTTTGTCGCGCTTCATGTTTATATTAGTTAAAAGCTGAACTCCTTGGAGAATTTAAATCATCAATTTTTTTTTTTGTAAAACAGATTCGCCAGTTACTAAAAATCTGTTCTGAATCGTAAAATAAATAAAAAAAATGTAATACAACCAAGACATTATTTAATTAGAAAAGCTTTTAATTACTTTTATGAATAAGATATATTATGGACACTACTGTATGTAGACAAAATCTTTCGATAAATAATTAATTTTTACAAGAATTTTAAAAAAATTTCCTTAGAATAATTTATAAAGTTTTAAATCTTTTAAATTTCTGTATTACCTTGTCCTCGTTAGGTGATATTGTTATTAAATAAAAACTATATTTACTAATCAGAAATCGAAAAGCTTAGTACAATTTATCAACCATCAATATCTTTTAAAGAATTTTGAATTATTTGTGTGTTTATAAACATAGATATGATGTGTGTGTGTGTGTGTGTGTGTGCGTGTGTGTGTGTGTGTGTGTGTGTGTGTCCAACAAAAAAAATCAGTCTATTAAAAGTATCTGTACATATATTCGACTTAGAAATGATTTATTCAATAAAATTGTCTTCAGTTTCAAAGATGGCCTCACTGGAATCATGAAAGCAAGTACATGCCCAGATTAAGTGGTTCTTTACCTTTATGCCCATGGTGCCTTTCAACGCATTCTTGATACTGTGGGGTTACGTGTTTAACTCACTCTTTGAGTAGGCCTCAGGTATCGAAGTTCAGGGGGATTCAAAGGTCGCCATTTTATATATTTTTTATGTAGTAAGTATAACGCAAAGTTTGTGTGAATAGATGAGTGAGAGAAAACAAAGAGAGGTAGCAAAGTGTCAAAATTTGCTTAGAAGTTAGACAAAAATTTCGTTCGGTGTATCAAGTTAAATCTCTACTCAGTAAGCGAAGGAAATTTTTGACCAATTCAATACAAGAAGCTTTGGAAAGTCCACTTCCTGGAAGGACGTGGCACAAAAAAGCAAGAGAAGTTTAATTTCAGGTTATGAAAGTCAGAGCCACCCTTCTTTTGTCGCACGAGTCGCAACAAAGAACGGAAAGTGCGACACTGAAATCCGAAGTCGCATTGGGATAGCGAAAGAAAAGTTTTAAGAAACAGGAAAATTTCGTTAGGAACAAAGAAAATAGTATTGAACTGTTACGTAATATCGGTCCTCCTCTATGGCAGTGAATGCTGGACAATATCCTCGCAGATGAAGAAGAGACTTGAAGCAACAAAAAATTAGTTCTGCAGAAGGATGCTGAGAATACCATGGACTGAACATGTGAGCAACGGCGAGGTTTTAGAGAAAATGAAAAGAAAAAGGACACTTATATTTAACATCAGAAAGAGACAGTTGTAATTTCCAGGGTGAATGATGAGGAAAGAGGGTTGGGGAAATTTGATACTCACAGGACAGATTGAAGGCAAGTAGGACAGAGGAATAAAAAGCATAACCAATCTAGCGTAAATGGATGGCAGAACAGGTTTCAGGAGAGATAACAAAAAGACAAAATTTATTAAGAGCTACAAAGGACAGGAAATTGTGGAGAACCATGATCACCAATGTCCTGAAGGGACACGGCTCATTGAAGAAAAAGATTATAGCTTTATTATGTTGCGCTATACTAAGTCGTTACATAATATTGTATTTTTTTGCAATGTCACTCCGTTTTATTTTCTTTCAGTTCATCTCATCGGTCATTTTTTTTCTTTTATTCATGAAGCATCGTGTTTAAGAAGTCATGTTTTGTCTTTTGCTGGGAGTGGAAATTACGTTTGCAAAAGAAATACAACCATTTCTTATATTCTTTACTTTGAGAGATAAAGCCATGAACAAACATAATTCAAAATACAAATCTCCGACATCAAGTGCGTGCATCCACAGACACCTTATCAAATCTATCCACTTCGTTACAAACATGAAAACGGAGCTTACTTAATGTATATTCAATTAAAACAAATACGAAACGAGTTGGCAATAAAACTAAAAACTAGACAAGATATCCCTAGACATGAGCAGTGGAACGAGAACAGTACAACCCCGTAGATTAAATAAAGTGTTCAGTTCCTGTTGCAACTTAGAAAATTTTACTCAATGAGGAATAACCAAAACGGAAGTTGGAAATAAAATGGTAATTTTTATAGCATCAACAAAATGCAATACTCGTCAGCGGCGTCAAGTAGATGATCCACTGCTAGGGGTGGACTACTTAAACAGCATATTACGGTATTTACCTGCCTCCCCACGAGGTAGGATGCGGCACAAAGCCAAATTTAATGTGGGGAAATCCGAGCCCGTAGGCTCGGACAAAAATTGCCCGTAGAACCCGCATACGCAGGATCGGGTATCTGTCTACCTCCCCAGATGAGACTCTGCTCTTCTGCATAGCCTCGTCCGGGTTCCTCTCTGCCCAAAGGCAGAGAGTTCGACACGACAAGAGCTTCCCACGCTGACAGCTCACGCTGACAACGTAGACAGCATATTACCCCCACTTACAATAGTGTCCAACGTATTTATAAGGATTGGGACATACCGATTAATGCTAATATATACGGTATATAACAGTTCCGAATTCCCTGTGGTTATCCAGATCGATATACACCTGATGAAGGCCAGAAGGTGCAACTGCCGAATCGTTGTGATAACAGCAATGATGAGGAAAAGTCTGAATGTAAATAGTGTAAATAATGTTAACTTCTCATCCAAGAAATTATCGAATCGGTACGGACCCGATGTGATACACCAATGGAGGCAATCAGAAAACCCCCATCAAAATTGGCACGGACATTCCTATATAGATGTAGAGACCTTATGGCTAGTTCCACGAGGCTTACCAATCAAGGAGAGCACAAAAGGTAGTGAAAAGAGCAGGATACGCCTTCGTGAAGGAAAGGATTCTCTACGAACGCCGGAGGAAACTGGAACATGAAATATCCGAACAGACTCGGACATTAATTAGAAAAATAACACCCGAATCGGATAAATGCACAAAACCTGGATAAGTCAATCAGCCAAGAATTTCAATCGTCCGAATGTAATGTGTAAATAATGATGAGTCCACACCAGAGAAATTCAGGCAAAAAATACGAAACGTGATTTAATTTTTGACAATTAGTGTCAGTGTACTTCTCTTGTTGCTATCTCAAAGACAAAAAGTTCCCTATTCATTTTCTTTCATCACTGATTACTCGTTTTACTTAACTCCTTTAAAAAATATCCTTGACGATATCGTCATGCCAATCCGAATTTTTTAAGTGCTACTCTTGTAACAGCGAACTGTATATTTATCTATATATGTTCACTGAAAAGATTTGGATGATCACCCCTGTCAAATCGGGAGAGCATATAAAAGTCGCGAATACAATAAAAGTTAAGCAAATTATCTTTATATATACTGGACTTCTTTCTGATACCAGCGTACTGAAAGGGATTCATTTCCTGACTTTCTTCAAGACACCCCTTTCTTAACCTTCCTATTGAGTATAAGTGCCACAGATGTTTCCACTTGGGTTAAAGCCGGCATCGATGCTTTTGTATCTTCTAGCAAATACCAGGTGAAACCACAATCTTCTTAGTTCACA
Organism: Acanthosepion esculentum; assembly: GCA_964036315.1. Taxonomy (NCBI): domain Eukaryota; kingdom Metazoa; phylum Mollusca; class Cephalopoda; order Sepiida; family Sepiidae; genus Acanthosepion; species Acanthosepion esculentum. The sequence goes on from OZ038485.1 coordinate 55,867,545, forward strand.
CCTGCCTGTTCAACCGCTATAACACACCAGATTCGCTTTCCGGCTCCACCAGCGTGACAGTTCTGATCACAACAGACGCCTCTTTGTGTCTGCTCATAATAATTCTCATCGTGCCCGCAAAGCGGCTAAGTTTTTGTTAGTTGACAGAATGAGGAATCATATTAACCTTTAACAAGTTTGGTCCTCGTGATCACTCTGTAATAGTGTGTTAATTACGAATAAGTCTCCTATCTTTCATCTCTTTACTCAATTCGAGGTGTAAACATCTTCTGCTGATAAAGCAGAATGTTTTGATCGTAAATTTTCTTCAAATTCTACTCTTCACTTATCTGGCTTTCCACTCTATGGAGTGATATGCATATAAACTCATCTATAATTTCTGCTATCATTTCTAAACTGGATCCTCACAAAGCATGTAGACTTGCAATATTCCTTAAGAATTGTGCTCCTGAACTGGATTCTGTTCTCTCTAAGCTCTACAATAAATGCTTCTTGCTTTTCTTCTTACTGGAAATCCTTTCTGTAGTTTCAGTTTTAAGAACTCAGATGAACCGTCTGATCCTTCTAACAATCGGTCTTCTCTTTTTGGTAAAATACTAGAGGCTCTAATAAACTCTAAATTGGTTAAGTATCTCTTCTTTCAGGTAAACAATATGGCTTTCGCTTCTCTAGGTTAAGAGCTGATGTATTAACGATTATAGCTGAAAGAATTTATCAAACATATGATAAGAATGTTGAAGCTCGATCTGTTGCATTAGATATCTCGACGGCATTTGCCAGGGATATACATGCTGGTCTTCTTCACAAGTTAAAAAGTAGTTATGTTACTTTTAGACAAATTTTTAAATTGATTCAATCTTTCTTATCAAATCGTGAAATGAATGTTGCCTTGAAGGCCACTCTTCTACATTTTTCTGCATGGATGCATGTGTTCCTCAGGGTTCTATCCTTGGATCTAAGTTGTTCCTTATTTACATAAATGGCATTATTGATGTTATCAGTTCTCAATTCAATATCTATGCTGATGACACAACTGTTTACTCCTGTCTTAATAGTAAGTCTGATCGGTTCGCTAAGGTCAAATTTGCAGCTGATCCCAACAATGACCTACAATCTGTTGTTAACTGGGGCAAGAAGTAACTTATAATTTCAACACCTACAAAGAAAACCGGCTCAATTTTAATCATCTGAGAGAACACATTAGCATGGCTGACGTTAGATTCCAGTAGAGAGACACATTGCGCCTTCTCGAGCTAATGTTTTCCACTGACATGAAGTGGAACGATCATATTGAATCAATTACTTGGTCTTCTGCTAGAGAAGTTGGTTCCCTGTGTTGTGCAAGATGTTTTTCTCGACAGAATCTATCTTACACATTTATAATTCTGCCATTCATACGTGCATTGAATACTGCTGCCACATCTTGTCTGACTAGTGCTTCTGCTGTGTATTTAAAAATTCTTGATAAAATACGAAGAAGAATCTGTAATGTCATTGGTCTGACCTTGCATCTCGTCACGTGACATAACGTGGCTTCCCTGTACCTTTTCTATAAATACCTTCATGATACATGTTTTCATGAACTTTCCTCTATGGTGCCTAGGCTTTGTGAATTTAAGCACAGTAATAGATTGAAAGCAAGGTCTCATAATTTAACAGTTGAAATGGCTAGATGCAACCGTAAGTTCTATGTTAACGGTTTCTTCTCCCGTGCTTCTCACTTGTGAGACTCTCTTTCGGCTTCTTGCTTTCCAGTCAACTTGAATCTTCAAAAGTTTAAATGCAATCTCAATCGTTACCTTCTGTCTTCTTAATTCCTGTTCTTTTATTGTTCTCTTTCCTTAATGTTTTTTCCTCATATTCTCTCACAAGCTCTTGCGTCCTAGTAGATTTATAGCCTTAATTGGAGTGAAATTATTAAAATATATATATACATATATACAAAGTCAATATCTAAAATTATGCCCATATGCCTCTCTCTCTTTATTTATATATATATATATATATATATATATATATATATATATATATATATATATATATATATATATATATATAAATGTTATTTTTAATGGATACTCATATTTGAGTAGATGGTCTGTTTTTATTCGTAAACAGTATATTTATTTATTTACATTTACCGGCCTGAATATTCGAGAAATTTTGTTAGAAATGTATGCACATGAACATATATATATATATATATATATATATATATATATATATATATATATATATATATATATATATATATAACGTAAGTACTTCAACATGTCTGCAATTTACTGATGAAAAAAGAACCATTTAGATTTACACAACGAATATTCATTTTTCAACATAATCTCTATCTTTGTCCATGTACAATCAAATAAATCGAACATTATACGATGAAAGTTTTAGAACAAAATTCAGAGGCCCTGCAGAAAGAAATGGTGAAACATGACGTTGACCGCGTTACTCACGCATCCCATCCCAGAACTATCAAAGACGATGTGAACTTTGTGTACTGTCGCTACCTTCGTGTGATCAGCTCTGAAACAACTGTCGTTACTCCTGGTCAACTGGAATCTTGCTAGAAGCTGGCTATTTCAGAGTCACAGAGGTTGGTGGCTAGTGCCATGTACACGGTGTGACTTTGCATTTCCTGTCTCAGACTGGAACCTGTCATGTTAATACTCTATGTACGTCTCAAAGAGAAACGAGAACATTTTTGTCGTGTCTCGCGCAATATCACGTTGGGTCGTCTTTTGTTTATGACCCACTAATAATCTACCAAATAATGGGCGCGTAGTCGAGTGGCTATAACGCTAGCGTTCTGAGCATGAGACCTAGGTTCGAATCTCACCATGGTCGATTTGTCAAGGTGATGACTTTTTGATAATATCGGAGATGTGATCCCAGCGTACGGCACCGTTGGAAAGAGTTTGAAAGCCATCATTGAAATTTCAAAACACGCCCATGGTCGTGCTAGAACGAAGTTACAAGTCACCGTGGCCGAGGATTTAAGTTTAGTGATCTTGTTCAAAAAGGGTGATTGTGAGTTCACTCCCAGAAACTCCAACTAAAGCCCGCTCAGCATAGTTGCAATATAAACAACATGTGGGTTTTGAAATACAAATGATGCTTAATGACAGTGGCTAGTCGCTCAAGGAAACGAGTAGCCATTATATATATATATATATATATATATATATATATATATATATATATATATATATATATATATATATACGTAAAAGGTTAATGGTCATAGTTGAATCAGGCCAAGAAACAGTAGTATTAAAAAAGCGGATTCAACTGATCTCCTGATTTTTCAAGTACTCACACGCGCGCACGCACACACACACACACACACACACACACACACACACACACACATATATATATATATATATATATATATAATTAATACAAGTAAAAGTTTTGTCACTTAGCCGATTGATGTTACCTTCAGCATCCCGATTCCAGAGTTTCGTAGATGGATATATATATATATATATATATATATATATATATATATATATATATATATATATATAGTTTACGAAAAACTAGGTAATCCGTATGGGTAGACTCATGGACGATAAAATCCAAAGAGCTCAATGTAAATCAGAGCTAATAATTTAAATAAAAACAGACCACTTTAAGGTTCCATATAATAAATTATTTCACCACAGCCCTTTTAAAGGGCAGCGGATCATCAGATTTTATTTCCAAAGGTTGAAACGAAAAATGAAAAGAAATTTACACATTTATGACGGGCAGTAATAAGTATATGTAAATTAACGAAGTGAGGAAGTGACGGGGGTAGAAAGACATGATTGAGTTAGATGTAACATTTCTATTCTTTCAAATTTAAATTTTTAGAGGAAATCCAGACATTGACACATTAAATCTGTTAACGGAAGTTATATATTGATATGGGAGGAGAATAGGACAAAAAGGCATAAAGAGAAAGAGAGAAAGAAGTTGTGATAAAGTGTCATTAACTTTCTTTGGAATGGACGCTGTTGTTTTGCTTTACTTTGAGAGTTCATAAATATAATGTTTGATATAAATTTGAATGTTTAAACAGTGTAAGGAATTTAATTATATGTTAGTTAAAGTTTTTTTTAAAAACTTTATTACAAACATTTTGGGGATTTAATATGAAATAGTCGATTAGAAAAATATTCATAGAATTTACATTAAAACACTAAAAATTTTATTTTCAAATATAAGTTTACTTCTAGTTGTAATTGATTATTAAGGTGATATCTCTATCAGTTTGAATTTTATTCATGAGTTCAATTAGCGACTATTTTTAGATTGGTAATTTCTCTTACTTAAAATTTAGTTTTAAGTTAATATGGAGTGATATTTGAAGGTAATATTAGAGATCTAACTCTATCATATATTGTAAACAAATCCATGTAAATTTCATATACATACGTTCTTTTACATCTGCAGTCACTCATACAGGTACACATGTACCGATATACATGGGTAATTTCATGTAATACCTACATATATCTTTTTAAATGTTTCCGCATACTTACACATATATATATAGGTGTGTCCTTAGAATTCCCTAAAAAAACTTCCCAAAAAAATATTAGGTAATGACTTTAGTATTCAATTATCAAAAATCTAAATATTTTATCATTAATAATGATTATTAAAGGGTAATTCATTTAAAATTTTTTTAAAAAATTCAACGTATTGTAAATAATTTTAAACTCACAATTCCAAATGGAGAATATTAAGGGAGAAAGTGGGGTAAAACATCAATAACATACCTGTAAGTCCTTTTTTTAAAAAAAAAAAATTTTGAACACACCCATACATATACACACACACATATATACACACATCAACACACATGCACACACACATATATATATATCTACATATACACACATGCTCATACTTACACACATACACATGTAGATATACACACGCACATACATACACATGTATATACACACACGTACATATATACACACGTACATACATACACACATATACATATATACACACACATATATATTCACATACATACATATACACCTATACATATACACATATACACACATATACATACACATGTATACACATATACACACATATACATACACACACCTTTCCACATATACACATATACATATAAATACATTCATACATACATATACATACATACACATATAAATACATATACATATATACACACATAAACATATATACATACATACACATACATACACACATACACATATATACCTACACCCACATGTCCGTATATGCAGAAAATATGTCAATATTCAAACGTATCTACATTATTATATTTCACCGATATTCACCCATATTATATATACGAACTCACAAATTCATATATTTATACATATATACATACACAGATTACCCGTAATCACATATCTGTGGCATGACACACATATACCCATATATACATACACCTACACACACACACACACACATATTATACATATATATATATACATATACATATATATATATACACATATACATGTACATATACACACACATATACATATATATACAAGTACTCACATACCCATATACAAGTACTCGCATACCCATATACATACATATATACACCCATATATACATGCAACTACATATATTTTTAAAAAAACCCACAAAAGCCTACCTATATACCTACACGTATATATACATACATATCAATATTCATACCCGCCCACTACAAATATGTGTTCACAATACACAATTACACCAAAGCATGCCTATTTTTCTATATAAAAACATATACATATACATGTTAAAAGACGTATGAATGTTTCAGTTCAATTACATGGTTATATACATACAGTTATGTGTTCACATTCATATGTGCATAACAACATTCCAAAAGCAAAAAATAAATATCAAGTAATATTAGTCTTCCTATATAGTTACTTTTAAATATATTTCGTTAGGTTGAGGTTGTTCTTATGTCGGCATTTAAAAATTAGTTCATTATGTCTGTTTAGTAATACATCCGGATCTTTATGCTTTATAATGAGGATCTTTTCTTTTAGACATAAGTCGCATCTGTCTCTGAAATTTATTGGAGTGCTGGCTCTCGAGATGATCTTCCACTTTATTTGTAGGATTAAGCCCATATATATACATACATGTTTTTAGAATGTGTATTAGTGTCCGAAACAAAAACAAAAGTAGAAAAGACATTTAACGACGTGTTTCGCCGACGTGAAGTGTATCGGCTTTGGCTTCTTCAGATTGGAAAGCCGAAACAGTATGCAAATCCCAAAACGTGTTAGGATTTTTTTAACAACAGTTTAAACGGACTGAAGTTAACCGTAATACATCTGACCACAATTTCGACTTAGTGAATGTCATTCTGATCAGGAGAGTAAAAGATTCAAGAAGAAGAAAATGCATTGAAAGTGCACTAATCTCACAATTCTCGATAATAAACCTAAAAACAGGACCATACACAAAATCACCGATCACAACAAAAGCAAAAGTCGTACATTGCGCTATACGAACTAATAAAGAAAAAACAAAGAACTACTTGGAGTACGCTGGTTTACAATCTAACAGACATGAACAGCTCTATATATATATATATATATATATATATATATATATATATATATATATATATATATATATGCAGCAATCCTTCTTTTATGCAAGTTTCATTAAAAACGACAGACAAGGTACTACGGTTAAGTTTTTTATTTAATTTTTCTTGTGTACGAACAAGAGTTTTCTTTGCTGGACAAAGGGTGTGTAAGAACTGTCCAAATGTTTTATTTTTCCGAGCGCTTACGGCTATACCTTTAGCCATTATCAAGGATGATTTGATTTTTCAGCTTAATTGAGTGTGTGCATTATGCATATGTCTTAGTGTATATGTCTTAGTGTGTAGTAGTGGTGTTTTAATTTCCAAATACGGTTAGCACGTTGTGGCTTTGTTCGTAGTTAATATTGTTAAGGGTAAGCTTTTTCTTTTTTATTATTAAAGCCTCCATTATTTTTAACCTTTTTTTACAGGTGGAAGCAATTAATATATTTGTGTTTTCTACTAGTATATTTCTAATGGAGTCTGGTAAATTTTTGTAAATGGGTTCTAATGGAGCTGTGATCGGATAGGTGTAACGTAAGACGTCTGGATAAGCATGTGGTTGTGTAACCGTTGTAATTATTTATGAGTCCGGTTTCGTTAAATAATTACATCGGTTACACAACCACATGCTTATCCAGACGTCTTACGTTTATATGCAAGATGTGGCACAAGGCCGAATTTAATGTGGAGTATCCAAGCCCGTAGGCTCGGCCAAAAATTTCCCGTAGACCCCGTATAAAACGGAGTCGGGTAGAGACGAGACAACGCTCTTCTGGGGATCCTCGCTGCCCGGAGACAGAGATTTTCACCAGCACAGCTGGAGACGAATCTCCAACTACAGACCAACATACAGTATTTACTACTGTATTTATGTGAATGGGGGCATACTCATTATCACCCGTAGCTATGCTACAACATATTTATAATTTAATATACACGGGCAAAAATCACACACATACACGCACATACACGCACAATATTTAACTGATGACCCCTGAGAAAGAAAAACGCAAAATACTTTGTTCAAATTCTGTTGTGGTGCAAAACAGAATCTTTTTGTTTTTCTATTTGTCTTCGCGGTAGACTTATTCAACTTTTGCAATGATGCAAACCGTCAGAGAATTAGAAGTCCTATTTATTATTGACGGCCAAAATCTTAACAATATGAGATATGCAGATGACAAAGTGTTGTTATCAGGCACAGAAAAGAAACTACACGAACTACTCCAGAGAGTAGGAAAGGAGAACAAGCAGAAAGGACTTAACATAAATTGTAAGAAGAGAGAATGTATAGTTATTAGCAAAAGGAAGAGGCCAACATGCGAACTACGAATTGGAGAAACCAAAATCAAGCAAGTACACAAAATTAAATATCTAGGAAGTATTTAACAGGGGACAGAAAATGTGATGCCGAAATCCGAAAGCACATTGGGATAGCGAAAGATGCATTCCAAAAGCTAAGCGAAATATTAAGAAACACGAAAATTTCGTTAGAAATAAAGAAAAGATTGCTGAACTGTTATCTAATATAGGTCCCGTGAATGCTGAACAATCTCATCACAGATGAAGAAGAGACTTGTGGTAACAGAAATGTGGTTCTACAGAAGGATGATGAGAATTCCATGGTATGAATATCTGAAGAACGACGGAGTTTTAGAGAAATGAAAACAAAAAGAGCATTAAAATCAGTATCAGAATGAAAAATTAAATTGATAGGGCACATGGTGAGGAAAGTGTGCCTGGAAAATTTGAGGCTTACAGGGTATATTCAAGGCAAGAGGAACAGAGAAAAGCCGTGTATAATCTGCCTAACGAGCTTGTATAAATGGTTAGCAGAACAGAAGTTAGAAGAGATAGCAAAAAGACAAACTTTACCAAAAATGACAAATTTTACAACGCAATAAAGAACAGGAATTATTGCCCACGTCCTGGGGGAACACGGAACAAAGAAGAAGAAGAAAAAGAAGAAGAAGAAGAAGAAGAAGAAGAAGAAGAAGAAGAAGAAGAAGAAGAAGAAGATTCAAAACGAACTTTGCTGATAACGCAAATGTGAAACAAACGATACATTTATAAGAACAGACGAATATAATAAATATGTAAAATGACATTTTCTTTGGAAACATTCTTCAGTATTCTGTTTGCCGAAGAAATGAAATACAATTATTTTCTGGAGGAAATCGTAATTTATATTTTTGCTTAATTCAGAAATCGCTTGATAATTTATTTGCATTAAAAACCGACGCATAGAGAACTTACACAATTAAATTTTTATCATCTGCTTTGAAAATTCATTGCTTGGTAATGGATTTGAGTTTTGTGCGCATTACGAAATAACATTGTATTCATTTCTTGCAACGTATTTCGAAAATGTAAATACATTGAATTAAACAGCTATAAACGTACACGCACACTCTCATATATATATATATATATATATATATATATATATATATATATATATATATATATATATATATATATTGAACAATAAAAAATATTAAAATTTTCAGACACACTGGGTTGTAATTTTTTTTTTTGTTTTATTATTTCAATTTGATTCCTCGAATAGTTTCGGCCAGCATGAGCATCATTAGGAGAGAAAAAAAATTCTGCTTGTTAATAGCAGTGAACTGCACGAATGAATGATTTTCTGAAGAACATTTTTAACATGTTTTTGTTTTAATCTGCGATTATAGATAATATTAAGCCCTGCTCTCTATTGAGCCCTCCTTTAAATTAAATGTTACGAACAATGGAATTATACTCCATTTGTTCTTATCTTACCTGGATATATCTTTTATGTCAAGAGAAATGTAAGGATTTTATTTTGCAACAAATATTTATAAACAAAAATAAAAATGTCAGTTTTTCAAAATGTTTACTTTTAAGAAACGCTCATAAATATTCATCAGGTAACTGAAAAGTCTAGGTAAATTATAGAGGATACTAAGTGCGTAATTTAATGTCTAATACACGAAAATGACTAAATGATGTTGTTGAATTTTTTAATGTAAATAATATTTAAATAATTTTAGTATACGATAAATTTATGCATTAAATATTATTTAAATGACAAGAGGTTAAGAATTTAACTGTTTTCTTTTATTTTTAAACACTTTTATCGTCATGTTGGATTTATATTTTGATAAGATTCGATAGCGGCACTCTTGAGAATTTTCCGTTACTGTGGCGTTCTTTAGATCAAAGTTGTGGTTGAATATTTATGAGTGTCTCTAAAAATGAGAAAAAATTGGAGAAACTAATAACATTTTTGCTTCTGTTGATAAATACTTGTTGTAAAAAGAAAATCCTTACATTTGCTTATTTCATAAAGTCCAGCGGATGATAAAACGCGTAAGCTAAGTTTTCATCTATTCATATTGAAATTTTCTTCATTCATATTGTCCTTTTAAAGATATATTTTAGTTATATTTGAAAATGTTTACATACACGCATATGTATATATATGTGTGTGTGCGTGTGTGCGCATGTGTATGTGTGTATATATACATATATAAAAATGTGAATGTATATAAGCGCGCGTGTGTGTGTGTGTGTCTGTGGTAATGGTGAGATTAACTGTTTCCTTATAAAGAAACATTCGGCATTCATTCACCGAACAATTATCGTTAGTGTTGACTGGAATTTATAAAATCTTTCTGAGAACAGTTTTTCAGGGAGATAGATTCTTCACGTCCACAAACCGTTGTTGTTCTTTCTAGTATTCATGGCGCTTTCCTTCCTAACCCCTTATTTAAAATAGTGTGGAAGTTCGGCATATTGATCATGCCTTTATTTTCTCTTCGAGATACATGTGCTATTCATTTTAGTTGTGGCCGTTGTCTTCAGTAGACGTGATAACGATTGCATCTAGCAGGAAACAGACTGTCGCCTCTAAGTGTTGACTTCTATGTTCACTTTTATATTTACACACGCTCTATCTCTGATATTGAGCACTTTATCCCATAAATATAGCACACTTTAAGACTATATTTCTTCATATATATATATATATATATATATATATATATATATATATATATATATATATATATATATGAGGGTCAACAACTCAGCTCTTAGGAACCAACAGCCAGACACCAGCACATATGATTTGATTATAGTGGTGAAGGCTTTGTGCAGAACCAACCTCACTTTTTGAAGAGCCGAATACAGAGACCTGGTGCACCAAACGACCCTATGCAGGTTTTGAATTCAGAGTTGTCGTTCTCCTATACCAGTTGCCATCCAAGTCTATAGAACCCAGTCTGTCCTGCTATTTACCCATAGCTTGGGGGCGAAGAAGAGGATTCATACTTTACTTTCTCATCATTAGGTTCGTTATTTTTATGTTTGAAGACAGACATTGTAATGCTCTGATGTATATTGCTGTACGTTCTAATTCCGCAGGCATCTTCAGTTTAATGTCGTTTGGGTTGAAATGGGACTCGAAGTGATTTTTCAAACCAAGGCATTTCTTCTGTTTTGCTTTCTATTGTAGGATGCTACCATGATTTTTCGATTTTCACAACAATGTCTTTGCTGCTCGGCTTCATCAATTTGGCTTCCAATTTTTCAGAGATATTGGTTTCTTAGAGTGTTAACTACATTTATTTTCTTTGTGGATTGATTAGCATTCTCGCTTCCATTCTTCTTCCTCTTCTGTTTGTTATATATACATATATAGTTTCTTATATGTAGAGTCTACAGACAAAAGAAAGTATTTCAAATCATAATTCTTGTTTACTCATAGAAAAGATGAATAGTAATCGAGCTGTCAACAAATAAATGCAACTTTTGCCATGGTAGATTCAATATGCACGACATCTAAGCATTTAGATTTCTTCCAACAAGTTAGACGAATGACAAGAAATGGGGACACAACTTGAAGCTATGGCAAACAATTACTAACAGCTGAATATTTTAAATGTTTCTTAGTAAAAAAAAAAGAAAAGAAAAGCCGAAGCGCTCATATTTACATATCATCATCAGAGAGCGAAGAACATAGCTATGTCAAAATACGATTGTTGACGCCTTAAACGAGTAGAGAGTTATAAACATTTATCAACACTAAATGTCATTCGAAAAACAAAATGACTCTTCAAAAGAAAGAAACTGCTAAAGCACTTGTCCGTTTAATTATTGTGATTCCTTTCTCCGGCACGGTTAAAACAAATACAGTGACACCAATTACAAAAAAAGTAAAAACGAACTTACTTTCACCCTGTTCGATTAGCTAATTTGATGGATGCCAAAAGATTAGCTAATTTGATGGATGCCAAAACATTTTAAGCATCTCTTAAAAATCCAATACAAGCCCGATACATTTGTTTGATAGAAAAGTAATAAGTTAATGTACAAAATTTTGTAAAAGTATTACAGACCTTTTGCTTAAAATATAACGAAAATACATTTTCCCCAGCGGAATATGTCCTCGATTGTCAACTCATTCAAAGGTCAAACGCGAATTCAGCCGGTTTTCGATTCTAGCCAGAGGCAACCGGACGTCTAGCCACACTGATGAGCTGTGATACAGCGAAACAGTCTGTCTGTGGATGACAATATATATGCTCCTGAAAATTTATTTCGGTTGAGCTCTCTGGGGAGGATGTGTGGGTTTGTAAACAGTGACTATTACGGCTAATAATGCAAGACTCTTCGGTAAATCGAACCGAGTTCTCTCAGTCACTGTGTGTTTATCTAAATATAAATACGCTTAAATTCACCTTCTTCTCTGCCGTGCGCCAACGGCTTCAGGTTAAAATTTACGACTGACGCGAATTCAGCCGGTTTTCGATTCTAGCCAGAGGCAACCGGACGTCTAGCCACACTGATGAGTTGTGATACAGCGAAACAGTCTGTCTGTGGATGACAATATATATATATATATATATATATATATATATATATATATATATATATATATTGGGTGTCTCGGTTTTACTTACAGATTTTGAGAATCTATTATTTAGATAATTTATTCTAACTTTAAATTGTCTTGTCTTTAAATCCCCCACCACTTAATAATATAATCCAGAGATGTGGTTCTACAGAAGGATGCTAAGGATATCATGAACCGATCGTGTGAGCAACGATGAAATCTTAGAGAGGTTGCAAACAAGGAGGGGCTTATACTTAACATCAGGAAGAGGCAGCTGAAGTTTCTGGGACACATAATGAGGAAGGAAAGCCTGGAGAATCTGATACTCACGGGTCGAATAAAGGGAAAAAGAAACAAGGGAAAACAATGCGTGACATACCTGGCGGACTTAAACAAGTGGATGACAGAACGTGGTCTGGGGAGGTAGCAGAGGGAAGGAACTTGTTAAGAGCTGCAAGGGATAGAGGGGGGTGGAGAGCCATGATCGCCTACGTCCTGAAAGGACATGGCACATAAAAAGAAAGAAAGCAGAAAAAAAGAAAGAATGGCTTTGGCCATAAATAAACACGCACTCCGGCCTACCTACTTGACACCAACCCAGAATCCTTATCAAAACGTGTGTATTAAGTGTATGTTATCTTTTAGTTTTTTTGGGGGGGTGCATGATGTGATTATGTGGATATATTTCTGTGGGTGTGTGAGACCTCAACACCTCTGCAAGCATGTTTGTCTTGTGTGGGTTAGAAATGTGGGTAGGGCTTGATTTATGTGATTATATATTAATTCTATATGAGTTGTTAAACTTGTGGTTAAGTCCGTCTGGACAAAGTGTTTTGAGGCGCAAAATCCATTTGTCTTCATATATATATATATCTGTGTGTGTGTGCGTGTGTGTGTGTGTGTATTTAGGCAGCATTCCTTCTTTCATGAACGTTTCATTGAATATGACAGACAAGATGCTTTGATTTATTTTTTTACGCAATTTCTCATGTGATCTAATACTTTTTTTCTTTTCGGATGATAAATTATATAAAAACTGTCCAATTGTTATTTTTATCCGAACACTTTCGGCTATACATTTTCGCCATTTTCAAGGTTAAAATATATTAACTGCTAACAAGAAATAGATTGTTGTATGTATGTATTTATATAATGCTTTCATTTTCAAAACACAATCAAGATATTGTGTCCATGTTCATAGTTGATATTATTGAATGTTGGTTTTTTGTTTTATTAATAAGTCTTGCATTATTTTTAGCCTTTTTTGCATATAGATGGTGCTATTATATTTGTGTGTTGTCAAATATATATATGAAGACAAATGGATACATATATATATATATATATATATATATATATATTACTGTGGTGTTCACCCTGTACAAGCCCCTAGAGCCACTCGTGGTAGAGTGTTACAGAGTAAGAGGTACAGCTTGTGGATCTGTGAGGAAGATAACGGTTAAACCTAGATTTGAACAGATTAAGATTTTAGTACTTGGGGAAGCTTCGTCTTGGGAGTCGGTTCCACAAGGGAGTGGTACGTAGGAAGAAGCAGCTTGAATGGAACTTACATCTCACCAGGGCAACATGAAGAGAATTAGGGGGTTCGCTACAATATGCGTGGCATGGCGAGTCTTACCCGTGAAGGTTAGAACTTATGAAACATAGGAGTGTAGTTCATCTGAACACTCTCCATGGAAATAACGATAGAGCAGCGAGGGGCTTGCAACGTCTCGTCTGCGAGAAAAGGGTTGCTGAGTGGAAAATAATTCATCACTCACAAGAACGCAGAGACGCTTTTAACCTCTATCGAGTATGAAAAGTAAATACTGGACAGCTCCCACCCATATCTGGCAGCAGTAAAGGTAAAGGATAGTAGGAGGAGTCTGGTACAGGAAATCGCCCATTTCCCCAGCATCTTTAGCGATGTGTCATATGTACGAGTTCTACTTGAGATTTGGGTAGAGTTTAAGTCCCAATAGGCGCCTAAGGTACGGGGCCTCCTTGAAGGAACGTGCATTCATCACGATTGGTGAAAGTTCTGGGTCCGATCAGCGATGGTGAAAGGTCACTAGTTTAGTCTGTGAGGTATTGAATGTAATCAGCCAGTTTTTCATCCACTGATCAGATGAAAGACCATCTTTGGTCATCGATGGTTTTGGAGGTGCACCTATATATATATATATATATTTTTTTTTTTTAAGCGTATCACCCCAAGCAAGGCTGGAGGCCACTATCACGCAAGGGGTTAAAGAAGGGTTGGAGGAAGAGCAGATAGGAGTGGTAAAGGTGAGGATGTGGAGAAAGAGAAAGACAGTGGGTCGATCAAGGCTAGGGGGTTACAGAAGATTTGGAGCGAAAGCAGATAGGAATGAAAAATGAAAGGATGTGGAGAAGGGAAGTGGATAGATCAAGGCAACTGGAGATGTCGATTGACACTACACTTAAACCGTTGGAGATTGTATTTGTCAGGAAAACAGTAATAGGGAAGGGAGTTCCATAGGCGAGATGTGCGAGACATGAAGCTATTGGAGTAGAAGAGACGTCTACATCTAACAGTTTCCACGGTGTAGGGGTGGGAGCGGGATGCCAGCCTCGTGGGACGTTTAAACTCACGAGGCCTAGGGACAAGCGAAAGCAGCTCCTCGGAGCAATTACCGTGAAAGTACTTGTAAAAAAGGCAGAGCGAGGCAACATCGC
Organism: Acanthosepion esculentum; assembly: GCA_964036315.1. Taxonomy (NCBI): domain Eukaryota; kingdom Metazoa; phylum Mollusca; class Cephalopoda; order Sepiida; family Sepiidae; genus Acanthosepion; species Acanthosepion esculentum. Next base: position 55,882,736 of record OZ038485.1, read on the forward strand.
GTCTGTGAGAGAGCGACTGCAGACGAGATGACAGATCAGGGCCACTCACGTTGCCTATCCGTCTCTGGATCTTATCAAGAACCCTGAGGCAAACAGCAGGGGCTCCAGACCATATATGGCAGCAATACTCCATGCAAGGGCGAATGGTCGATTTATAGACTTGGAGGATCGATTCCGGGGAGAAAAATTTCCTGGTTCGGCACAGGGAACCAACTTTCCTTGCGGTGGATGATGCAACTGACTCGATGTATTTGTTCCATCTCAGATCAGCAGACAGCGTGAGACCGAGCAGCCGCAGAGAGGAGCTCTCGAGAAGTTGGTCTTCAGACATTCTAATGGGATGCAGGGATGGATCCTTGTGATGGTTAATAGAGAGCAGTTTTGTTTTAGAGGCGTTAAAGTTAACCATCCATTTCTTGCCCCAGTTCACAACCGATTGGAGGTCCTTTTCACGTTGTATCATCAGCATAGATATTCACAAATTATCGGAATATACACTTAACTAGATCATTTATGAAGGAGAGGAAGAGGGTTGGACCGAGAAGCGAACCTTGGGGGACGCCTGCGTTGATATTTTCTTATAACCCTAGTCCCTACTTTAATATAAGCTGTTGTCACGTTATTTTTTTATTTTCTGTCGGTTTGTTGGTAAAATAAACCGAAAAAAATAGAAAGTAACGCAAGGCTCTACTGTGTCTGCTGCTGTTACTATCACTATTACTGATGATGATGAAGATGATGATGATATCTCAGTAGCAGTACGTCTGTACCTTTTTCAAATAGTCAGTCAGTTAAGTGCCATACGTGATACACGCTTTGACGATCATGTGTCTTTCGATACATCACTGACGATGCAGATTTTTTCCCGCAGTAGGTTGCCATTTCTTTCTGCGGTAGACTGGTTGCCAACCAAGGCTAAAGAACCCAGTCTTTCCTGCTATTCAACCCATAGCTGAGGCTGAGAAGAGATGGATTCATACCTTACCCAACGTTATTTATGCGTAACGAACTCGACTGGAATTCTCTGAGTTCTCACTCCGAGCCGATATCCATTACATCAGAACACACATTCAAATAATACTGACGCGTTAAACAGATTTAAAATAAAGGAAAAATTAAGTTTAACATTTTCTTTGAATATTTATTCCATTTCAATAAATTGCTGTGACTTTAAAGTTTAAAATCTGTCACCACTTGATTGGTTTTTTTTTTGGTTTTTTTTGTTGTTTTTTTTGTTTTGTGTTTTATTTTTTTAAACATTAACAATGTATTTTAGCGCTGGAATTATACTGCTTACTGAAAATTTTAAATCGGACAAAACACAAGATTAAAAGCATTAAGAAAATATTAAAATTAAACAAGCGGTCTAGAAATGAAATCTGTTCTCGTTTTCTGCTTCTTTGTTGGTTGGTTTGTTGGTTTTTCGGTCAAGCTAAAGCAAACAGATATATAACATTTAATAGCGTATTATCCATAAAAGTGACACGTTATGCACGCAGAAAGAATGCGGTCTTTTTTTTTCTTTCTTTTCTTTTCTTATCTTTTCTTATCATTTCTTTTTTTTTTTTGCGGGTACTACTTTGTCATAAATATCAAAATGTATTTCAACGCAAAAAGACAAAATCACAAGAGAACCCTGACAAATCAAAGCCACAATCAATGTAAATAAAATTAGGATACTGACGGTTTCAGAGAAATAAATACCGTACCTAGTTGAACTGACTGGTCTCCAAATAAAGAATGGAAAGGAATGAAAGGGTGGAACATTTGAAGCAAAAAGGGAATGAAAATGGATTACATCTGCGATGGACGTGACGGCAGATTCACCCTTTATTATTATGTCATAATCTTGCGTAATAAATACATATATCATTAAAAACGAAAACGAAAATAATACAAAAGACATACTTACATATTCTTATATTTGCTATGAGACAAAAAAAATAAAAGAAAAACGTTCAGGATTTTAATGACTTCGCATTTTTTAATAAATGCGATTGGCCATATCTATTCTGATTTTATTTTATTTTTTCTTACTTTTACGAGGGAAGGTCAAAAATTATTTGCACTCTTGTCTAAAGATATGTAATTGCATAAGTGCGATTATTTTTGACTTAACCTCGTATTTCTAATATTTTAAAACCATTTTAAAATAAACGACCGTAACACAAGTAATGATTCCACAACTTAATTTTCAAAGGTACATATAAGGTAACCTAAATTTCCATAGAATTTGACCATTAAAAATCGACTTACTCTAACATATAGTTCCCTCCATCTCCTTTGAATTAGTCCCATTCATGATCAAATTCTCTGAATTTACTTGAGTAAAGAGGTAATATTAAAAATATTACAGCAAGTATGTATCGAGAGAGTTCGAACTCATAGACGGATCAAACTTTTGAATTTAACGCGACCAATAAATATAGGGCATAATTCCCATGCAGAAAATCTTTTGATTGTCGGTTAAGAAAAGATACTATTGGTTTGTAGATTCGGATCATTTTTCGATTTGAAAGTTTCCGATTTAAAATCAGTCATCAATCATCCTTGAATATCGAGGTTGATTAATATATTGGATCACTATGGGAAAGACCTAAGTGATATCAAACTGTCTCACTTTCTCTATGTCTTATTATATCAAGGTTAAAATAAGGTCGTAATAACAGAGGATGTGACAAAGAGACGTCAAAATTCTGTTATATATATATATATATATATATATATATATATATATATATATATATATAGTTGTATATTTAGGCAGCAATCCTTCGTTTATGCATGTTTCATTAAAAACGACAGACAAGGTACTACGATTGAGCTTTTTATTTAATTTTTCTTGTGTTCGAACAAGAGCTTTCTTTACAGGACAAAGGGTGTGTAAGAACTGTCCAAATGTTTTATGTTTCCGAGTGCTTTCGGCTATAGCTTTAGCCATTATCAAGGATGATTCGATATTTTCAGCTTAATTGAGTATGTGCATTATGTGTATGTCTTAGTGTGTAGTAGGGATGTTTTTTAATTTCCGAATATGGAAATAGATTGTTGTATATATGTATTTATATAATGTTTTCACTTTCAAAACACGGTCAAGATATTGTGTCCATGTTCATAGTTGATATTATTGAGTGTTTTTTTTTAATTAATAAGGCTTCCATTAATTTTAGCCATTTTTTGCATGTAGATGATGCTATTATATTTATTATATTTGTTATTTCTATTTCTTGTTAAAAATTAATATATTTCAATCTTGAAAATGGCTAAATGTATAGCCGAAAGCGCTCGGATAAAAAGAAAAATTGGACAGTTTTTATATAATTTATCATCCGAAAAGAAAAACATTAGATCACATGAGAAATTGTATAAAAAACTAAATCAAAGCACCTTGTCCGTCGTATTCAATGAAATGTGCATATATATATATATATATATATATATATATATATATATATATATATATATATATATATATATATATATATGTTTCATTAAATCGACTGAGAAGGTACTGCAATTAAGCCTTTAATTAAGTTTTTCTTTTCTTCGTATAAGTGTCTTGTTTCCTGGAAATAACGTGTGTAAAACCTGTCCGAATGTTCAGTACACGGTCAGCAAATAAGAATTTTTGGAAAATAAAAATAAAAAATTCCCATCACTATAGATACGCATAAGGAAAAATCTACATATTCAGTTAAAAATTTGACAAATCTCTAACAGTATAACCGAAAGCGCTCGGGTATATAGAACATTTGGACAATTTTTTCACTTTATGTCCAGAAAAGAAAACACTTATATGGACACAAGAAAAAAAAACAAATCACAAGTTTAATCGCAGAACCTTATCATTCGTCTTTTCTAAAATTTGCATAAAACAGAGATTGCTGCCCAAATACAAACACACACACACACACACACACACACACACACACACACACACACACATATATATATATATATATATATAATTAATGACAAAGTGTAAAAAATTATTTATGTGAAGCATTTACATTGAAAATACTCCAATACCCTAATTATTCTATATTCAACGCGAAACAAAAGGCTCGTAAAATATTTGAAAACGGAAGAATGAGCCACTCTGAAAAACCCAGTGAATCAAAGTATATTATTCTACCAACTAACACCCAGCTACAATTGAAAAGAATTTTATCTAAACTTTACATATAATTTTTTACGACTCCAGGAATCCCTCGATTAATGCGCATTCGATTAGTGCGTTTTCGATTAGAGGGTGAAATTTTTTATACCAAAATTCGATTAGTGCATACCGCACGAATCGAGTATCATACTCGATTCGTGCGGTAAAACAGTTTAACCATAATAATTGAAAATTGTTTTTTTATAGTTATCGATTGATTAAAAATTTTTCAGAAATTTTTAAATGTAAATTGGGTAACTATTTTGTTTGTCAATGTTGCTTATATTCGATTAACGCGCTTTCGACTTTTAACCATAGTAATTGAAAATTGTTTTTTATAGTTATCGATTGATTAAAAATTTTTCAGAAACTTTTAAATGTAAATTGGGTAACTATTTTGCTTGTCAATGTTGCTTATATTCGATTAACGCGCTTTCGATTAGTGCGTATGTTTTAATGTACATATTAGAAGCACTAATCTATGGATTCCTGTACTTCTAAAACAATAAAAGACTTAATAAATATTTTAAAAAATAATAATAATAATAATAATAATAATAATAAGCTAAAACTTGAAAGTAATAATTGTCACAAGGACATAAGAGAAACCTCGAATTACTTAAATGAAAGATTATATGAATACAAATGGTATCTTTTACTAAAACAACACACTCAATAAATTGTTTGCTGATCTAAATGAGTCTGGTCATAATTTCAATTTTAAAAAATGCTAGAAGGTAATTTACTGAGACGAAATTGTATAGAAAGTGCTTTAATCGCTAGACCATCCACAGTAAATATGCGTTCAGGTTCTTACAACATTTCACTTTTCTTAGCAGATATTCTATTATCACAATGCGGGATACTTAATAACAAAAGTGGTAAAAACAAACAAAAAGAACAAAGAAATTAAATGAAATTAGATAGGCGATACATACAACCACATATTTTTAAAATTGTAATTTAAATGTTTAAAAGTAAATATTTCAGTATCCCCTCTCCTTGATTCGCATGTGCAGCTACATCAACGTAAATATCACTTCAGTCAGATGAAGTCCCAAAAGATGAAACTCGCCACACGAAAACAGTTTTCCACTTTGTAATTAATTTTCCTAACATAGATCTCGTATATAAAAATTATGTATAATTTTCTCCCATATATATATATATATATATATATATATATATATATATATATATATTGGATGCCAAATCATTATGTGTTTATTTAGACTGAGCTAAACATATAATTGTAATTTATAACTTGTGTTGGGGAATAAAGCTTATATTTTTTTTTACCAAGTTCAATTTCAATGGAAAAATTTACTTTGAAGAGATTCTGCATAATTTTAAACTTATTTCAAATTCGAAGTTTTTGAAAGACGATTGTCCAGCCTAGCTTTCAAATACATCTGTGTTTTAAGTTTACAGAATATACATTTCCTGTTCCTAGGCGTCATTTCCATCTATTTCTCGTGTGCGCACCACCTACAAGCGACTAGTAGATTTTCGAAAACGCGTATCTTTTCAAGATGTGGCCATCGTGTACAGAAGAGACAGGAGCCAAAACACTGAGAACAAAGACGCTGAATATCTGTTTGTACGATTGCACATTATCGGCATTGTGCCTCGCGTGTATTTTTCCATAAGATTGCCAATGCTCTCCCCGCAGTTATTCCGCAAGGGCACAATCAAGCAGTTTGCGAGACTCCGATGAAATCTGGAAAGAAAAGAAAAGAAGTTTGTATTGATTGACTTGTTTTTTATGACTTAACAACCTTTTTCAGGTTGCCGTATATTTCCGCGTATAAGACGACCTTTAAAATCCAAAAATTAACCTTAAAGATTAGGGGTCGTCTAATACTATAATTCTAAAAAAGGAACATTAATTCTGAGTGTTTTTTGTCGGCCTTTTTGCGATAAGGTACATGAAAGATTCACATTATCAAATAAACTGCTAATAAAAGTAATAAAACACTTCATAACTTATATAGTACTAGCATAACTTCATAATAACTTGCTCATTCGAATAATAATTCCATATCAATGAAATTAACTTGTATCGATGCAAGCCCAGCTGAGAAAATGTAAACATCGAGTTATGATTGCGTTCACAGCAATAGAATGTACTATCATCGTACATTATAGTACTGTTCTTAGCAGTATTTTTTGATTTTTAATGAAGTATAATTAAATGGTCATTAGTACACCAGGCTGTTTGTAACTGTTTAGATATAGGAAAAGAAGAGGAAGAAGAAGAAGAATCAGTATTCGCAAGAGATCAGGTGATGAAACGTGAACAAAACAATGGTTTCCCTTTTAGGGGATGTATGTAGGGAAAACATGATATAAAATCGGTTGTATCTCGTTTATTTTGAATTTCTAAGGCTACAGTAAGTAACGACATTTCCAATAACATGATCTTTATATAATCAATAAGTAGTCGTCTTATACTACAGGTATAGGATAAATTCATGAAAATTTGCAGTATTTTTTGGACCTGGTCTTGCCTAAAGGTTGCCTTATACGGGGAAATATACGGTATTTAAAGCCAGAAATATTTTTTGAGTGTAAGAATGTTTGGGAGGAAATAATGATTTTTACAGATACAAGTTCTACTAATTAAACTAATGCTGCGGAAAGAAAATGTGGATTCATACCTTACTCAAGGGTATTTGCACATAAGTGAACATAATGAACCCGGCTAGGAATGGAACTTGGCTCTCTGATTTTCAATATTGAGTTGTCATCCATTACACCACCCGCATATCCATGCTTATAGCACCTAGTATTCCCAAGCGGTCACCCATCTAGGTACAGATCAGGCTTTACGTTGCTTAACTTCGGCGATCGTCCGAGAACAGGTTTTTCAACGTGATATGGCCGTAAGAATCGTGTGCTCTTAACCTCGAAGCCACTGGATGCGTTCGCTGATCGTTTAGTTACTGTAAGTCTTTTTTTATATATATTGTCAGTCATTTAAATGAAGCATATATCATAGAACTGCTGTCCCGTTACACAACTATATATATGCACACACACACACACACGCACATATATATATATATATATATATATATATATATATATATATATATATATATATATATATATATATATATATATATATATATATATATATATATATATATATATATATATATATATATATATATATATATATATATATATATATATATATATATATATATATATATATATATATATATATATATATATATATATATATATATATATATATATATATATATATATATGAAGACAAATGGATTATATATATATATATTTGAATATATATATATATATGAAGAAATAAAGTGTACTATATTTATGGCATATATATATATATATATATATATATATATATATATATATATATATATATATCCATGCAACATTCTGAAGAGCAAATGACATAATAGAAAACCAATATATATATATATATATATATATATGAAGACAAATGGATTATATATATATATATTTGAATATATATATATATATATGAAGAAATAAAGTGTACTATATTTATGGCATATATATATATATATATATATATATATATATATATATATATATATATATATATATATATATATATATATATCCATGCAACGTTCTGAAGAGCAAATGACATAATAGAAAACCAATACAATACGTTCTGAAAATGACCAATTATGTTTGAAAGCGCACGGATAATTGTAGCACATACAAAAAAACCTTCCATTAGCTTTTATGAAAACAAAAGATTTAATTTTTTTTTTAATCTTTGACCACGTAATATTTGCATCGGTAAAATCTGGAGAGTGAAGAGTTGTTTCTCTTTCATGTGAATATCGCAGCGGCCATTAAATGATTATTTTAAAATATAAGAGAGCTTTTCTTGCATCAATTAAGGGCGCTTGGGCGTATTGTAAGAGTTAGCGAGATAATCTAGTTGACCATTATCACTGTGTAATGAATCCGATCCTCAATGGTTGCCACATACGTGCGGCTTTGCGTCAATTTAAGCTAAGCTTAGTAAATGACAACAACAACTGTTACCCGGTTATCTTTTAATTTTTCGATGATTTTGTATTTTGATTTTGTATTCATAATGTTCGCTATACTTTTGTCGTGTAGGGTCCTGACGGAGGACAAGTACATGCAAAAGCACAATTTGAATATCATTGGGTGCATGCACTCAGTGATATACGCACAAGTACACCAATCAATGCTTTCAGATACACACAATTATAATGTATAATGGATGCTTACTTGTTTCCGAGTACATCCGGTCTGCTAGGTTAGCGGCGCCTGCTCAGGCACATTTGTGTTTCTTCAAAACTCACAGAATCAATCTGTGGTCTCTACTGAAACTATGCTCAGCAGATCTAAGGCCCTAACACAGATGACCGGCTGTGGAAAATATACGTAGTAGCCGCATCTAGTAGTATAATAGCATCAACAGCGTCTTCAAAATTCATACTTACAAAAAGAAACACTCTCCCTTCTTTATCGCCTAATGAAGCGCTTCTTAAAATATGGGCCGCGACCCCAAATAGCAAAATGCTGGGTTCGCGAAAATTAAATTCAAACACTTGAATTTCCGTTTATATGTTATATAAACAAACGCCCAAATATTTAACGTGATGCGCCACACAATCGCTGCGGTAATAAAACGCGCGTGCAGCGCCATTGCAGTGACAACGGATGTATTTTCAGTGTAGCTGGTTAATACCTAGGGTCGCGAAAAATCTCAAGAAAAATGCGGTCATGAATGAAAAAAGTTTAAGAAGCGCTGGCCTAATGGATAGGAAGGAGGGCTTAGACACTTAGCCCTCATGGGGAATATTGAGGGCAAGAGAGATAGGGGAAAGAAGACAGCCACTTACCTGACGAGCTTGTGTGAATGGATGACGGAACGAGGGGAACGGTGGGGGTCTATAGCAAAGTGAGAAAAACTAAAGAACCACACGAGACAGGAAGTCATCATTAAAGTCATCCAAGGAAAACGCGTTTTTCTAGAACCGGTCATGAAATTAGTACTTTGGGGGGGAGGGGGGTCAGAAATGTTGCCTTAAGTCTTTTATTATTTTATTCATTTGGGATGGGGGTTGGTGGGGGAGTTGATGGGGGATAATAAATATTGCATGCAATTTCAGCCCGCCGTGTATTTTGCTCTCGTTCTTTACTTTTGATTCGATGCCATATTGTTGAAAACGTATTCAGTGGTATAGAGACCTTCTCGGTAGATGTGCACATCATTCGCTTTTATAGATTGACTGCCAACCACAAGATAGTATGTGGTTAGAAGTTGTTTTTTTTTTTATTATGACCCCGTCCACGAGTTATCTCGTTTTTGTGGTCTTGCCATTTATGCTTACAACCACGGTTTTTTCCGTTGTTTTTAATGCATATAGCTGGTAAATGGCGTCTAAGGCAAGAATGAAAATTCGTACTAGCAATTAAAACAAACTTTGTATAGGGAAAAATTATTGAAAATATAACACACGAACGAATCATTTGAAAAAGAAATATTATTGCTTTAGTTGTTTATTATAATGTTGGCGTTTGAAGTCAGATTTCGTAATTGACCTCTGGCAATCAATGTGTTAAGTGAAATAAACATTTTGATACCAATAATGATTTAATATTTTTTAAACTAAAAATGTTAACTTCAATAACGAACTAGATAAATTACCGACAAAATTTTTCTTTGATGTCTCCACTTTCCGGAGAGAAAGTGAGCATTTGCTGTCGACTGCATTCGTCAATGCGCTGTGTGTTGTCACGGATACATTCAGCATGAGCGGCGTACACTAGAGAAAAAATATATGAGGTAAGTAAGTGTTCAATAAAGTAATTCGTACGCAAATAATGAATTAAACAAATTATAAAGACTCCGCCCTCCAAACATATTACAAATATAATAACGTGACGTTAACAATGGCTTAACAGTATCAGATATTTTGTGAATTTTTCGTGTTAACACATTATCTATTTTTGGGATTCAGGGAATCTGTTCTGCAGAGCATCACTTATTATTTTGTAAATTGATAAGATTGGCTAACTACATCCTCAGTATCAGTGAAGAAGGGCATTGGCCTACTTTATAATCATTTGAATTAAGTTTATTTATTTCTTTTTTAAATTAAACATTTATATAGTTTGTCAATTAAAAAGGTAGGTTCACCTTCAGTTGCAATTGTAGGCATGTTCTAACATAAACACATCACTTTGAATTAATAAAAGCACACATCGTCAGTTCAAATACGCAGGCCAATAGACATAGAATATTTAAAGTAAAAATAAAAATGGTGCCTCTATTTCAAATACGCGTAGCCACTATAATACCATCTGAAGTAATAAAAATGTCGGATTAAAAATAAATCCATTAACTCTTTAGAAATATATAATATATATACATAAACACACACACACAAACACACACACACAAACACGTATATATATATATATATATATATATATATATGTATGTATAAAATGGAGATCTCTATTAATATATACATGCGCAGAAGTAATTACCGTATGAACTTTTCTTGCCTTATCTTTTTCCTTGTACTGAGATATTCTGAAATATGTGTTTATAAGCGACTGTGAACGGTTTATATTGATGCATGGGTCAGTATTTTTAGTGTAAATTATTTCTCAATGGATTCATACATTCATATATATATATATATATATATATATATATATATATATATATATATATATATATGTTAGAAATATATATATCTATATAAATATATATTATATGTTATATATGTTATATATATATATATATATATATATATATATATAATATCTGGATAAAATAAATGAAACAAAATTGGGTGTTTTTTTTATGAAAGTATTTATTTCTGTGTTTTTGTATATATTTATTTATTTAATATTTCAGACCACCTAGGTCTTTCCTCAGAAATCAAATGAGATACTGTGTTTGTGTGTTTGTTTACAGCGTTTGTTTACAGCGTTTGTCGTGAAGCGTGCATGTCACGTGATGTGCAATGCGACTTTGTTTGAATTTTTGGCGGAAGACTGATGATAGTGTCTTAAATGTTGTTTAAAAGGTTTTTTGACCATAACTTAAGAAATATTTCTTAAAATATTTTTAACTGTTGAAATATTTATGTAGATTTAAAATATCCACGTGTTTGTTTACCCCTAGTTTATATGTGTCTAATTTTAGAATTCAGTATTTTTCTTTTTTTCTTCTTCGTCTGTGTGTTGTACTTAAATTACTGTGTTTGTGTGTTTGTTTTTAGACTCGGACGACACGTGGTGTGGAACGCGATTGTGTTTGATTCTTTAACGGACATCTGGTGTTTTGGTTATTGTTTAAAAAGGATTTTTTACCATATCTAAAGAAATTTTTTGAAGAAATATTTTAACTATTGAAATATTTATACTGATTTAGAATACCCAAGTCTTTGTTTAACCCTAGTTTATATGTGTTTAATTTTAAAATCTTCGTTAGACTAAAATTAAACACATGTAAACTAGGGTTAAAAATTCAAACAAAGTCGCATTGCACATCACGTGACATGCACGCTTCACGACAAACGCTGTAAACAAACGCTGTAAACAAACACACAAACACAGTATCTCATTTGATTTCTGAGGAAAGACCTAGGTGGTCTGAAATATTAAATAAATAAATATATACAAAAACACAGAAATAAATACTTTTATA
>OZ038485.1:55899614-55942114 GCA_964036315.1 Acanthosepion esculentum
TGGTCTGAATTAACTCTAACCACTAACATTTATTATACATACATACATACATACATATATATATATATATATATATATATATATATATATACTTTTTTACATTTGTATATATATATATATATATATATATATATATATATATATATACAAATGTAAAACAGTATATATATATATAAATATATATATATATATATACTTTTTTACATTTGTATATATATATATACAAATGTAAAACAGTATATATATATATATATATGTTTGTGTGTGTGTGTATCTGTGTTTATGTGTGATATTTTCAAATGCTTCTGACATCTTTATACACTTGCAATTTTATTATTTTAAATTTTGAATATGATTTATGTTATTGTTATCGGGACTCTAATGACTAAGCTTAATTAAATTTGTAATTTACCTTCATTGCCAATAGGTTTGAAGCCTTATCTGAAGATATCAGAAGATCGATTTTTGGGTGAATATGATAAAACACGTTATTATATAAATATATTCAATGAAATACATTTGAAAGGGGAATTGCTGCTAACCTTTTTTTCTTTTTAGCTATGTGCGTGTGAGCATGCGCCCAGAGATTTGTTTCACATTTGAAGCGCACTTACCTCTTCCTCATTGATGAAAGTAGACGACAGATTGACTGGTCCTTAATTCTGATTCTTAATTTCTTGGGAAATGGCTCTAAACTATTCGCTCTGTCACCACGTAGTTAACCATTAAGACAGTACACTAATAGAAATAAATTTCTGTGTATCGCGGAAAGAAAGCGTCTTCGTTTGTCATTCCAGCTTCACCCCAGCTTCCAACGCGACGAATAGTAGCCCGAATACAACCGCCATTTCAGATATCTATTAATTTTCGCACCTATGGTAATCGCACACATACAAAAGAACAAGTACGCACTTAGTGATATACACACAGGCGCACCAATCAATGCTTTCATATACATATACAATGATAATGTATAATGGCTGTGTGCTCAAATACGTCCGTTATCTGTATCTCACTCATTTAAACCGTTATTTAACTCCTCTCTTTAAAACTTCTCTCTTTTAAATTTTAATCCCCACCTTCACCTTTAGGCCTTCCCTGTTCTTCAGGAATATATATGTTTCAAATGCTTCTGACATCTTTATACATTTGCAATTTTATTATTTTAAATTTTGAATAGGATTTATGTTATAAATAACGCTAGATAATGCCCGTTGTTGACGCCTGCTCAGACACATTTGTGTTTCTTCCAAACACAGAATCAACCTGTGATTTCTACTGCAACTATGCTGAGCAGACTTTAGTTACTGTTTCTTTGTCATCAACAATTCTGAACACGGCTAGTATACTCACACCCTCGGTCACGATGACTTGTGACTAGGACAACTATCAACGGGTTCCAAACGGTTCCGATTACCCAATTTCATCCACAAGGCTTACCAATGTCTCGTCTCCCCAGGCCGGTATTATCGAGAAGTCATCTCCTTGACAATTCGACCATAGTGAGATTAGAACCCGTGTCTCATGGTCGGAAATTTTTTACTCACTAATATATAATAATAATAATAGCTGGCAACTCGTATTCGAGGATACCCGTCTACTAGGGCGGCTAGCCAACCCCTATTGCAGACGCTCGCTCAGGTACAATTCTGTTTGTTCAACACCCACAGAGCCCACCTGTGGTTTATACTACAACTATGCTGAGCAAACTATAGTTACAGTTTCTGGGAGAGAGCGTGTTATATAACGTGATCAGCAATCTGAACAAGGCCAGCACACTCAAACCCTTGGACATGACGACTTGTGACTTCATGCTAGCACAGCTATCGACGGTCCACTAAGTGTTCCGTCTACACAAATTTCCCTCACAAGGCTTAGGTCAACCCGTAGTATGGTTTTTCAAACACTTTCTAAAGGTACCGCACACTGGGATCGTTCCCCTCCAGACCGATAAAATCAAGAAGTCACCTTCCTGACGGTGGTGAGATTCGAACCCGGTTCTCATGGTCAGAACATTCTAACCACTTGGCTACGCGCCCATATACTAATATATATATACATGCAAATATACATATACCCATTAATATCATTACATGCATATATAAGCGCACCTCCTTAGAGATAAACACTCAGCCCGGTGTGTGCGCCTACATATGCAAAGGCATACCAGAGTGGGCTGAAAAAACTTTTGATTCGATCCATTTCACAAAATCTGATCAAATAATCAAACACAGGACAATGTTTTCAATCCCTTCTTGATGGTCGAGCCAAAATATTTCTACCTTCATACAAAGTTATATTCATGCAATAAAAATAGTAAGCCCATCTTAAAGAAGTGTCAACCAAAATTGTCTTTATAGGCCACGAATGTTGTACATATATTCAGTTGTGTTTTAGGAGATTCGGTCACTTGTTCTAATAAAGCACCAAATTCATGTATAGAGTAAAACATAACTCCCGGGCTAGAAGCTTAACTTACTATATCTCTAGAGAGGGTGCTATCAACTAACACATAAATAATTGTCCATCGTATAGTATTAACATTGAATTAAAACATAACTAAATGATAACTATAAAAAAAATAAAAAATGATATACTGTACATGAACACACTACCACACGAAACAACTACAGGTAATGAAAGCTAACTTGATCAAATAGAACAACTAAACTTAAGTAAAACATGAGACCGGTGCTCCAGTTGATTTTAACAATTAATAGACAAACTGATAAAATGAATATATATGCTTAAAAGCTACTATACTCTAGATGTCATACAAAATCATCAGTTACTTTTGCAATTCAAGAAACCTTGTCTTCAAAACAGACAATATTAATATGTAAAACTTAGCAAAACTTAGTCAAAACTCGTCAATGACGAGTGATCGATAAACTTAATGAAGAAATACAATTACTATGTAGCATGAGGGTTTCTCCGGATGTAATGCCTATTATTTTATCATGTTGGCCAGGGACAAATGTTGGAGGTAAGGTAGTAGAAATTAAACCATCTCGTGAATAACCCATTTTTTGAATTGTGACAACGGTTGTCTGGCAAACTAGAGTTTGACATGAAAGTGCGTTACTAAGCAGAGGTGAATGATTGAATTACTCTATGCGGAAAAATTATAGCCATTGACATTCATCGATGCTTATTGAACGTTTATGGAGATCAAACAGTTAAGCAGGGATTAATGAAGATGAGACTTTAGACGACAGAGATATTGCTGGATGCTGAGTATACGATGGATGGACCATATGTGCAGTGAAAAAGTTTTATGCAAAATGCGAACAAAAAGAGCACTTTTGCTTAGGATCAGAAAAAGACTGTTGAAATATCTGAGACACATAATGAGGAAAGGGGGCTTGGGAAATTTGAACTTCACAGGACACATTGAAGACAAGTGGGACAGAGGAACAAGCTTGTGTGAATGGATTGCAGAACATGGACTGGAAGGGATAGTAAAAGGACAAAAATTATTTAGAGTTACCAAGGCTAGGAAGTTGTAGAAAGCCATGATCACCTAAGTCCTCAAGGGACTCAGTACATAGAAGAAGAAAAATGTGTTTCAACACTGGTGATAGTGAATGTGTGACACGCCACATTGGAAGACGAACGACGTGGGCAACATTTTTATGACAATGTTTTTGTTGCCGTGAAAAAGCTTAGAAATAGTGTTTCGTAACAGAATTTCAACTGTCCAACGGCGTTCTAGTGCTCCTTGTGTTTGTTGTAGCATAAATGAGGAGTGGGCAAATTCCTTTTTTGTTGGGGGGGGGGGCACGTCACTGTCGGCTGTGTGCAAAGTGGGCCAAATCACAATAAGAACTTGAGTTTCACAGTGAGAATATAAATAACAATCACATATGTGCATGTTGTTTGTACATTTATTTGCATATTAGACACATTTCGTGAACAGACTGCACAAATGTATGAGAAATTGGTTTCATATTTAATACATTCGTTACTACTAATGTGATTTGGACCTCTGAAAAAATATTTTATAATAATAAGAAATTCTCGATGAATTTCGTTAGTCGTTTATAGCTAAGCACAGAAATAATATTCTATGTATACGCAGGTACCTAGATTCCTGCGCCAGTTTACACTGTACCAATGATTGAACATTGGCATCAACAAAATGTGGGAGATAGCAAGCCAGAAGTCTCCCGATATAGTACATAACGTGATATGTTTATTTTGTAGGAAGTGAGTTTCCTGATAATTGAGCTTCGCTATATATATATATATATATATATATATATATATATATATATATATATATATATCATGTATTACAGTTCATCAGTGTGGCTAGACAGCCGATTGCTTCAAGCCGGGATCGAAACCCGACCGATTTGGAATCAGTCAGAGATTCTACCCCCACGCACGGCAGAGAATAATGGAAATCTTAACTTCTTTACTATACAAAAGATGTCAGTGGCTAGGAGAGCTCGATTCTAGTTGAAGCCACTGTTTATAAAAATACCACTTCCTCTTAGAGAGCTCAATCGAATTTTTCGAGAGTATAAAAAGTCATCCACAGACAGATTGTTTCGTTGTATCACAGCTCATCAGTGTGGCAAGACATCCGATTGTTTCAAGTCGGGATCGATTCTACCCTACAAGCTATCGTCGCACGGCAGAGGGTAAGGGAAATTTAATTATACGAAAGAATGTCAGAGCATTGCATTAGCAGCAGCTTCCGCTTTTTTATAAAATCACCCCTTCCTATATATATATATATATATATATATATATATATATATATATATATATATATATATATATATATATGGATACACTTATTTGAGTAATTCAGGTGGGTAAATGTAATTAATACTGTTTAATTAAAGAACAGGCGATTTACTCAAATGTACTCGATTTACTCAATGTTATTTTATAAGACCAGTACTTGGTGGAAAGCGCTCAATATCAGTGATAGAGTTAACAAATTTAGTTGTATGAATTTGATTATTAACATATTAATATTAATTAACATCGCAGTTATCATCACAATCAGCCTAATCACAATCGTCAATAATACACAAGCAGTTAGCGTTGAAAATACAAACATCATCATCACCATGCCCACAAACAGAACCCAGCTTAACCAAAGTCGTGGTGAAAGACCCACATCATTAGGAGTGTATGTGCGCGTCTACATGTGTGTATGTGTGTGTGAAGAAGTGTAAGTTGGTCTGACGGCGCAGGCGGTAGATCTGAAAAGCGTCAATAACACCCCTACCTGCCCCTTGTTGAAAGGAATTCTTTGAAGAAAAGAGTTTACGATTAAAAATCATGCGTTGGAATTGATTTTGAAGAAAAACGGAAAACATTTACTTGTATAATTGTTTTACATTAAAAGTCATCAAAATTGAAATATGATTATAATATTTATAAGTCTACCATTCGCCCCTGTTTTGAATATTGCTGGTCTGGTGCTCATGCTATATATTTAGAGATCCTTGATAAAATCGGAAGAATAATCTGCAATGTTATTGGTCCTGACCTGCCATCTCGACTTCAATCATTTTCCCACCACCATAGTGCAGCTTCCTTGTGCCTTTTCTATAAATACTTTCGTGGTAATTGTTCTGGTGAACTTTCCTCTATGGTAACTAGACTTTATTAATTTAAGTGCAGTACTAGATTGTCAGCAATTTTACAGTTAAAATGGCTAGATGTAACCGTAGCTTCTATGCTAAGTTTCTTCTCTCGCACTTCTCGCTTGTGGAATTCTCTTTCAGCTTCTTACTTTCCAGTTAACTTTGAGCTTCAAAAATTTAAATGCAATGTCATTCGTTATCTTCTGTCTCCTTAATTTCTCTTCTATTGTCCTCTCTCCTTAATAGTGCTTTATTTCTCATATTTTTTTATAGTCAGTAACCTCTTGCATCTTAGCGGATTTATTTCCCTGCTGAGGGTGAAATTATTAAAAAGAAACATTTGTGGTTTGTCTACGAAATAAATAAGTTAAATGAAAAAATGTATGAATTTTTCTTAGAATTTTGAGCTAAAAGACAAGGAATTTAATGTTTATGTTTAAAAAGCATATAACTAATATAAAAAAAAAGGACATTGATTAACACGTTTGTTACTTCCCCTTTAAGCTCTACATATTAATTAACATCTTCTCTTATGAAAATATGCACCTTGATTTCATTTTGTTCTCCGCACGTTGCTGTGACGATTACATGTTTTCCAGCGATGCTTTAGCCATTGAGGAATTTCGATTTTTATTCTTAGTCGACATACATCGTTGAAATAAGCAAACAAACAATTAAAAAAAAAAACTCTTTGGCATTGAAGGTGCTAAATAAACAAGAAAGTGTGACATGAACAATTTTATATTTCCAAGGTATATCTAGCTTTTAAAAAAATACTTTTATGCATTTTACCATCTCTGTCAATTAATTTTAATATAAAACAACAGGTGACTTCCGAACAACATCTGGCTGAATGTTCTTACCGTCGATATTTTGACAAAAATTTTGGTAAGTGCTTCTCATCAGTTCTGGGTCGACCAACTTCCGAAGGATGCTTTCATTAGGACTGACCCCTCGGCATAATCGAAACAAGGATTCAATGCATTGAACTGGGCGTTTGATCTTACCAGTCCTGCAAGAAAACAATACACTAATATAGATAATTAGAAAACAATTATAGAGGCGTACTTCTCTGCATATATATACATATATATATATATATATATATATATATATATATATATATATATATATATATGAGATGCGTGTATTTCGGCAGCATATTTTCATTAAGACAGGATTCGTTAAATAATTTAGACGTGTTCTGTTTACTTATTCTCGATAGGATCCTTTCATATTCGCAGATAAACTTTTTGTGCTGTTATTAAAAGACGAGAAGAAAGCACCGTGTTGGCTCAAAATAACTGTGGTCATTTAGGTATGCTGTAGAAAAATGTGTACAATAGATAGTCTTTTAATAGTTTTTCCTTTATCTAGAAGTCCGGAATTTTTCCGCAGCATACCTAGTTACCTCCCCTTAAATGGTGTCCGTCAGCCAAGCCATGACACAGCGTCCCTGCCTCCACATATAAAAATGATAATTTTTGGTTGACCACAACAATTTTTGTCCTTCACAGCCATGAACACTAAATATTTACTCTATAATTAACAATACTCTGATGATGCCATTATGCTATATCGAAAGTACTCGGAATAAAAACAATATGGGCCAACACGATGTTTTCCTCTCGTCTTTTAATAACCGCACAAAAAAGCTATGTGTAAACATATAGCTTCTGTAAATATATACCTTCTGTGTAAATATGTAACGACCTGATGAACTTCTATTTATTTGTCACCGTATCTTCATTTCTTTAGAAATAAAAAAAGTGTGCTGAAATGTGATGTCATATTTATCCTTCTGTATGCCAGTGAATGTTATACAATTCCCTTACAAGAAGAGACTCGGGGGACTCTACAGACAATGGATAGGAAGGAGGTGGGCTTAGAACACTTAACTCGCGTGGGGTATATTGAGGGCAAAAGAAATAGGGGGCAACGAGCCACTAACCCGACGAGCTTGTGTGGATGGAAGGCGGAACGGGGGACGGGAGCCTTAGCAAAATATAGAAAAACTGCTAAGAGCCACACAAGATAGGAACTTGGGGAAAGTCATAATCTTCTAAATGCTGAAGGGATGCGACACATATAATAATAATAATAATAATAATAATAATAATAATAATAATAATAATAATAAAAGATCTTCAAAAAGCTATCAAAGATCTTCAAAAACCTATCAAAATACAAGGACCTTGAAATCGAAATCTCAAAAATGTGGCACATGGGAACATCAACAATCCATGTTGTAGTTGGAGCCATCGGATTGGTTGGAAAAGATTGCAGTAGACTAATTGAAGGGATTCCTGGAAGCCCATGCCTTAAAGAAATACAAAAAATTGTTCTCATGATTGCAGCCCACACCTTACGAAGAGCTTTATATATGTAAAAAAATATTTTTCAGTGGAAATTGTCATGATGCCATTTCTAATCTTAGGTCTCTGGGAGGGACCCGGAAAGAAATGTGTACACACCAGAAACCAAAGGAAATAAAATAATAATAATAATAATCTAGTAACCAAAATACCATCGTTTCTTTCTCTACTTACCCGCTAAAAGATCACAAGCCGCTGACGGTACCATGTCATCCTAAACGGTAAGCCATCAAAGTAATCTTCAGTGCTATTTAACGCCAATAATTAGATGATAACCGTTTATTTCAGCATGACTTTATATTACCCGCCTGATAAACATTTCAAATCGTGTTCTCCCTGTCATTGCTCATTCATTGTGTCGGATTTTAAGAATTGGTTTTAAAGTAAGAATTCCAGACTGAGACGCTGGCTTTTCTAATCTTTGTTGCAAACGCCTGATCAAGCATATTTGTGTTCTTTCAACACCCACAGAGCCCATCTGTGGTTTATACTGCCACTATGCTAAGCAAGCCTTAATTATACATACATTGTTTGTCTTGCGGTCATATCACGTTGAAACACCGATCCCATACGACCACCGAAATTAAGCAACGTCGAGCCTGGTCAGTACTTAGATGATTGAGCGCTTGAGAAAACCAGGTGCTGTAAACTTGGATGTGCCGATGGTGCAATGTATAATGACTCGGAATTTGAAATCGGTTTCCTATTCCAGTCCGATTCGTTATCTTGACTTAAGCGCAAAAAAACCCTTGGGAAAAGTATGAATCCGCTTCTTCTCCTCTCCCAGCTATGGGTCAATTAGTATAAGTAAAAATGGGTCAATTAATATCCGTAAAATGGGCCAATTAGTATTAGTAAAATCATTATTATCTCCAAAACAACCCTTATAATCTAAAATATTTAAATAACCTACTAAAGGTTGATAAGCCGTAAAATACAAATCAGTCAATCAATGATACATTGTTTAAATGTCCATAGCAAAGGCCACCTAGGCATTGATATAAGAGCAAGCATATTTACATTGTAATCAAATCAGGAATTCTTCCCCAGAGCTACCCGCTGCATGATCGTCGTAGGGGCGTTCATCTCAGACAAGTAATGACGTTGCCACTAAAATACCGTGAAAAAGAAGATGTCAAAGTTTAAGAGTTCACTTCAGTAATGTGCCTAGATGTTTGGGGCTAATCAATCTATAACCGTATTTAAGCTTCTTGTCTTTCAGTCTGACAAGTGCTACGTGCTGTATGATGCGTAAAGAGGAAATGCGTACCAACTCGTAACTCATGTTGACAAGAGGCTGGTGTTTTTGTGATATAATGACCCGAGGAAATGATCTCAGCGCAGATCAAGTCCTGACCTGGAAATAATCCGGTTGTCATTCAAAAAGCACCTAACAGGGAATTGTAGAGCGTTGTGTCTCAGACGCTGGAATCAAACCAATATAATACGGGCGTCTGTACAGAGCCGTGGAGACGAGGGCTGATAGAGACTTGGACGTAGGATACATACTCCCCAAGGCACAGGACCGAATTACCCGCCATGTTTACGTGACTCTGTATTTTGTTCTTAACACATAAATAGGCCAAGGTTGCAAGAACGTGCACACCAAACGGGTAAAAAACTAGAAAATTAATTTTTTTAAGGATAGCTTTTGATTGATTGATTCGTTTTCTACGGCTTATCAACCCTACGCAAGTTATTTAAAACTAGAAAATATTTTTAGATTGTCAGAATTTCTTTTAGATAATAATGATTTGCTGATACAAATCCTACTATTTAACCTATAGCTGTGGGAGAAGATTTGGATTCATACCATTCCCAAAGTCATTTGCCCGTAAGTGAATATGACGAACCCAACGGGAACTGGAACTCGACTCTCTAATTAACAATTCCGAGTCATTATGCATTACACCACCCGCACATCCAAACTTACAGCACCTGCTATTCCCAAGCGGTCACCCATCTATGTACTGACCAGGCTCAACATTTCTTAACATCGGTGATCGTACAGAAACCGGCGTTTGAATATGATAAGGTCGTAAGCCAAAGGTAACTTTTATGCTTATTTTTGCTATAATTGTAGACAAAAAGTTTTAAAATGATAATTTATCTCTTTTAGAGTATAATAGTTAAGAAAAAGGAAATAAAACAAGGGTTAGATTACTAAGTATAATATTTTAATAGTATAATTTTTAATAGTATAATTTTTAATAGTATAATTTTTAATAGTATAATTTTTAATAGTATAAGTTTGCTTGAAACATTCAATATACAATAGAGCTGAGCATTCTTCGCACAAAGGTGTCGACATTTTTCAACTTTTTTCACTTCGAAAAGTATGCATACAGACTTAGTTATGTCTCGGGCTTGTTCTTCCAGCTTTATTTGCAGGCAAATACTCCAGAAAATGACGTAATCTAATTGTAGTATCGTATGTAAATTAGATAGACAAGTATAAATAGAGAACAACTGGGGAACATAAAGGAGCTATGCCTAGCAAACCCGGTTGCTATTCAGGACACTGAGAACTGTACTACGACTACCACTACACAGAGAGATATGCAAAACATAATACTAATGAACCCTAGTAAACAGTAACCTGGTTAAACCTAGATCTACCGGTTAGTCTTTTATACACGAATCTTGAATGAACGATGTTCATTGGGAAAAAAAGATTAAATTATCACGAGATTATATCCGTTGATCTTAAATGAAACATCGACTTATGATGCCTGCCGTTTAAGTGTTAATATTTCAAATTGGGACTCATCAGAAATTTCTCTCGTTCAGCCAAATGATCTAAGAGATATGGCGATCAACAGTGAACAGCCATAGAATTTTAGAAAAATGTTTTAAAAAGTTTTGTGCCACTGTTTATTACCTCTCAACATCCTTTTATATCACTAGGTTCCCTTCATCCATCACGCAACTTGCATATATTTACCAAATACCATGGAGAATAGAAATATATTGCATGGTCTTTTTATGAAGCTTGATGGTTAGTCTTTTCTTCTTTTTATGTGCCATATCCTTCCAAGACGTAGGCGATCATGCCTCTCCACCTCCCTCTATTCCTTGCATCTCTCATCAAGCTACTTCCCTCTGCTTCCTCCCCCCCCAGACCATGTTCTGTCATCCACCCGCTCAAGCTCATCAGATATGTCATGCGCTGCCTTCCCTTATCTCTCTTTCCTTCTATTCGACCCGTGAGTATCAGATTCTTCAGGCCCTCCTTCCTCATTATGTGTCCCAGAAACTTCAGCTGTCTCTCTCTGATGTTAAGTATAAGACGTCTTCTTTGTAACCTAAGTTTGTAATCTCTCTCTCTCTCTCTCTCTCTCTCTCTCTCTCTCTCTCTCGTTTCTCGCAGGCTCGGTTCATGATATCCTTAGCATCCTTCTGTAGAACCACATCTCCATCGCCTCGAGTCTCATTTTCATCTTTGAGGAATTCGTCCAGTATTCCCTGCCGTAAAAAGAGAACAGCTGTCACGTAACAGTTCAGTATTCTTTTCTTTGTTACCAAAGAAATCCCCTGTCTCGCAATACTCTGTTCAACTTTTGGAATGTGTCCTTGTCCATCCCAATACGTCTACGGATCTCAGTGTCGCACTTACCGTCCTCCAAGACGCTTCCCAGATATTTAAACTTGATTCTAGTGTTCCCGACCTGCAAATCGCATTTCGGGCTCTTCCTCTTGATGATTATGCATTCTGTCTTCTTGTAGTTAATGCTTAGTCCTTTCTTCTCACTCTCCGACGCTACCTTCTGTAGGAGATTTTGTAGTTTCTCTTCCATGTCTCCTATCAGTACTGTGTCGTCTGTGTATCTTATGTTGTTACGGTTGTGTCCACCAAGGCTAAATCCCGGGAGGGTTTCCAATTCTCTCATAATTGCCTCGATGTATAGATTGAACAGGTCGGGTGAGAAGACGCAACCTTGCCTTACGCCCCTTTCTATTTTCGTATATTCACTGAGCTCGTTCCCTATGCACATGCTGCTAGTATAGGTTCTTGATTATTCTGATATCCCTCCTGAATATATCAAGGTTGCTGAGCAGTTCCATCAGATCCTTGTGGCGTACTTTGTCGAAGGCCTTTGCGTATTTTATCTATTTATTTATTATTAACCCAGCAATCATTAGGCCAAAACCGAAGGTAAAATATATACCAGAAAGCGCCGGCAATATGCAGAAAACAGGAATAATCAAAACAGTGAATTAGAAAAGCGTTTAAGACAATGGAAGAGACACAATTGTACACAAGTACAGTTACCATCTGCCAACATAATAAAAATGTATTTTGGTCTCCTTTTTGAAGACGCCTAATGTGCTGAAAGAGAGAGTGTTCCTAGATTTATTTTAGTCGATATAAATACGTTATTATTTTTGTCGACTGGGTAAGATTTTTTCTGGATTTTTCTTAAGTGAATGCGAAATAAAGAAAAATTCAAGCCATCTGGTCCAGGAGTGTTCTCCACGGGTGATGAAAAGATAAAGTCGACTCATCACAGCAGTTGTTAACACCAGGCGTCGAAGCCGGCAAAAGGATAAAATCTACTTCCGAATGGAAATCTGGATTGGTATTTGCCCGCTCTTCTCGATCCAAAAAACAACACGTGACAATAACAACGGCATTTGTTTGTACTTCATTCTTTAACGAGAAAAAATTAAATAACAGCAAGCTAAAGCAAAGTCAGCTACGCTAGTTTTTTTGGATTTTTTTGGCAACGAGTAAGTCGCCTCGTTGTGGGATACTGATTAACCCTCCGTTAATCAGTATCTGCTTAACTGTTAGTAAGTTCGTTTCTCACAGAGTGCACTGTACAAAATTCGCCATTAAATATCACAAGAGCTGATATGTCGTAAAATCCGCTTAATCTAAGTATAAAAAAATAAATTGGGATGTGGCTGTTTTCTTTTTCTTTTCTTTTTTCATTTTTTATTTAATTTACCCATTTTCAGCTGGGCCCTTAAAAACATGTTAATGAGAAATAAATCTTGAAAAACTGCGGGAAGCGATGATGTAAAAGCGAGATAATGGGAAATGATCACGCCACAGAGGAAAAGGAATTAAGATGTGATTATGCAAGAAGAAAAAAAGAAAACTGTGAACAACAAGGAAATAGAAGAAAATGAAGGGCTGGAGGAGTATGAAAAAGAAAAAGAATAAATAGGATGGAGAATAGAAAAGGGTAAAGCTAATAATAAGAGTATCCGGCGGGAAATAGAGGCCGTAAAAAGAAAACGATAAAAAATATAGTGGAATGTAGAAGAATTTTAGTTTTATTAGCAGTTGTACAAAATTAAAAAATATGAGGTTAAAATGAGAAAGAAATTAAAGTAGTAGTTGATACTTCGAAAATATTTTTGCAGAAGTTACTCAATAATTGTATAATTGAATAATGATATTAATAATAATAATGATAATAATAATAATAATAATAATAATAATAATAATAATAATAATAATAATAATAATAATAATATTTAAGAGAACAGCGCGATTTAGGAAAAGAAGACAAAAGACTGTGTTTGACTATGTTCAACAATATTTCTTCAACTTATTTTTTTAAAATGTTTTTTCAAGTATAATAATATAAAAATTTACAATCTAGTCTTTGTGAGAAAGTTCCTTGTCTTGTAATGAAAAAAAATGTCTGTACTGGTAATCAACGCGTCAGAACGAACGAAATAATAATATTAATAATGATAATGATAATAATAATATTAATAATGATAATAATAACTAGAAAGATCCGTGAAATTTTCATGGTTTTTCTATTTGAATTCCCTGGTGAATTTTAATGATTAAAAACTCATGGCAATAAGAAATATCCACAGAAATTCCGCTATCACATCGTTAAATATTTGAGCTTAACAACTTTAACAATATTGGAATAGCAATCATAAATATGAATACCTTGGCGTTATTTTAAGAAGTAGATAAAAATGAAAAGATTTGAAACTGACAACTTTTTTCCATTTCACTGAAACAGCCATTAAACATTCCTATCAGCCCTTCTTTCTTTCTTTCTTTCTTTCTTTCTTTCGATTTCTCACTGAGACCAAGTAACGCAGGTTTTTTTGTTTTTCAACCCATTCAAAACGGAAGACTTCATTATTTATGAGGTATTAGCAGGAGACGTTAAACCCTCCTATTTTCCCTTCTTTTTTTCTTATTTTCTTTCTAGCTAAATCGACATCTTACAAACATTTCTCTTAATAATAATTTTAAAATAATTTAGTAGACGATGTTATTTTACTTATGTTAATTGTATTTTTGGCGATTACCTTACTCGGTTTCCATCGTTCGATACTGTGCGTCTGATAAATGTCACATTTATCACAGTCGCCATCACTTTCAGCCTTTTGCCTGAGATAAAAGTGTAGTATCTGCCCTAGGGCGGATAAACTACGTTTCATCTCTCAGTTGTGTCACTGACTGCAGACAGCGCAACTGAATATATTATTGAGAGGTACCCGGTTCGAGAAACAGCTACCCGCGACAATACTTATATCATTTCACTAAAGAGGGGGATCAGTAGTAATACCGATGTCAACGCAACCGACGGTTGTGGGGTCTGGGCTATTTTGGGATCCGGCCCGGTTGGGGGTGGGGGATGGCACGTGCTCAGGCTCCCCACATTAAACTGACCTTGTGTCTCATCCTGTCAGCGTGGGGATGCAAGAAAAGACAATCGCTTCTCGGCCTTTTGGCTAAGATCAAAGTGTAGTATCTGTTCGCAGATTACTCGCTGAATGATCGCCTTTAGGCCGGGAGCGATCACTGATACAGGCCGGTCGCAGGGATTCGTCCCTGCGCTGGTAGTATCGGGGGCTACGTCTGACTAGCTATGACAAGCTAAGACCAGCCATGACCAGCTATGACTAGCTAAGACCAGCTCTGACCAGCTTGGACAAGCTAAGACCAGCTAAAGCACTGCGGCCCGGGTGAAAGCTCGGGTCCACTCCCCCTCCCGTCCCACGTTAAACCCCGACCTTGTGTCACAACCTGACCGTGTGGGAGGTCAAGTAAATCCACGGCCTTTTGGCTAAGATCAAAGTGTAGTATCTGTTCGCAGATTACTCGCTGAATGATCGCCTTTAGGCCGGGAGCGATCACTGATACAGGCCGGTCGCAGGGATTCGTCCCTGCGCTGGTAGTATCGGGGCTACGTCTGACTAGCTATGACAAGCTAAGACCAGCCATGACCAGCTATGACTAGCTAAGACCAGCTCTGACCAGCTTGGACAAGCTAAGACCAGCTAAAGCACTGCGGCCCGGGTGAAAGCTCGGGTCCACTCCCCCTCCCGTCCCACGTTAAACCCCGACCTTGTGTCACAACCTGACCGTGTGGGAGGTCAAGTAAATCCACGGCCTTTTGGCTAAGATCAAAGTGTAGTATCTGTTCTCAGATTACTCGCTGAATGATCGCCTTTAGGCTGGGAGCGGTCACCGATACAGGCCGGTCGCAGGGATTCGTCCCTGCGCTGGTAGTATCATAGCTAGATTAGCTAAAGCCAAAGCTAAAGACCAGCTTGGACAAGCTATGACCAGCTAAAGCCAAAGCACTGCGGCCCGGGTGAAAACTCGGGTCCACTCCCCCTCCCGTCCCACGTTAAACCCCGACCTTGTGTCACAACCTGACCGTGTGGGAGGTCAAGTAAATCCCCGGCCTTTTGGCTAAGATCAAAGTGTAGTATCTGTTCGCGGATTACTCACTGAATGATCGCCTATGGGACCGGGATTCCCTCTACGATACGGGCCGGCAGCGGGGATTCGTCCCTGCGCTGGTGGTATCGTGGCTACGTCTGACTAGCTATGACCAGCTTGGACAAGCTATGACCAGCTAAGACCAGCCAAAGACCAGCTATGACTAGCTAAAGCCAAAGCACTGCGACCCGGGTGAAAACTCGGGTCCATTCCCCCTCCCTTCCCACGTTAAACTCCGACCTTGTGTCACAACCTGACCGTGTGGGAGGTCAAGTAAATCCCGTGTAGTATCTGTTCTCAGATTACTCGCTGAATGATCGCCTTTAGGCTGGGAGCGGTCACCGATACAGGCCGGTCGCAGGGATTCGTCCCTGCGCTGGTAGTATCATAGCTAGACTAGCTAAAGCCAAAGCTAAAGACCAGCTTGGACAAGCTATGACCAGCTAAAGCCAAAGCACTGCGGCCCGGGTGAAAACTCGGGTCCATTCCCCCTCCCTTCCCACATTAAACCCTGACCTTGTGTCACAACCTGACCCTGTGGGAGGTCAAGTAGATCCTGCTTCTCGGCCTTTTGGCTAAGATCAAAGTGTAGTATCTGTTCGCGGATTGCTCACTGAATGATCGCCTATGGGGCCGGGATTCCTTCTCCGATACGGGCCGGCGGCAAGGATTCGTCCCTGCGCTGGTGGTATCGTGGCTATGTATGACCAGCTCTGACCAGCTTGGACAAGCTATGACCAGCCAAAGACCAGCTATGACTAGCTAAAGCCAAAGCACTGCGACCCGGGTGAAAACTCGGGTCCATTCCCCCTCCCTTCCCACGTTAAACTCCGACCTTGTGTCACAACCTGATCGTGTGGGAGGTCAAGTAAATCCCGTGTAGTATCTGTTCGCAGATTACTCGCTGAATGAT
This sequence comes from Acanthosepion esculentum, assembly GCA_964036315.1. NCBI lineage: Eukaryota > Metazoa > Mollusca > Cephalopoda > Sepiida > Sepiidae > Acanthosepion > Acanthosepion esculentum. The sequence goes on from OZ038485.1 coordinate 55,916,226, forward strand.
CGCCTTTAGGCCGGGAGCGATCACTGATACAGGCCGGTCGCAGGGATTCGTCCCTGCGCTGGTAGTATCGGGGCTACGTCTGACAAGCTAAGACCAGCCATGACCAGCTATGACTAGCTAAGACCAGCTAAGACCAGCTAAAGCACTGAGGCCCGGGTGAAAGCTCGGGTCCACTCCCCCTCCCGTCCCACGTTAAACCCCGACCTTGTGTCACAACCTGACCGTGTGGGAGGTCAAGTAAATCCACGGCCTTTTGGCTAAGATCAAAGTGTAGTATCTGTTCGCAGATTGCTCGCTGAATGATCGCCTTTAGGCCGGGAGCGATCACTGATACAGGCCGGTCGCAGGGATTCGTCCCTGCGCTGGTAGTATCGGGGCTACGTCTGACTAGCTATAACAAGCTAAGACCAGCCATGACCAGCTATGACTAGCTAAGACCAGCTCTGACCAGCTTGGATAAGCTAAGACCAGCTAAAGCACTGCGGCCCGGGTGAAAGCTCGGGTCCACTCCCCCTCCCGTCCCACGTTAAACCCCGACTTTGTGTCACAACCTGACCGTGTGGGAGGTCAAGTGAATCCACGGCCTTTTGGCTAAGATCAAAGTGTAGTATCTGTTCGCAGATTACTCGCTGAATGATCGCCTTTAGGCCGGGATCAATCACTGATACAGGCCGGTCGCAGGGATTCGTCCCTGCGCTGGTAGTATCGCAGCTAAGACTAGCTATGACCTGCTAAAGACCAGCTTGGACAAGCTAAGACCAGCTAAAGCCAAAGCACTGAGGCCCGGGTGAAAACGCGGGTCCATTCCCCCTCCCTTCCCACATTAAACCCTGACATTGTGTCACAACTTGACCCTGTGGGAGGTCAAGTAAATCCCGGCCTTTTGGCTAAGATCAAAGTGTAGTATTTGTTCGCAGATTACTCGCTGAATGATCGCCTTTGGGCCGGGAGCGATCACTGATACAGGCCGGTCGCAGGGATTCGTCCCTGCGCTGGTAGTATCGGGGCTACGTCTGACTAGCTATGACCAGCTCTGACCAGCTTGGACAAGCTAAGACCGGCCATGACCAGCTAAGACTAGCTAAGACCAGCTCTGACCAGCTTGGACAAGCTAAGACCAGCTAAAGCACTGCGACCCGGGTGAAAGCTCGGGTCCACTCCCCCGCCCGTCCCACGTTAAACCCCGACCTTGTTTCACAACCTGACCGTGTGGGAGGTCAAGTAAATCCACGGCTTTTTGGCTAAGATCAAAGTGTAGTATCTGTTCGCAGATTACTCGCTGAATGATCGCCTTTAGGCTGGGAGCGGTCACCGATACAGGCCGGTCGCAGGGATTCGTCCCTGCGCTGGTAGTATCATAGCTAGATTAGCTAAAGCCAAAGCTAAAGACCAGCTTGGACAAGCTATGACCAGCTAAAGCCAAAGCACTGCGGCCCGGGTGAAAACTCGGGTCCATTCCCCCTCCCGTCCCACGTTAAACCCCGACCTTGTGTCACAACCTGACCGTGTGGGAGGTCAAGTAAATCCCCGGCTTTTTGGCTAAGATCAAAGTGTAGTATCTGTTCGCAGATTACTCGCTGAATGATCGCCTTTAGGCCGGGATCGATCACTGATACAGGCCGGTCGCAGGGATTCGTCCCTGCGCTGGTAGTATCGCGGCTACGTCTGACTAGCTATGACCAGCTCTGACCAGCTTGGACAAGCTATGACCAGCTTGGACAAGCTAAGACCAGCTAAGACCAGCCATGACCAGCTAGGACTTGCTAAGACCAGCTAAAGTACTGCGGCCCGGGTGAAAACTCGGGTCCACTCCCCCTCCCGTCCCACGTTAAACCCCGACCTTGTGTCACAACCTGACCGTGTGGGAGGTCAAGTAAATCCACGGCCTTTTGGCTAAGATCACGGTGTAGTATCTGTTCTCAGATTACTCGCTAAATGATCGCCTTTTGGCTGAGATTCGATCACTGATACAGGCCGGTCGCTTGGACAAGCTAAGACCAGCTAAAGACAAGCGGCCCGAGTGAAACACTCGGGTCATTCATCCCTCCCTTCCCACATTAAACCGACCTTGTGTCACAACCTGGCTCTGTGGGAGGTCAAGTAAATCCACGGCCTTTTGGTTAAGATCAAAGTGTAATATCTGTTCTTACCAGCTTAATCTGTTTCTTTCTCTCTACTTCTACCTTCCCTTCTTTCATTTTCTCACTGAAACCAAGTAATGTACTTTCCCCTCATTCCACGCGATCAAACGGAACAGTCCATTATTTATGAGATATTAGCAGGGCATAACGGTCATGTGAATTAACGTGGTGGGGGCGGGCAAACACAATTATAATGGGATAATAATAATAATTCAAAATTCACCTGCACAATTTTCTTAATAAGTGGACATCCCCTGTAGTCAGAACACGTTCTTCAGTTACATTGGCGGCAATCTGGGACTGACACTCCATTATTTCTCGGGTCACGTGATTCGGACAACGATCTGAGTTCGCCAATGGGATGCAACACAGAAGCAAGAAAACTGCAAGTATCAAATGAGGGAGAAAAATCCGAAAATTGTAAATACTTATTTTGTACATCATTAACAAGATCAAATTTCAAATTAAACTGTTTGTTTATTTAAAATACTACATGTAGAAGGAAATATATTGTTTAAATACAAAAAGAGTAATAAAAATAACTTCAAAGGGCCGGGTGTTTTTTTTTAATCAATTCGCTTCAAACAAGGCGATAATGCCACTACGGCGCAAGGGGCCACTGGGAGTGAAAAGGCAGGAAAAGACTTTAGGAGTTGGAAACCCAATTCTAAACAGGAAACAAGGGATAAACCTCTGCTCTTGTTCAAAAGACTGGTGATGAGTGTGAACCAGACAATATGCGAGCCTATCTACTCCTATTGAGGAAAAAAATAATAAATAAAATTTCAGAGTTTAGGCGGAGACGTTAGAAGTATAGAGTTGAAGTTGGCTTTAGAAAGAACCGGAAATCCGATCCTAAACAAGAAACAAGGGATAAACCTCTACAAAAGTCGAACCTGTCTACCCCTATTAAATATATATTATACTCTTTTCCTGTTACACAGGGGTTGTTGCAAGACATGGAAATTAGTCCTCGTAGCACGCATCTCCATTTTTATTTTATTCAATTCGTGAATGCGAGTGTGCACGGATATTTTAAATAATAATTTCTAATAATTTCCGAAAAGTTCAATAAAATGTAATAATTATTTTGTTTGATTGTTTATTTGTTTAGCGGCATATCAACTTTTTATGGATCATTTAATGCCGAAATTTAATTTTCTTGTAGGGGGGGGAGGGCACTAGTAATATCTTTTACAAAAATGTATTGTTGAAATTTTTTTTTTTTTCCAAAATGTATTGCCGGTATTTTTTACTATAAAAATGTATCTTTATACTTTCATAGTGTTTTGACCCCAGGCAATTATTCTAAAATGGGGGTACAGTGTAACCCGGATATAAGAGACCCGGATATAAGATAAACCCAGATATAAGAGATATTTTCTCTGGTCCAAAATTAGAGCCTGTGTTAATAAAACAAAATAGACCAAACCCGGATATAAGAGACTTCTTCTATGGTCCCGACAACTCTCTTATATCCGGGTTACACTGTATATCATTTAATAATTGCGAATAATACGGGTATATTAAAACAATAGTTGTTTTAATATGCCTGATTTATACTTATTTCATTTTTAGGGTTCAAAAATAATTAACGTTTTGTCTACAAATTTATGAATTTGTTGCTCATCCCAGGATTGTCCTGACTGAGTGGGAAGGAAATGTAATGTCTTACTTCAAACTCAGTCAAATTGTATGTATGCGTGTACTTTTGCGTACATTTAATGGTACAAGCATACTCGCACACAACACACATACATTATATACGCGCAGGCAAAGCTACACGTCTGCAGTGCGTGATAAAGAGAATCAGGTTTTCTGTTATAGTATAGATTCAATAATAATAATCAAAAATTAGATAAATATCAAGATCTTGTCTGTGAATTGGAAGAACTGTAGAAATGCGTGAAATATCGAACGGATCCCCTAACTCAGGAAACCGGAACAAGTCGTTGCAGGAAAAGAAAAGTTCTGTCGGAAAATGAATGTCGCTATTCAAGCAGATAATGTTGCAAGATTGAAAGACAGTGTAGAACTGAAAAAAAAAAAACTTTTATCAAAGAGCTAAAAATTTAGTGTAATAAAGATGACGACTACTGAAGTATTAGGGGAGTGCATCAAATATTCATAAAGCCGAGGTAAATTAAAAAGCCGAAAGCATTTCTATAATCAAGAATATTAAAGGTAATGATGAAATATCAAGGGGACTTGCTGTCAGTTGATCTCTGGGAATAAACTACCAGTTACCGCTGAGATGAAAACTTGATGAAAATAAAAATAACAACAAAAAAAAAAACAGTGGAATGTCTTCTTCTATGTGTAGCGTCCCTTCGGAACAAAGGCGACCGTGGCTCCCCTCAACTTCCTATCCCTAGTAGGTCTTAACAGCTTATCTCCCTTTGCTAAGGCTACCCATTACCCCACCCCGTTACGCCATCCATTCACGCAAGCTCCTCAGGTAAGTGACTCACTGCTTTCCCCAATCCCTTTTGCTCTCAATATGTCCCGTGAGGGTTAAGTTTTCCAAGCCCCACTTCCTCGTTATATTGAGGCTCTAGAGATTATATTAAAAGGAGCGTAAAAAATACGTGGGTCAAATTCCTCTCGTGTTCTAAAATATGTGAATTGCAATAAATAATACAGTGTAACCCGGATATAAGAGAGTTTCGGGACCGGAGAATAAGTATCTTATATCCGGGTTTCTCTTATATCCGGGTTTGGTCTATTATATATACATTAACACAGGCTCTAATTTGGGACCATAGAAAATCTATCTTATATCCGGGTCTCTTATATCCGGGTTACACTGTACTTTATTAGTACCTCTCGCGTCTTGCGTAAGTTTCTCTCCATGCAGTGACCACAATTACGTTTTTTTTTCTGACTGTACGACATCTCGCCTGTTTGCATCATCTCATATCAAAAATTGTTCTTTTTGAAATCTTTGATTGGGACTACGCTAATTAAAATAGACTAGTCAAGCAGTTAAGTGCCACGCGTGATATACGCTTGGGCAGAGGCAGAAGATTTTTCCACAGTAGGTTTGCCATTTCTTTGTGCGGTAAACTGGTTACCAACCGAGGCTAAAGAACCCTGTCTGTCCCACTATTCAACCCATAGCTGGGGGGTGGAGAAGAAAAGGATTCATATCTTTCCCAAGGGTATTTGTGCGTAAGTGAATATAACGAACTCAACTGGAATTCGAACTCAGCTTCCGAGCCGGTATCTATTACACCCCAATGCATATCCCAAAATAGACCAGACATAGTCATAAAATATTTCAAAAAAGGAACCTGTGAACTCATTGATATGACTTGTCCACAATTCAATGTTTCTAAAAAAAAAAATAATGTCAAACACTGTCAAATTATAAAGACCTGCAAATCGAAGTAACAAAAATTTGGAAACTTAAAACTACTACTATCCCTGGGGATTGGGTACGATAAAGAAGTGTACGAAAAATCATGTAAAATCCCTGGACGCATCAGCATCGCAAAGCTACAAAAGATTACTTTGTGCGCAATTGAATATATCATCCGCAAAACCCTCTCCATCTAGACAAAACGTCCCAAATATACATAGATATACATAGATAACATAAAATAAAAAATATATATATATATTTTTTTTTTCTGTACCTGCTTGATTTTAGTGTCCCCAACCAGTAAATTGCAATTTCGGCTCTATTATTTATAAGGTACTGGCAAGGCCTTTCTTGCTTTTGTTTTCTTTCTTTTTCTTTCTTTCTTTTCCTTCTAGTTTTATGTGTCGTGTCCCTTCAGGACGTGGGCTATCATGGCCCTCCAACTCTTCCTGTCCATTGTATCTCTTAATAAGTTTTGTCTTTTTGCTATTTCTCCCAGATACTGTTTCGCGATCCACTTGCTCTAGCCCATTAAGTATGCTATGCGTTGCTTTCCCTTGTCCCTCTTTCCCTCTATCCATCCTGTGAGTATCAGATTTTCCACGCCCTCCTTCCTCATTATGTGTCCCAGAAATTTCAGCTACCTCTTTGTGATGTTAAGTATAAGTTTCCTCTCTGTTTCCATTCTCTCCAAAACCTCGTCGTTGCTCACATGTTTGGCCCATGGTATCCTCAGCATCCTTCTGTAGAACCACATTTCTGTGGCTTCGAGTCTCTTCTTCATCCTTGAGGAGATCGTCCAGCATTCGCTGCCATACAGGGGGACAGATATCACGTAGCAGTTCAGTACTCTTTGTTGCCAACGAAATTTTCCTGTCTCGTAATATTCTGCTTAACTTTTGGAATGCGTCTTTGGCCATCACAATACGTCTTCGGATCTCACTGTCGCACTTTCCGTCCTCTGTCAGAAGACTTCCCCAGATATTTAAATTTCTGTACCTGCTTGATTTTAGTGTCCCCAACCTGTAAATTGCAATTTCGGCTCAACTTTTTGCTGATGACCATGCACTCTATCTTCTTGTAGTTAATGCTTAGTCTCTTCTTCTCGCTCTCCTTGGCTACCTTCTGTAGGAAGTTTTGTAATTTCCTTTTCGTGTCTGCTATCAGCACTGCGCCATCTGTATATCTTATGTTGTTAAGATTGCAGCCGACAATGATGAATCTTGGTAGGATTTCCAATTTTCTCAGAATTACTTCATTGTATAGGTTGAATAAACCCCGTGAGAAGACATCCTTGCCTTACACCCCTTTCTATTTTGGTATATCTGCTGATCTATTAATAAGGTAGTGAGGGCGTAACATACGCACATGCTAAAGAATTAAGGGAGCGACAAGCATAATTATAATAAGATAATAAATTTGTTGGTGTTATTCATTGACGTGCGCAATATATATTATATCAACTAGCATAGGATAAAACGTATCAGATCCAATCACTCGTTTTAATTTAAAACACAACATAAGAGATAAATATAAAATTAAAACTCCTTCAACAAAATCAAAACTTTCTTCATCTGGCTCCAACGGTTTAGCATGCAAGGCCATATTTTAGATAATCAAATTCTGCTTTTTATTTAAGTAATCCCTTTTCATTTACGTCGATTTTTCCCATTTAAATTTCTTTTAAAAAATATTAACGTTTTGCTTGCTTTTAATGATTTAATTAGTTGGAAAATTTAATCCAAACTACGACGGGCGAAATTCTAAAACAAATATTAACATGAATAAAAACTTTCGCGATGTTGTTAAACTCTCGCCATAACCTCTATCACGCATAGCTTATCTCAAATTACTTTCGAATTTTGAGCGAATCCATACGGCGATCTATATAAATAATAATCTCCGAAATAATGCTCCTTGAAATATTTGAATGTCTTAGCTGAAGCACTGTAAATTATTATTAACAGATTAGTATTTGTTTTCGCCACAGCTATAGAGAAGAGAAGACCTGAGGCAACAGAGATGTGGTTCTACAGAAGGATATTCAGAATACTATGAACGGAACATATGAGAAACGAGGAAGTTTTAAGTAAAGCAGAAACAAAATGTTAATATACTTAGAATCAGAAACAGATGTTTGAAATTTCTAAGACACTTAATAAGGGAAAGATGCTTGGAAAATATGACACTCACATGACATATCCAAGGGAAGAGGGACAACGGGGAAAAGGGGAATAACCTACTTATCTAGCTTCTGTAAATCGATGGTAGAAAAGGGAATTGGAGGGATAGTAAAACGGTCAAAAATACTAAGAGCTATAAAGGATAGGAAGTTTTGGAAAATTATGATCATTCATGTCCTGAAGGCACACGACTTATAGAAGAAGAAGAACTTTTTTTTTCATTTAGGTTGCTTTTTATCATAATTCCCAGATTGTCATTCCGTAATCATGAAGCAAATATTTAAGATAAACCTTTCCAAAATAGAAGCTATGACTTGGAATTGGATGAAAGCAATGGTGGCCCGTACTCTAAATCCATCATAAAAATTCAGATTGTGGAATTAGTAAATACTAAACACTTCAAATAGCTCAGTGTATGGAACAGTTATAACAAATTTACTACAGGAAATAAAGAAATTGAACATAGAATAGGCTACGCTAGATGTAGTTACGCCGATCAACGTAAGTTGAAACAAAATCATAACATTAACCTAAAAAATAGAACCATGTTCTTAAATAGCCTCGTCAGATCGAGACTTTCATATGGATGTCAGGCATGGTGCCAAACCCGTTCAGAAATATCTAAACTGTCGTCTGTCTACAGCCGCTTTCTAAGATCAATGATTAAAAACAGCTTTGAGCGAGTGAAGCCTGTGGGTCTTGCTAGAGACCATACTTCTTCAAACGTTGTGAACTGGAGCTATATAATTACAAAGAACTCTACCAGATAACAGAAACTACATCACTTGAGAACTTTCAACAATGGCAACAACTAAAACGGATATCACATGTAACTCAAAGAGAAAATAATGACAGAATGAAATGTTGACGTTTCATGCTACATCAAATAAAAGGTTGAGAAATAAAACCCCCGTCAATACTGGAAAGGGTGATAGCATCTACTGGATTTGAGGAATCTATTTTCCTGCGAAAAAATGTTTTAAGAGAAAGATTAGAAAATAAAAAAAAATAATTAAGTGTACATTTTTCCGCCCAATCTGAAAGAAGAATTACAAAAAAGTATTGCAGAAAAAAATTAACGCTATGCGTTTACATTTAAATATGAGAACATTCTAAAATATTCGCAAATCTCTCGACATTATGAAAAGGAAGTTAAACTATGGGGAATGTTAAGTGATGTAATTTTGCCATTTTATCAAACGAAAGTGAATTAATGCTTTTGTTGTTAATATTATAATTGTTGTTAGTATGTTGGTACCGTACATTTACGTAGACAATAGAAATTCTGTTCTAGAGGCATGATGTCAACGAAATTTGTCACAACTCAAGAATTTTTCGGAGAATGGAGAATCCTCGCAAAATAAATGATGACAGTTTCTGAAGGTAGACACTCTTGGTCTTAGTTTCAGTTTTCCCAAAGTGTTCATTCAAGATTCTAGGCATTATTATTATTATTATTATTATTATTATTATTATTATTATTATTATTATTATTATTATTATTTCCTTTGATTTCTGTTGTATACACATTTCCTTCTGGATCCAAACCAGAGACCTAAGTTCAGAAATGACTTCATGACATTTTCCACTGATCCCTTTTATAAAAAAAAAAAAAACCTAAGATCAAACACATTTTACATAGATAAAGCTCTTTGTAATGAGTGAGCTGTACCTGTGAGTACAATTTGGGGCTACCAGAAATCCCTTCAAGGAGTCTATCGGAACCTTTTCCAGTCAAACCGAGGGCTCCAACTACAACTGGAATTACTAATGTCCTTATATGTCACATTTTTTAAATTTCCACTTCAAGATCCTTGTATTTTGATAGTTTTTTTTTTATGAAGATTTTCAAAGATACATTACAATCTGCAACGACTGCCATGTCAATAAGAAAGCACATTCTCTCCTTGTGGTCTTTGATCACGATTATTATCAATCATCTTACTCGTTGCTTTTTATTAATATTTTCTTTGCAGATATATTCAGTTAATCACAATTTTTACGCATCGAGATTTTTATATATGACACAATACAATGCTTTCGACATTTTCCAGTTAGTTGAAAAATACAAAAAGGTATGAAACCACAAGTCATCAAGACTGAGAGTTTGAGCGCACTGGTGTTGTTCAGAGTGTTGTTCACGCCAGATAATGCGCTCTCTCCCAGAATCTGTAACTAAGGCTCGATCAACATAGTTACAGTATAGAACATAGGTGGGCTCTATAGGTGTTGAATAAACACAAGTGTGCCTGAGACGAGCAGTTGTAGAGAGGTGTGCCGGCTATTGTACATATGCGCACAGACGAACACACGCACGCACACACACACAAAAACGCGCGCGTGTGTGTGTGTGTGTGCGTGTGTGTGTGTGTGTGTGTGTACGTGTAATGGAAGTGAATTTCAAATTATTTAACTCGAAAGCAATTATAAATGTTTCGATTATGCCAATGTTTGTAAAGGACTTTTATGTAGGAATACATTTTTTAAATGCTTTTTCTCTTCATGGGAATGTGCGAATAGTGAATCGTTTGAATAAATACAGTTTTGAAGAGTTTTATTTCTACTAATCTTAAAGAGGATTTCTAGGTTTGCGTTCATGTTACATGTATTTGTGTAACTAGGCACAAATAGTTTGCGCAGTTTCCAGTGAATCACTGTTCCTAACCAGTCATGTCCGTGTTTATGTCATTTCTGGGTGAGTCTCTTGCACCTATTACTATATCTGATGCATATATTGATATAAAATCACTCAACTTTAGATTGTGAAATGCTTTTGCAGGATTGGCAGCATGAGACAAGAATTACTTACGTGTCAAGTAACCAAGAGATCTACAACGTGGCGCTACATAATCTGATGACATTTTGAGTGATATGTGCAGCAACGCTGTAAGATAAAGGAAAAATAGAAATTAAATCACTTTGGTACAAAAAGAACGTATAAATAGCAATAAAAGTCTTACTTTCTTTTTTGTTACTCTAAGTAATTCTTGCCTCTATACGATTCCTTTTTTTTTTCTTTGTGGTGTTTGTTCCGCCACTCGTTTATTCGAACTCTTCGAATAATTTATTCACTGTTTTTCTCTGCTTCTCTTGCTTTCAAAGTGCCAACTCTGCTGACCGACTCAAATCAAGCTGCGAGAAATACTACCTGAAGATCAGTATCAGCCATGCTGAGGTCATGACCGTCAGCAAAAGACCACAAAAACTGGACATTAACATCAATGGGACCCAGCTAAAGCAAACCAGTGAATGCAAATATCTGGGCAGCATATTTACTGAAAATGGCAAACTAGACAGAGAAATCAAGACCAGATGTCAGAAAGCCAACGCAGTCAGTTACCAACTTGCTCCTCTTCTAAAACATCCTAGCATTTCCAGGAGCACCAAGGCAAGTCTCATCAATAACTACTTTTCCTACCAATGCTGACATACCAGTGCCAGATAGGACCCCTAACAAAAACCCTTGAGAGAAAACTGATCACTTGTGAGATGAAATGCCTGAGGAAAGCAGTGAACAAGACCAAGCGAGACAAGATCAGGAATGAAGCAATAAGAAATATGGTAGGAGCAATACAAATTATACAACATACCGAACGACAGAGGATCAAGTGGTTCGGATACTTCATATGCCTATCAACCAACCAGCCATACTAGCATACACTCTCAGGTACTCTGGCTGAAGAGCGAGAGGCAGACCAAGAAGACGCTAGAGCGACTCAGTGGCAGACACTCTCAGAGCCCACGAGATATCTCTCCTCTACGCCACTCGTCTTGCCGCTGACAGACGTCTAACAGCACAAGCGGAAGGAAAATCTAAAACTAAACTGTGCGTGTTAAATTCCCCAAGCCTTTTTCCTCATAATGGTCCTATCGTTCTTTTTTTTATTGTTGAAAGCAGTTTCTTTGTAGCTCATATATTCTTTATATCTTTCTCGTTTTCCCCATACTCTTTTCATGGCATTCTCAACATTTGTCGGAATGGTGATGGTGAGATTATCCGTTTCCATACAGGAAACATTCGGCATTTATTTACAGAACAGTTAGCCTTACCGTGAAATTTATAAAATATTTCTTTTAAAACAGTTTATCAGCAAAACAGGATTCTCAAGTCCACTAAGTGTTATCACTTTTTCTAGTACTGATGGAAGTTTCCTTCCTAAACTTTTGTTTAATGTAGTGTGGCTTGATTATCATTATTTTCCTTTCTAGTTAGTTGTGCCACTAAGTTGTTTTTTTCTTAATTACTTACACTATTTACATGCCGACTATTGTCCTCATCTTTGTAGCTGTTATCACAGCGTTTCGGCCGTTATGCCCTCTGGCAATCCCTCGATGTTTGCCGATATGACCGACGATTATTATATCACCAAATTCACGAACAAACGCTTTAATCTACCAAGTTGTTGTTTCTTAATCTGTCATGAAATCGTTCAGTAATCGATATTATACAGGAGATTAGACATTAGATAGTAATCTAACATTTTTTAATCGAATTCACCCCAAGCAAGGCACTAAGACAACTAAGAAACAAGGGGTTATTGGATGTGAAAGAATTAAAAACAGAAGCATTTCTAAAGAATAATTGGAAAGACAGTAGTTAGTGATTGACATTAAATTTAAGTTTTTGAAGATTAAAATTGATTGGAAAGCATGGAGTCGGATGAGAATTCCAAAAGAGGGAAGTGTGAGAAAAGAAACTATTAACTTAGAACATACGGTTACATGTAACCATCTCAAGTGTAAATTGATGAGACCTCCTTCACAGTCTAGTACTGTCAGTCTAATACTAAATTCATAAAGAAGTGCCCATTCGAACAACAACCATGAAAGTATTTATAGAAAAGGCACGGGGAAGCAACTTTACGGCGGTGAAAAGTGACTGAACCTCAGAGGCCAGATCAGGAAAAATAATATTGCTGATTCTACTATGGATTTTATTAAGAATCTCTAAATATATAGCAGGAGCACCGTACCATATGTGACAGCAATATTCTAAGCATGGACGAATGGTAGATGGTACATATCTAAATGTAAGATAGATTCTAGAGAGAAAAATTGTCTAGCACGACACAGAGAACCAACTTTCTTAACAGCTGACCTAGCAATGAATTCAATATAGCCTTTCCACTTCATGTCAGCTGAGAATGTTAGCCCAAGTAGGCGCAACGAGTCACTCTCCTAGAGGTTAGCATTAGCCATGCTGACGATAGGGATAAAGAGGTCTCTCAGATGTTTAATAGAGAGCAGTTTCGTTTTTGGAGGCGTTAAAATTCACAAGCCATTATTCTTTTGTTTCTCAGATTTTTCGATACCTAATACCTTGGTCACTTTCTTAAAAACATCAATATCCGTTATTCCTATTGCAGTATTACAGCTCAGACCAGACACCATGTTCGTTGTCAGGGTGCAGCTTCTTCCAGTCGAACTCTTGTGGCTTAATACAAGGAAAATAATTCTTTGGTCGGGTCGTTACCCAAGAAATAAAATCAGGAAACGAAATTGTAGCAGTCGGCAAATTTTATTCAGTTGTAACCTTCTGTCGAGCCTAGTCAGCTGTAGGCGAGCGAGGAATTGTGAGGGAAAGTGAGGGGACGAACAGTCTGACTGGAGTGCGTCTTCCTTTTCACGTCGCAGGCGAACGGTCTTCTGTCTTAGGTTACTAGGAGTCACTGTCTTATAGAGAACCAGCGTTCTTTCTGCTGTCAGTCTTCTAACAGGAAAATCTCGTTAGAAATAAAGAAAAGAGTTCAAACTGCTATGCAGTATCAGCCCTCCAATACAGCAGTTCCTCAATTCCTCATAGATCGAGAAGAAACTTGAGGCAACAGAAATGTGGTTTTACAGAAGGATACTGAGAATACTGAACATGTGTGTAACGACAAAGTTTTAAGAAAAAATGCAAACAAAAAGGACGTATAAATTTAGAATTTAACTTAAATTTAACGAAACAGTTGAAATTTCTAGGAGACATAATGTGGAAATACGATTTGGAGAATTTGATACTCACAGGACATACTGAAAGCAAGAGAGAAGCATCGAATAACCAACCTAACAAACTTGTGTAAATGGGTGGCAGAACAAAGACTAAGAGACATGGTGAATAGACAAACTTAATAAAGAATAAGTTTTGGTGAGCCATGATCGCACACGTCCCGAAGGGACACGGTACCTAGAAGCATTTTCCATCGAAAAACATTTAATAGTCCTTTCAGTTTTCCTTCTGAATCAGCTTAAACATACTGTAGTCTGCGTAGCGAATGTTGTTAAACTTATGTCTGCCGGTTATAAAACAAAAAAAAATATCTTCCTCCGTTTTGAACTTACGGCCATATCACACTGAAAACACCTTTTCTCGTACGCTTACCAAAATTAAGCAGTGTTGGGCCTAGTCAGCACCTAGATGTGTTATCGCTTAGGAATACTAGGTGCTGAAAACTTGCATGTGCAGCTGGTATAATGGATAAGTGCTCAGAATTGGAAATCGGAGAGCAGAGTTCCAATTCCAACCGGGTTCGTTATATTAAAATACCCTTGGGGAAGGTAAGAATCTACCTTTTCTTCTCCAGCTATAGGTTAAATAGTAGGAATTTTATCAGTAAGTGATAATTATCTCCAAATAATTCTTACAATTCAAAAGTATCTTATGGTTTTAAATAACATTCAAAAGGCTGATAACCCGTAAAAAACAAATCAATCAGGCATGATTGATTGATTTGGAATATCGGTTGACGGTTCCTAATCTTTTTAAATTCACTGTATAGGTTAAATACGATGTTAAAATCGTATGCACTTTCTTTTCCTGTGTATACACTTAACACGTTCTTTATCCGCATACAAACTGTATTTAAAAGACTTTTAGACTAGTTTTATCCAACCTGAAAAAGGAACTGTATTAAGTTTTTGTTATTTTATAAGTACAATAAAAATTACAAAATTACTATCTGTTTATCTGCGAGATAGATTAATCTAGAGGCCAAATATAATTTAATACATAAATAATATTTTATTTGCCAGTTTAAAATAACTCAACATTGTGTTTTCATCACATCTTCAGAAGTGTCCAGTATACATAGATAGGTGAGTTGCCCATCTCTGTGTAGTGCAAACATCTGCTAGCGTAATAAAAGGTGTTTCCCACAGCCTAACTTACAAAATGCGTTTTATATATGTGGGTTTTACTGATTGAAAAGAAATCAAGCTATGTTCTGACAGTTCACGATATTCCTGGATATGACGATAAAATGTTTTGAGGAGCTTTAAACCACCTCTTAATTGCTGTTTCCAGATCCACCCTGACCCGAGGTAGTAACACGTTTTAGGGTCCCAGCTATGGGCAAATAGTGAACCCCCAAATATAAAAATACATTTTTATTGTAAAATGCCAGCAATACATTTTATATAAAAATACCAAAAATAACTACTCATAGTAAAATTACCAACAATACATCAATCCGTCCTGGGTAAGACGATGAACTATGTCCAACAGCAAGGCCTCTGATCAGGAGGTTTTGAGGAGCGTGGAATCACCTCTTAATTGCTGGCGTTCCCAGGTTCACCCTGACCCGAGGTGGTAGCACCTGTTAGGGTCCCAGCTATGGGCAAATAGTTGACATCCAAACTTGTGTAAAAATAGGTTTTAATACCAGAAATACTTTGTAATAAAAAAATATTACTGTTGTGGTAGGATCCACCTAATTTGCATAGTGGAGTACCGACGATATAAATATGGTTGGTACCGGAAGACAGGGAGGCGAATCAAGAGATCCAACTAGAGACTCTGCCCGACTGCGACTTAGTCAACACATTCTCCAGGAACGGTCTTCCCAGAAATATACAAAAGACTATATGTAAATATTGTGTACACTTTCTTGTTCCAATACATTTTATTCTAACTACATTTTGTGTTTGCATTATTATTCCATGCATTAGTCAAGTTTCAACAATGGCGACGAAGTAGAACGAACCATACGCCAAGTTTCAACAATTACCAGCAATAATTTTGAAGGAAAAATTAATATCAGCAATACTTTAAAAAAAAGTACTAGCAATACAAACAGCGATACATTCTTTGAAGAAAATATTACCAGTTATAGATTTCTTCAAGGAAAAATATTCCCAGCAATAGATTTTTGAAGAAAAACATATTAGCAGCAATAAAAACTTTGTCGGCATTAAATAACCCATTGAGGTTGATATGCCATAGAACAAACCAAACCAAACCAATACATCAATCTAAAGAACTAATGACATTAATTCAAATAATATCCTACAATTTCTTAAAGAAAGCAAACTGCATTCTAAAATATAACAAAACTACAGCATAAACATACATATCACTGCCTGTAGTAATTATGTTCACGCAAACATGTATATGCACAAATAATGAGTATCAATTACCATGTATTCAATTATAAAAGCAAAGTAATTATTTTTATTACTTCAACGCTCAAAAAAAAAATGAGATTTCGGCATTAAATGACCCATAAGGGATTGATATGCCGTTAAACAAACAAATCAAATCAACAGTTTGGTAAGATTCAGACATTCATTTAACTTTTTCGAATCCATTTTTAAATTCAACTCGACTCAACCTGAAAAACCGAGGGATCACCACGGATATCAGTGGCAGATAAATTAGTGTAATGTCACGTTTGTAACATCTGATAAGAATACGAGACTCTATTTTTTTTTTTACGTAAAATAATTGTTTATTCGCTTCTAGACACCGTCAAATTAACTTCGGTCGAATCGGGGTTATGTGGTTTCGAGGTTTTTCTTCAAACGTTCAAAGGATTCATCATTGGCGGCTACAATCTTAACAACATAAGATATGCAGATGACACATTGCTGATAGCAGACACGGAAAGGAAACTAAAAAAAACTTCCTACGGAAGGTAGCGAAAGAAAGCGAAAAGAAAAGACTAAGCATTAACCACAAAAAGATCAGAATGCATGGTCATCAGCAAAAAGATTAGACCAAAATGCAAATTAAAAGACGGGAACACTAAAAATCAAGCGGGTACATAATTTTAAGTATCTAGGAAGTGTTCTAACAGAGGACGGAAAGTGTGACACTGAGATCCAAAGACGTATTCCAAAAGCTAAGCAGAGTATTAAGAAACAAGAAAATTTCATTGGAAACAAAGAAAATAGTACTGAACTGTTACGCGAATGTTGGACCATCTCCTCGAAGATGAAGAAGAGACACGAATCAACAGAAGTGTGGTTCTACAGAAGGATGCTAAGGATACCATGGGCCGAACTACGAGCTTTTGAAGAGAATGTAAACAAAAAGGAAACTTATACTTAACATCAGGAAGAGACAGTTGAAATTTCTGGAACACGTAATAAAGAAGGAAGACTTTGAAAATCTGATACTCACAGGACAGAGAGAGAGAAGGAGAAAAGCAACGCGTGACATACTTGATGGGCTTGAGCAAATGAATGTCAGAACACGGTTTGGGAGAAATAACAAAAATACAAAACTTATTAAGAGCTACAAGGGTTAGGAAGATGTGGTGGGACATGATCTCCTACGTCTGAAAGGGACACGGCACATAAACGAAGGCAGGTTGATCTTAAACCGTGGTATTTCACTTATTTTGAAAGTTAGTGTGTGTAAGGATAAATGTTGACACAAAAGATTCTGTTCCAAATCGTTACCGTTTTTTGAGAAAACGAGTTTAAAGATTAAGTTTAGGTTCAAAATCATAACGTTGGAATTTCATTGTGGTGATCAGTGAAAGCTTTTTGGACAGCCTTAAAAAATTTAGAATTTACTGAAGCTTTACAAATTGTATATGGGCAAGATGCATGGCACAAGCACATTATTATTAAATCATTGTGCCATCAAATAAGACCTTCATTTACTTCAAAGGGAAATTATACTGAACAATTTAGCTGTTATGATGTAATATGTTATACACTTCAGTAGTTTTAATGTGATTCTCAATAAACAATGAAAATTTAAAACATTTTGTTTTATAATTTGTGACCAGCAGTATTATAGTGTTATATACATTTTTATGATCTTACAAATGATCTGACAAATCTTATTCATTGAGTAGTATTTTTTGTAATCTCTTAAAATTTATTTTACACAGTATTTACTTATCGAATACAGTAAAGAAATTGTATATTTTGCTTGTGGTGATTCGTAATTAGAATTCTGGTTTGAATATATTTTCCATTCAGTCAGTTTGTAAGCAAAAACCTGCGGAAATTGGGTATTTTTGTACATTTTTCAGACTATATTTAAAACTAAATGCTCAAAAATTGGTAAAAGCTATGAATTTAAATTTTGGTGTCACCGGCTTTCACACTAAGTGTAATGTTGATTTTCTAAATAAAAGTGAAAAAATCTACCTCCCCTACTAACAAGTACCAATGATTATTTCTGAACGCAGCTGAACACCAGAGTTTTAAATTCTAATCTCGGCAGGCAGGATTTCCTACCAGGCGGTTTGGTGTAAGAGAAACTATTTACCTTATTACTCCTTTCTCTGACATCTTCATTCAGGATTTTACACATTACAACTAAGTCTGATCAAGATTAAATATTATATTTGTATTATATCGTAACTGGACAAAATTATTTCTAATCTGCCGTCACACTTGTTCAACAGTGACAGCAATGATCATGTATTATCACATCACTGTTTTATTTGGTAGTGAGAAAGCCAAGAGAAGATAGTTACAGCAAGCGAAAGCTTATTGGCGACTCATAGTTGAAGCAACTTTAAATGAATCTTTTAAATTCAGGTCAAATAAAGATACGACTGTTGGCGGAATATCCATGCCAGGCTTGTACATACATAAACACTTAATCGATATCGTCAGATCAGTTATACTGAGGTCTTATTCCCTCTTTCTTATTAATTCCCGAATTTCTCCTTATGCAAACCAAAGACTTCGTCGAAATAAATAACTTTCGCCCAGTGGGATTACATAAGTTAATTCCGTTCTAATCTTCATCCAAATCGGTTTAGGTATTCCAAGAACTGAACTTGACACGCCAACGACAGACAAATGTAATTTAGTGCCACCTGGTGTCGGCTGATAGGAGGTTTAACTTGCAGTCTGTTCGCTAGTTCAATTAGCTTGACCCTAAGGGTTCCAATGTTATATTACTGTATCATACAAAGATACAATTTTTTTTAATCATTTCACCCCAAATAAGACAATAAAACCACTAAGATGCAAAGGGTTACTGAGAGTGAAAGAAACTGAGGATACTTTATTGAGGAGAAAGGACAATTTAAGAAAGGTAATCGAAAATACAGAAGATAACATTGCATTTCAATATTTTGAAAATCTTAGTTGACAGGAAAACAAGCCGAAAGAAAGTTCCATTGGCGAGAAGTACAGGAGAATAAACTATTAACATAGAACTCGTGGTTGCATCTAGCCATTTCAACAGTAAAATTATGAGACCTAGCATTACGCTTAAATTCGTAAAGTATAGGTAGCAAAGAGGAAAGCTCATAAGAGCAGTTACCATGAAAATATTTATAGAAAAGGCACAGAGAAGCCACGTTACGACATTGGGAAAGTGATTGAAACCGGGATGCCAGGTCAGAGCCGATAACATTACAGATTATTGTTTGGATTTTGTTTAGAAAATCTAGATACGTAACAGAAGCACCAGACAAGATGTGACAGCAATATTCAATACACGCACAAATGGTAGACTTATGAAGGTGCCAGATAGACTCCGTCGAGAGAAATTGTCTAGCGTGGCATAGTGAAACTACTTTCTCCGCAGTAGAACTAACAAGTGATTCAATATAATCGTTCCATTTCAGAGCAATGGACGAGAAGGCGCGATGTGCTACAATATATATATATATATATATATATATATATATATATATAAACTCATTAAAATATTTCGTCGAAATAGTAAAGGAAACTAACGTACACTAAATTTGTAAAAGGAAGGAATTAAAAGATTTTCTAAATCGAAAAAACTGTAGGAGTACCCCACGTCTGCCAAAGAACTTCTGCTAACAACTGGTAGATGGTGTTGCCAAAAGCAGTATTTAAAAGAAAAAAAAAGGCGTAACATGTCGTTCTCTCTTTATTTTTTTAGCTACAGGATAACTTTCGTTTTCACTCTGGGGAATATTTTAATCTCCAGTGAACAACATGTCGCACTGAATACAATGCTTCATTCAGTTTATTTGACTATACGCACACACCTGATTACTCTACCAGATAAAAAATTCTCTCAAATGTAAGTCTCCCAACATCTTTAACAGAGCTTTGCGCACACTTACGTATGAAAAAGAACATCACTATATATATATATATATATATATATATATATATATATAGTTGTATATTTAGGCAGCAATTTAAGTTATTCCCACATTGTTAGTTTTATATATATATATATATATATGTGTGTGTGTGTGTGTGTGTGTGTGTGTGTGTGTGTGTGTGTGTGTGTGTGTGTGTGGACAGCAATCCCTCTTTTATACAAATTTCATTAAAAACGACAGACAAGGTACTACGGTTAAGCTTTTTATTTAATTTTTCTTGTGTTCGAACAAGCACTTTCTTTTTCTGGACAAAGAGTGAGTAAAAACTGTCCAGATGTTTTATAGTTCCGAGCGCTTTCGGCTATACCTTTAGCCATTATCAAGGATGGTTCAATTTTTCAGCTTAATTGAGTGTGTCAATTATGTGTATGTTTTAGTGTGTTGTAGAGATGTTTTTAATTTCAGAATACGGTTAGCACATTGTGGCCTTGTTCGTAGTTAATATTGTTAAGAGTTGGCCTTTTCTTTTTTATTATTAAAGCTTCTATTATTTTTAATCTTTTTTTACATGTGGATGAAGTTATTATATTTGTGTTTTCTACTAGTATGTTTCTAATGGAGTCTGGTAAGTTTGTGTGTATGTTTAAATGAGTTCTAATGGAGCTATGATCAGATTGGTGTAACGTAAGGCGTCTGGATAAGCATGTAGTTGTGTAACCGATGTAATTATTTATGAGTCCGGTTTGATCAAAAACACAGTTCCTTAAGGGGCATCTGAACTCATAGATAATGTTCGTTCTTTGTAATTTTGACTTAACTGGTGTATTGTTATTTTTGAGGATAAGTTTAGCTGTCTTAAATTTTTATAATAGATAATTAATTTGATTTTTTTTATTCGGGTCAATTGGAGTAGTGTATTTCTTTATAATATTTCTTAGTGAAGATTCGTCTTGTTTGTAGTTAATGTGTATTTGGCTTTTGTTCCTTTATTGTCTTCTCTTTTTAATAGTATAATTTCTCATATGCTCTAACTCTCAGAAACCCCTTCCGTCTTAGTGGCTTTATTGCCTTGCTTGCGGTGAAATGCTTAAAAAATCTCTCATACCGTACTTCATCTCTACTTTCTTAATTTTCTTTTTCAGTCCTTTTCTCAGGGACTCTATGGTTGGCTGACTCTTGTCTAGCATTCGCACAAAATGTATTATTTACAAACCCTCAGATACTCGTTTTTACATACAAAGAGTATATATAATAGTGCACAGTGAGTGCTGGTAGTAAAAACCGGGGCTTACTCGATGTTAAATAACAGAGCTAAAATATATACAGGCTGCGGTGGACAAATGGTCGTCTACATTTCATTTTAATAGATATATTTACCAAAATTACACAAAAATGTCTTGAAATACTAAAGATTAAATTTATTAAATAAAATCACCGTTGGCTTCAACCACGTCCCCCAGACGACTTTGGAATCTCCTGCAAGTTTTCCGGGCGGTCTCTTTTCTTGTCCCTCATAGATCACTTAACAGGCATTGATAATGTGTTGAGAGATTTATTTGTTGTTCTATGGAGACGTTATCTGTTAAAACATAATTTTTTAAAAATGATGGGTGAGAACCCATTTTTATATTATTTTGCAACATATATAAGTATGTGCATTTTATATATGGACCTCCACTAAATTTTCAATACCTAAGGATTAAAATGATTTTTTTTTAATGAAAAAGCACTCTTGAAGCTTTCTTTTTAGCTTTAATTAAAAGCTAAATGATTAAATTTATTATTTCTAGTAAGCAAATATTTCAAACACAATTTATATTGATTGGAAACTTAACTGTTTAGTTGCTTTCAGAAATCGTTTAAAATCAGCCATTTTTTTTTACACAATTTGTAAACAAAAGTTAATTCTCGGTTTTAAAAATCTTCCAAAAATAAAAATATACTTTTCTGAAACTTTATTTGAGGAATATCAGCTGATCTAAAGTACAATTAATCTGACTTGAAAAAAAAATTTATTTACTTTAAGTTTAAAATAACAAAGAAATATATTTTTAAACAAACGGTCGTGGTGATTAAGCACATATCACCGTCGTTTGTCACTTGACAAGCGATGATAAAATCTGTCAACACATTTACTGTTGCTCTACGGAGACTTTATCTGTTAAAACATAATTTAAGAAAATGAGCGCCTTTTTTATATTATTTTTAAATACTTGGTAATCTTAAAAATGTTGGAAAATATTCTCCGTAATCTAATTTTAGGAATGTCGAATTTGGATTTAATATAACATCGCTCGTATTTTCTGATTATGTCAACCATACTTTCAAACAGGGACAATTTACGTAATATTTTATATACATAAAAAGAATTAAATTTTAAAAAAAATATTGGGTGTAAACGACTTTTATTGAGCTTTTCAATTTTTGATTCGTAAATATTGTTTTCACTTAATAACAATATCACCTAACCGGATTGAAGTTCTGCAGAATTTTAAACGATTTATAATATTATAAATTATTATAATTAAAATTTAAAAAATGAAAATAATTCTTGTAAAAAATCATTATTTATTGAAAAACATTTTTTCTTAAGACAATAATGTCCTTAATAAATCTTATTTATTAAAGCAATTAAAAGCTTTTATAATTAAATAATATCATAGTTTATTGCATTTTTATTTTTACAATTCAGAGCAGATTTTCGGAAACTGGGTGTCTTGTTTTACAAAAAAAAAATGATGGTTTACATTCTCCAACGTTTACATTCTGCTTTTAACAAATAAAACAAATTTTGAGATTGCAATTTAATTCCTCGAAATTTAATGAAATTAAGTAAGTGGGGAGTAAAGTTTCATTAAAATTCGACAATTATTTGATTTTTGCAAGAATTTCCAAATCAATGTGTTTTTCAATTGAAAAAGGTGCTAAAACACTAATCGTAAATATTACGTCGACCGCTGACGCAAAGAAAAAGTTTTTAAACCAAAATTTCGAACGTGCTAGAAAGGATTAAAATTTTTAATAAAAATACTTTGGTCTTTCCTCTTAATAATAACATAAACATTTTGACGATAAAACTTTGTTTTATTAAGTTTAGGGCCCTTTTTCATCATACTATTGGAATTGGAGGTTCCTACACTTGATGTGTTGAGTCTGAGGCCCTCACCAAAAAATTCTGGAATTCTTTTCTAATCAGAATGATCAAAGTGAGTTTCCTGAGTTGGGGTACTTTCGTAATCACCATTAGACTCATCCAACTTTTTCCGAATCCTCTGCACTGTCCTCAGATTGACACCCAAACTGGCTGAAATGTTCGTATTGGATCTTCCGGTGCGAATGCCAAGGAGTACAGCGTGCCGTTTCCAAATTTATGGCACAGTGAATTGCGTCATGATGCTCTTTTTCACATAGACGGTGCCCAACTGAGCCTATTATACTGTGCAGTCGACAGAATCAAATACAAACAATCCACATGCGCGAAATTTTTTAATAAAATGGCGACAATTTACCCATCGCACCCTGTATACAGTGAAGTATGTTTTTCTATCAATTTTGCAAATTCAATATTTAACCTTATTTTAAAGACAGTGCATTCTTATTCAATATTTATCTTATTTTAAGAATGAAAACATTAAAAAAATTGGAACTTAAATTATTATCATAATGATAATAATTTAAGACTACATGAAAAAATAGCATTTGACATGTAATTTTTAACTAACAATAATTTTTTACCCTTAACCCTATCTCCATCAGAGACTGTCTGTACAAAGAGGTACTGAAATATTTGAGGCCTGAACAAGGGAATCCCCACGAAAATTTTAATGTTTTGCCATATGTTGGTACTGAAATTCTTCTTTCATGGTGTGGCTGATCATGGGTCTTCACAACTTCCTATCCTTTGTACCTCTTAGCCATATTTGTCTTGTTACTATTCCTCCCACTCTCTGTTCTGCTCTCCATTTACACGCGCTCATTGTTTCCCTCTGCCCTTCTTACCTTTAATGTACTGTGGGTGTCAAATTTTCCAGCCTCCTTTCTGCATTTTGTGCCCCGTAAATTTTAGAGTCCGCCAAAAAAATGTATACACACTTCAGGAAAGGAAATACGTGTACAGATAGTGTAAAACTGAATTTATTCAGACATCACGAGATTAATACAAGTTACCTTTTGACTCTACAATCACAAGAGATGCTCAAAATGATGGCCTTTAGCTTCCAGACATTTATTAGTACGGCGAACACTGCCTTGTCTAGTGGGGTTGCTGCACGTGCATTTTCAATTTCTTGTCTAAGCACCGTCAATATCGTCGGTTTTCTACGATACACATCTTTTTAGGACTTATTGATGCTACAGCCATAGGGGTAGGGCCATCTGTCGAGTAAATACTAAGTTTTTCCTCTCTTGAAGTGTATATACATTTTTTGGCGTAAAACGAAATACAATAGCAATTGGTAAATACAACGTAAGATAAATGAAGTATAATAAATAAAATCGTCAAGTCAGGTTCAATCTTTATCCTATGTCGCTCGTGGTTTACCTCATAAATATTGAGGACTCGTGATATTTTTGTTTTGACTTTTGTTGTTCTGGGTATTAGTGGTTCCATATTAGCTATTAAATGTATTTTTGCATGCAAACATTCCGGCTTAAACTCGTATTAACTGGCTTACAATGCAATTATGAGACACAATTCGAGGGACTTATAATCTTTATCAGTCTCGCTTAAAATACAGAATGCATCTTCCTCCTTCAAACTCAATTATTTCTTCAAGATATTGTCTAGAGAAGATACGCAGAATCACATTAAAAAAACGTGAAAATCAAATCTGAAATATGCCTGCTAAAAGAAGGATTTTTTTCTTGATGGTGGGGGTGACGCCCGGGGGTGCTAAAAAGCTGGAAGAAAGTTCTAAAAAATTAAATAATCATTGCCTTCACTTTGCGAATATTGCGCTGCTGTACGCTTGTTCTTGTTTTGTTTTTTGTTGGTTTTTTTTTTTTGCTTCTTTTAATTTCCGCGGGACAAATCGAAAGTCGAGCACGTAGAAATTTTCAAGTCGTAAACACACGGCGTCGACTGAACACTAAAGTAAAAGTCATGCACCATGAAGATTAATTAGTTTCCTTCTGACATGTGCCGTCAAAGACGATCGTCGATATCAAGACCAGAAACGTGCGCCTGAATTTGACTCGAACTTGCTGACGTGTCTTCTCCTTAATTTTACGGGCTTATTTTCCTACATTTATAAGACATTATGACGCTTAGACTTCATTATAAGGATCATCGTCACCTGAAGCATCATGTTAACAATTAGTAATAATATTAAGACCATTAAATTTCCTATATGTATTATTGTTGTTGTATTCATCGCAAACTCAGAAGGAAAACTGAACGAGCTCTCAATCATCATCATTATGTCTCACGATCGGGTATGATCGTAAGGTTGCTGAGCCCCTGACCAGTTCCTTCTACATATCTCGATTGAAAATCAATACGTGTGTAGCGTGTATTTGGTAAGTAGATTTGGCTGTGTCTATATCTCGCCATGTCAAACTATGGCCGATGCCCTCCAACTTGAAAATTCGCCTTGGTCACTGACACATGGCCGTCGATTTCATCGGAGTAACCTTCCGACCTGTCCATTGACTTCAGTTTAGGAAACCCTCTGCCAAGCGATGCCGTGTCATCATTGCACTGGCTACATACATAGCTATGGAGCCCAGTCTACCCAACCGTGCGAGAAGACCGCTGACACTAAAAGAAGGGTAATCCGCCCTTTTAATCCTGCCAGGTTTCTAGCTACCCTCCTCAACAAGAAAGCCTGATGGGGGAACCGGATTGGTTACTGATAAACTGAACATTCAGCAGGTAGAGCTGGGCAGTAAAGTTAGTAAACGAAAGTAAAATAAATGACTATTAACTATAAGAAGTTGT
>OZ038485.1:55947114-55979614 GCA_964036315.1 Acanthosepion esculentum
TATTTTTCTATACGTATGCAGGCAGTTTGCTCCCAATATAAGTTCTGGATTGTTCTAATGTCCTTCACAAATAAATCAAGTTTTAAGTAAATCTAATTTAATGCTTCATTACTAAGAATAAAAAATAAAATCCGTTTACTTCATTGTTATTATTTCTCTTGCTTCCCTTCTTATCACTGCTGTAAAAAACGTAACACAGAATTGTAGGCTTCTTTACAAGAGCCGTTTAAGCGTCGCAACTACAAACAAATGCGACCCTTTTATAATGTTAACAATGAAAGGACATGGTAAAATCGTTAGCATTCCAGTTTAACGTCCTGCAGTTGTGGTTATTGCCAGCTTCCGCAAATGAGCAGCAAAGCAAGAAATAGTTGTTACCACTGTTGTGCTATATACGACGGAATCGTTTCTTCTCGAGACGCGACGATAAACATGAACACATGACTAGCAAAGGCGAGAATGAAACGAGAAACGGTCAATCATACACACGAACATACGGACGAACACATGCACAAGCATGCATGCACACATGCACACATATACGCAAGACATGACTCATAGCATTGGTCCACCCCGACGTTAAACGCATAACCTGATTTCAATCCGCGTTAACTTTGTTTTTCTTTCTGAATAATTCATTAACTCACATCTTCTGCTTCTTAATAAATGTGTGTATAGGTGTTTGTTAATATAACAAGAAATATATATGCGTATATAGTATCGGATGTGTTCAGGAATTCGCATAATTGCATGCATATATGTATGTGTGCATATCGCATGCATATATGTATGTGTGTATATACTAGTGTAACATACAATATAATGGTCGGCTACTCCCATTTTCCGAGCACACCTGTCTCTCTCTCTCTCTCTCTCTCTCTCTCTCTCTATATATATATATATATATATATATATATATATATATATATCTGTTATATATATATATATATATATATATATATATATATATAGAGAGAGAGAGAGAGAGAGAGAGTGAGCTGCTATCCATTACTCCAATAAAACATATATATATATATATATATACATATATATATGTGTGTGTGTGTGTGTGTGTGTGTGTGTGTGTGTGTGTGTGTGTGTGTGTGTGTGTGTGTGTGTTCCAACGACAGTAAAGTGTATATATTAAAAAGAAGAGAGAAACCGCAAACGTTTTTGGTTGTAATGTGGATTTTCATTTTTTTTTAAATATATTATGCTTTATTTTCCATAATTTTGCTGCACAAGTTTCCGATCTCGCGACCTTCGTCAGGCAAAGAGTGGATATTTTCCACGTATTATTAAAAGGAATTCATTTTTCTTATGTTTTTCGATGTTAAACATTCTCGATGTTAAACATTCTCTTTTTTGTATGTTTGTGATACAAATGTCTTCCTTGAACTGTCAATTTTTTGTATTGCGTGTGTTTCTGTCAGCATGTATATGTATTCGTATATTCCCTCTCCATACATACATTCATACTGTCTTATTATAAGGAATTAGTATACATATATATACACGCATGCATTCACACACGCATACACATACACACACACATACACACACTTCCTATGTTGTGTAGGGTTCGCGTGTGTGCTTAGGAGCAGTCTTGTTTTTGCCAATATGTGCATATATACACTAGTATGTATATGTGTTCAGGAACAATATGGCTTACTGGGAACCAGGTACAATAATTAACAGACTAGGAAATGTGATGTACACAAGGCGAAAAATTTACCCACAGAAGACATATTCTAAAAAGACGGGTTGAGGAGCCAAGCTCGTCACCTGCAGAAAATGACGATTCGATGGAGGCGATCTTTGAAGCTTTTGAGATTCAAAGACCACAAGAAGACACAGAAATTAGAAGGACTAGCAGGAAAAGAAAATTTACCGAACCTCTGATTATCGACCATAAGGAATCTAAGATGGGGGGGTGAGGGGTCCTCCCCTTTTTTCACAAATGGACTCACCCAGAGTATACGTATACTACTGCTAGTGAATACCAGAGAACGAACGAGAACGATCGAACAGGAACGGAGAACTAACGAGCGAACGAACGAGAACGTACGAACGCGTACGAACGTAGCAGGCAAGAGTCACAGTGAGCGAGAACGTAGACTCAGTAAGAAGTCATACAGCGATATGTCGATACCAAAGACTACATATATATATTTCTACTGACCCGCATTCCTGGAACTACTAACCTGTATTACCAGTTTGTATTATTACGTTAATACATTTATTTTCCAATATTCATTCTTGGCGTTTGTTATTATTGGTACCGGATTTCATCCCGGAATTCACAACAATATGTATACGCGCATTCCCTGTCCATACATACATACTGTCTTATTATAAGGAATTAGTATACACGCATACACACACACACATATACACAAACATATATATATATATACATACATGCACACAATTCTTATGTTGTGTAGGATTTGTGTGCGTGCCTGTGAGTAGTCTATAGTTTTTGCCACTATGCGTATACACATTCGTACTCCACAGATACCCGCGTGTGAGTGTGTGCGCATGCATGCGAGTGGTTCGACCACTGTATTTGGCCATTATGTGTGCATGTTGTGTGCTTTTCTTGAAGAAAATGCGAATGCAGAAAATTTTATTACCGAAAATCTAGATATATAAGTAAAAAAAATCTAGTTCTCATTCATAGGAATAAATACACCCAGACACGCGCGCTCATGGAAGCAGACACACACATGCATAGGCTATTGTGAAATATCCATATATGCATATATTACGACCTGCAATATGTTGTAAGAATCAGAGCTACTGTCGCGTAACAATATACAGTACTTCGATCTTTGTTGCAGATAGGGCTATGTCGCAGCAGGCCAGTCAAATTACGAACGTTGAGCAATGTTCCTAGCTGGAATTATCGCTAGTGAGCATGTGACCATCAACATGGAACCTTGTATCAATAGGAAAAGTTTACCTATTTTGATGAGTTTCGCTTTTTCCTGAATAAGGTGCGTGTGCTCCTTTGTCATGTCAAAGCGGCGGTAGGAAGATACATTGCAGGAAAATCGGTGGGGTGTGATGATCTGGGTAATATTTTTCTGGTAAAGTAAATTGGTCCTGTCGTTCATGTGGAAGATACTTCGTCACGGACCTCTTGTCTCAACATTATTGATTACCGTTTCGAGGCAACAGGCTTCTACGACAGCAGTGACATTTTTACTGCGCCCTCTAACACTGCACGCGTTGTACAGGAATAATTTCTGAAAAACATTTCTGAAAATGAAAAAGACTTCCCTATGTTATCCTAGTTACCAAGCTCTCTATTATACTTTTATGGGAAGTGTTGACCAAAACCTTCGCTACTGAAACTCCACCACCTAACTAGCGACAGTTCAATGACTTACTGCTAATATATTGGCACTAAAGCCAAGAGACCTTACAGCCAGGTCACGTTGAAACACCGGTCCTCGTACGATTACCAATGTTAAGCAACGTTAAGCTTAACCTAGATGGGGGACCGCTTGGTAATACCAGGTGCTGTAAACTTGTGTGTGCGGCTGGTGTAATGGATATTGGCTCAGAATTGTTAATCGGAGAGCCGAGTTCCAAATCCCTTTGGATTCGTTATATTCACTTACGCGGAAATTCATTTGGGAAAGCTATGAAATCAACCTCTTCTTTTACCCCCAGCTATGGGTTAATTAGTATGATTTGTGTCACTAAAACCATTATTGTCTCAAAAAAATTCTTAAAATCTAAAAAGATTTTCTGGGTTTAAATAACCTGCAAAAGGTTGATAAGCTGTAAAAAATTAATCAATCAATCAAATGCGACCCTTAAAAATGAATTTTCTCGTTTTTACCCGCGTTTTAAAAACTGGTCAGGGCACTCCATCTCAGTTTAACTTTTGAAAAATCATAGAACTGCAAAACCTGTAAAGTTACTCCAGTTACAGATCAAAGACTCCAGTTACATTTTCAACTTTTTTCGTGTGTGTGTGTGTGTGTGTGTGTGTGTGTGTGTGTGTGTGTGTGTGTGTGTGTGTGTGTGTATCAGTCAGTTACTTGCCATGCGTGATACACGCTTAGGCGACCATGTATCTTTCTATATATGACTGACGTGGCAGATTTTTTCCCGCAGTAGTAGCCATTTCTTTCTGCCGTATATATATCTGTGTGCGTATCCTGCAGGAGAGGGCATATATATATAGAGAGAGAGAGGGCATATATATATATATATATATATATATATATATATATATATATATATATATATATATATATATATATAATCATTTATTTAAATATTATAACATAAATATGTTATAAAATCACTACAAAAATAGCCATTTCGTTTCGACACATCCAGTGTCTTATCAAGTGATGGTGTTGAACCCCATCACTTGATAAGACACTGGATGTGTCGAAACGAAATGGCTATTTTTGTAGTGATTTTATAACATATTTATGTTATAATATTTAAATAAATGATTATATCTGCTCTACTCTGTATTGAGCACTCTTTAAAGAATAATAATTGTTGGTTATTGGAATTTACTCCGTATATACCAATCCCACACTTGTATATATATATATATATATATATATATATATATATATATATATATATATATATATATATATATATATATATATCTGTGTGTGTATCCTGCAGGAGAGGG
The DNA here is from genome assembly GCA_964036315.1 of Acanthosepion esculentum. NCBI lineage: Eukaryota > Metazoa > Mollusca > Cephalopoda > Sepiida > Sepiidae > Acanthosepion > Acanthosepion esculentum. The sequence goes on from OZ038485.1 coordinate 55,951,787, forward strand.
CATATTTTTCTTTAATAAGATTTCTCGAATATTCAGGCCGGTAGATGAAAATAAAAAAATATACTGTTTAATACATAAATGGAGCATCCGCTCCACTGAGAATCCACTAAAAATAACGTTTAAAGTAAAAAAAAATTGTCGAGTTGATAAATAAAATCCATTACCTTAGAAAATTACTTTGTTTACGGTTAGACACGAAACTGGAGCAGACATGAAAATTTTGAGGAATTTAATACGAGAAGGATTTCGCATAAAGGCACGTTTCAAACTTTGCTTGGTCGGCAAGGCTGCGTCGTGGCCGAGGCAGTTAAAGCACGTCGAATCTAACGACGGTTTCCCTCTGCCCAGAGTGACGCAGGTCCGAATCCTGCTAGAAAGCGTATATTTTTTCTTAAATAAGATTTCTCAAATAATCAGGCTGGTCAACGAAAATGAACATACTGTTTAATAAATAAATGACGCGTCTACTCAAATATGAGTATCTACTATAAATAACGTTTAAAGTGATATATATATATATATATATATATATATATATATATATATATATATATATATATATATATATATATATATATGTAAAAACATCCGTGGGTAAGTAATCCAAGTAGATCCTATTAATATAAAATATTAAAACTTATCCACAAAAGAGAGCACAATATATTTTTTTATTATAGAGCATTTAGTGAATTACAATTAATGAGATCCATACGATTTACCTCATACAGATGATCATTTCGTCCATGGGAAAGTAGTTTTTCCATTTTAGTAAATGTATTTGCATCAATAAGTCCAGGTAAAACTACTTTTCCATGAACGAAATGATCATCTGTATGAGGTAAATCGTTTGGATCTCATTAATTGTAATTCCCACGCGCGCGCGCACACACACACACACACACACACAAAAAGCACACACACACACACACACACACATATATATATATGTTTGAATTCAAGCGCCTGATAATAAGTATTCGATGCACGCAGATATACATAGATATACAGGAACGTGCTATGCAAAGAGATGCATGCTCTGAGAGATTAAAATGGCCAGAATTGGGCTCGTCTTAAAAAAAAAAAGAAATATCTTTAATTTTTGACTCTCCTTAATTCCGCCAAATACATATCATCAATCTCAGGCATTATGGAAAAATTGCCTATATTTTCAAAATGTGAGACGAATGCTATAAAATAAAAATTTATGGCAAGTTGTTAATGATATTTTCTCAACATATAAAATACGCCATAAAATATTTTCACAACTAAAAGCAGGCATTTCATTTAACGGAAATTAATATAACGTATTAAGTTTCTGACAGTTCTATTTTGCGGGTAAGGCAGGAGTGTGGGGGCAGGTATGAAAAACAGTGGCTTTTCTTTCGATGTAAGTCATATGTTTCCTTCAGGGTGTTACTTTATTTATTTAAGTAACCAAGTTGACGTGCTTCAACCTATTGCCTAAATTGTATGTCCGTTATTCAGAAGTAAAGTGAACTCTTCCTCGAGAAGTGCATTAACTACGCTCAGATCTGTTGTACATTTGTATGCAGGGGCCAGAATGTTAACGTTAATTTGTTAAGTATTAAGTTTGTCTTCGTTACTTTAGTCTTCGTCTTCCGACATTGGAAATTACTTTTCGAAATTGCAACATATACAAAAGGGTGTGAAAAGTTTTCGACTTGACCAACTTGCCAGAACATTGTCAAAATAAGAAGAAACCTGAAATTATTTAGTAATCCCTACTTGATCGGACCAAGAACTTCCATCATTTCATATATACACTTAAGGCCAAAAGTTTGGGGAAACCGTCCGGATTGCTAAGAATCGTCTAAAAATTGAAGGAGGCGTCAAAGGGACTTTCTCTTCCTGAAAGGTTTTATCATATAACCAATAATAATAATAATAATGACGAAATTAACCATATACTGCATAAAGTTTCCTTAAGCTTTAAGCTCTTTTTTGCGTAATCTACCTTGCGTGTTCATGGTAATATAGGACTGGCGAATTTTAATAAAATAAAAACTTGGACGCCAAGCACTGATGAGGTAAACAATTTCAGCATCCTAGTTTAGTAGGAGTTAATTAAACCAAAGAAGATATGAAACTTGCTAATTATTAAACCCAGTGGGTACTCCTAAACATTTGGCCTCTAGTGTATATATATATATATATATATAAATGTAAAAGTGAACATAGAAGTCAACACTTAGAGGCGACAGTCTGTTTAGATGGATGGCCTGACGGTTGCGTTTAGCATGAAACAGACTGTCGCCTCCTGTGTTCACTTTTACATTTACACACGCTCTATTTCTGATATTGAACACTTTATCCCATAAATATAGCACATCTTAAAACTATATTTCTTCATATATATACATATATATATATATATATATCAATGAGAATTGACCAATGAGAACTGATCAATGCAAAATTGAAAATACCAGAATTTTTGTCAGTTTTCTCTCAATGTCTGACGAAGCTTTAATAATAGTGAAACATGTTAGATTGATATACGCTTTCTATTTGTTCTTTATTTTATCATCCTGTTGGATTCCGATCCATATTTGATCTGTATTTCACCTTTAATTCATACATGTGTGTGTGTGTGTGTGTGTGTGTGTGTGTGTGTGTGTGTGTGTGTGTGAATAAAAAAGACAAGAGGAAAACAATACTTAGCAGACGCGTTTCGTCATCTGACGGACTTTATCAAGTCAAATCAAATGATTTTGCAACAAGTATCTATAATTAAAAGCAAAATGTTAGTTACTCAAATTTATACATTTGTTAAATTGTTATTTATTATTATTTTTGCGTTCATAGATACGTTTTTTTTTTATTTCTGCATGTTTCCCCAATGCACAAAAAATACACGATCGCAACAACAAAAAAACATTATCCATAATAATGAATTAAACAGATACATTACACTACCTACAAAATCCGTATCATCCACTATCATATATGACTTAACCCATTTAAACAGCATCCAAATAGGCACAATCACTTTCAAAACTGTTATGGATATAATCAGATTTAAAAACTCCGATAACAATAATTCAGAAGCGGGCATATATAAAATAAATTGCCAAAACTGTTCTTCATAATACATTGGGGAAACGTGCAGAAATGTGTGGCGGAAAGACATCAAAAAACATGTCCATGTGTATATATATATATATATATATATATATATATATATATATGTGTGTGTGTGTGTGTGTGTGTGTGTGTGTGTGTGTAATTTGGCAGCAACTTTTCTTTTAGACATGTAGTATTGCATGTAAAAGACAGCATAGTCTTGCATATTTTCTTTTGAATTTTCTCATATTCTCTAATGAGACTTTTTATTTGAAAATAGTTTCGAAATAAGTATTGTCCGTATAATATATATTAAGTTTTAAGGCTTTGTTGGATTCCAACAAAGCCTTAAAACTTAATATATATTATACGGACAATACTTATTTCGAAATCATTTTCAAATAAAAAGTCTCATTAGAGAATATGAGAAAATTCAAAAGAAAATATGCAAGACTATGTTGTCTTTAACATTCAAAACTACACATATATATGTATACATTAGGGAAAAAAAATATTTGTACACATAAAAAATTTTAATTTATTTTAATTCCAACTAATGAATAAACATACTTATTTTCATTATAAGAAAAGTATGTTTTTTCATTAGTTAGAAATACAATAAATCAAAAAATTTTATGAGTATGAATATTTGTTCAACCCCCCCCCCACACACACACACACACCACTGTATATGAATAAAGACAAAAGGAAAACTTTTCTTTACCAACACGTTTTGTCATCTGTTGGACTTTATCAAGGCAAATGTCAGGATTTTATTTTGAAATATGTATTTATAAACAGAAGTAAAAAGACCGTAAAGTTTTCAAAACTTTTAAATTTAAGAACGTTCGAAATAATTCTTCAGGCGAACTGAGAAAATCACGGCAAACTATGGAGTATTCTAAGGGATATATATTTTACAGATATATTTACTTATATTTGAATTTTTACACAGATATACAAATACACGCTTATGTGTATGTATAAAATATATCTGTAAAAAGACAAACGCACAAATACACACACACACGCGCGCGCACACACACACACACACACACACACACACACACACATATATATATATATATATATATATATGTTAGTTTCCGTTGCCACTGTAGATGCACAGTGTCGTTGATATACATACATCACAAGCAAAAAGTTTGAAGACCCGTTGCATTTCTTTAAAAACACCTTAAAATGAGATATTTATGTAATTTTTTTTTAAGTAAAGTATTAAATTTCAGTAAGAAAAGCGTTTTTGCTTTTAGTTTTTAGCCTTTTTAGAATGGGATGAACTGGATAGGAGAATGCAAATAGAATACCCTAAGAGTGAGAGTGAGCTTTTTCATTGCTTGAAGAATACTTGGAAAGGTCTGCCGTCTATTTTTTAATCTGTTGGAAAGAATGCCAAGAATTTGTAAAGCAGTAATTAACGCAGGTGGTCGTTTTATTGATGAAAACTATGAAAAATATGATGCAGTAGTATGATATTTTTTATATATTAAGTTCTTATTTTTTGTCAAAATAAAAGCAAATAAACTGTAGAAACTGAAATTTTATCTTTTACTTCGAAAAATACAAAAATATCTCAATTTAAGGTGTTTTTAAAGAAATGCAGTATCGCCATAAACTTTTTGCCTGTAGTGTATATACCAAGAAATATTGGATCTTCGCTATATATCATTTCTGATAACGGTAGAAACCTGTACGTCATTCGTAAAAGCGAAATATCATGAAATTTTTCGACATGCGGGAAATGCTTGTTTTAGATTCAGTACTCTGATATTCTTCGGAAAATTCTACTACAACCATATTTTTTTACATTCATTTTATTTCTAAAACGTTACGTTAAAAACAACAAAAGTTATTCAGAATAATTCATGAGCTATAATGTGAATCCTCCGATAAGAGGACCATCGGAATACTAACTTTTACTTAGAGTCGAAAATCGACTCCAGTTTTTGGAGTCGTATCATTAGCGCTTCAACTCCCGAGCATATTAATAAACTTATGAAATACTTTCAGTTGCATACATATCACTACACTGGGGTCAGAGTAAGAATCTACTTAACTTGTTTATTACATCGAAGTCAGACGAATAAATAAAGAAGTTTTAGAACAGAACAATGGCATTTGGTTGTCAAAAGACAATCAATAAAAACATAAAACAAACTGCAAAATAATATAAATCAACGCTAAGGAATTTACTATTTTTTTTATCTTCCCTTTCGCAGTTCAATGTCAGCATCTTCCGGTGCCAGATTTCACCAACCAAATCACTTAATCTATTTATTTTCGAATTCCGTTTCTAAATTATCTAACTGCGGGCGAACGAAAGAACTATAAAGATAGATATTTTTTAAAAAAAGAAGTAAGATACAGAGAAAAGAGACAAAGGGAACGTAGGTATATAAATCAATTAAAATCGTGGTTGAGTTGATCAATATCTTCTTCCGTACGCCCTTTGCGTTTCATACTTTAGCGTGTATAGAGTGTAAATCAAAGAGAATGTTTGCATTTGCCCGAGACAGGATGTGTCAGGGTAGTGTAATGGTTATCGGCTCGAAATGAGAAATCGGAGAGCCAAGTTCGAATTCCAGTCGATTTCGTTATATTCCCTTACGCACAAATACCTTTGGGAAAGGCATGAATCCATCTCTTCCCCCTCCAGCTATGGGTTGAATAACAGGATAGATTGAGTTCTATAGCCTTGGTTCACAACCGCAGAAAGAAATGGCAACCTACTGCGGGAAAATCTACCTCATCAGTTATGGACCGAAAGAGACATAATCGCCCAAGCGTGTATCACTATGGCACTTAATTGACTCTAGTCATTCAACAAGGTCGAAACCTTTTGGTCAGAGTTGCTCATACAGACCCTCTCCACACTCATATGTAACCAGGGTATCTAACATGCCAATTTCTTTAGGGGTGTGTGTATAAGATGAATTTTTCCAAAGAATGACTCTGAGAGTCGCGATAAAAAGCAACAGAAATTAGAAGGAAATGCTGGTAAAAAATAATTGATAATGTGTTATCTAAGAAATTTTAATAATAATTTCTAATAAAACTTATGTTCAGCTTGCGAGAGTATTTTTATTAATTTCAAAGAGGCAACATAGATATGGTTCTACAGAAGGATGCTGAGAATACCATGGATATAGCATGTGAGTAACAAGGGATTTATAAGGAAACTGGGAAAAAAGACAATTATACATAAAATCAGAAATAGTTACCATTTCTAGGACACATAATGAGGAAAAAGGGTCTGAAGAACTTAACACTTACATGGCATATTGAAGGCAAGAGAAGCAAGATGGCGGTACACAGACAAAAAGAGATAGTAAAGTGTCAAAAATTACTTTGAGCAATAAAAACAGGAAGTCGTGGAGAGCCATGATCAATCCATAAAAAGAGAAGCAAGATGGCGGTACACAGACAAAAAGAGATAGTAAAATGTCAAAAATTACTTTGAGCAATAAAAACAGGAAGTCGTGGAGAGCCATGATCAATCCATAAAAAGAGAAGCAAGATGGCGGTACACAGACAAAAAGAGATAGTAAAGTGTCAAAAATTACTTTGAGCAATAAAAACAGGAAGTCGTGGAGAGCCATGATCAATCCATAAAAAGAGAAGCAAGATGGCGGTACAGGGATAAAAAGGGATAGTAAAGTGTTAAAAATTACTTAGAGCAATAAAAAAACAGGAATGCGTGGAGAGCCATGATCATGCACATCCTGAAATGATATGGAAGATATAAAAGAAGAAATAAAAAGATGCGTGCTCATTTATACTAGGAGAGTGAAATTGAAGAAGCGAGTCCATGTTAGTGCATTTGTAGATATCGAGATGTCGACTTGCTTGAATGCGCCTGAACATTTGATAAACGTATAAAAACTGAGCAGGTAGATGCATATATGCGGATGAGGTACACAGTGTTAGAAAGTGAAAGAATGCTGCAGACTTATAACTGTACACAAGTAACTACTTACTTATTTAGTTATAAGTATATTTCTTTAGGTTCCAGCATTTCATCTTTGCAGAACGTATGCCTGGTGGCAATTCCATTAAACTCCATTCGAGCTGTTCCTCTTACCCTCTACCCGCCATTAAAAACCATTAATCATATACAATTACCAACGGAGACGTAGGCTATATACATACGTTAAAAGAAATCCTTTAAATGCAAAAAGACATATACATTTGCTGACACACATATCTTTATATTTACACACACACACACACACACACACACACACACACACACACACACACACACACACACACACACACACACACACACACACACACTCACCCCCCTATGTATATATATATATATATATATATATGAAGTCTGATCAAAACCCTGTTCCACCATCCATTTACTCAAGCTCATCAAGTACTTTACGCCCTGCTTTCTTCTGTCCCTCTTTCCCACTATCTGTCCTGTGAGTATCAGATTTTCCAAACCCTCCTTCCTCATTATGTGACCCAGAAATTTCAATTGCCTCTTCTTTATGTTAAGTATAAATTTCCTCTTTGTTCCCATTCTCTCCAAAACCTCGTCTGTGGTCACATGTTCGGCCCAAGGTATCCTCGGCATCATTCCGTAGAACTACATTTCTGTTGCTTCAAGTCTCTTCTTCATCCTTGAGGAGATTGTCCAGAATTCGCTGCCATACAGGAAGACAGATATCACGTAAAAGTTTAGTAATCTTTTCTTTGTTTCTAACGAATTTTTTCTATTTCTTAATACTCTGCTTAGCCTTTGGAATACATCTTTGGCCATCCCAATACGTCTTCGGATCTCATTGCCGCACTTTCCGTCCTCTGTTAAAACACTTCCCAGATATCTAAATTTCTGTACCGGCTTATTTTGTTAGTGTTAAGGGGTCTCCCCTTTTCACACAAATGGACTCAACCGAGGTATACATATACTACCGCCAGTGAATACCCGGGAGTACGTTAAGACTGTCGAGAAGTCTGTATCAGAGGAGAGTAGCACAAGAGACACCGTCACGAGCACCTAGACTCAGTAAGGAGTCATGCCGCGATACTTCAATACCAAGACTATATATATATTATTGCTACTAACCCGCATTCCTGGATCTACTAACCCGTATTACCAGTTTGTATTATTACGTTAATACATTTATTTTCCTTATCTATTCCTGGCGTTTGTTATTTATTGATATCGGATTTCATCCCGGAATCCACAACAGTTAGTATCCCCGACCTGTAATTTGCATTTTGGGTTCATACTAATGCTGATAACCATGCATTGTGTCTTCTTGTAGTTTATGTTTAGTCCTTTTTTCTTGATTTCCTTCACTACCTCCTGCAGAAGGTTTTGTACTTTCTTTTCCGTGTCTGCTATCAGCACTGTCATCTTAGTATCATATATTGTTAAGAATTTGGCCACCAATAATGAATCCTGGTAGGACTTCTAATTCTCTCCGAATTTCCTCGCCGTATAAGTTGAATAAATATTGTGAGAAGACACATCCTTGTCTTACACACCTTTCTATTTTTGTATATCTGCAGAACTCATTTTATATTCGTATGCAGGTGTTTTTCTGCCAGTAAAAATTCTTGATTATTCCAATGTCTTTCTTGAATTTGTCAAGGTTACTGAGCAGCTCTAACATATTTTTGAGATGTACTTTATCGAACGACCTTGGGTAATCTATAAAGCGCAGATACACGTCCTGCTGCATTTGTATTGTTCTTTCTGATAACATTCTGAGCGTAAATAGCGCGTTCCTTGTTCCGGAGTCTTTGACGAACCCGCCCCCTTGCTTCAACGACTGACTGACTATCTATCTATCTATCTATCTATCTATCTATCTATCTATCTATCTATCTATATGTGTGTGTGTGTCCGTACTGATAATGTGCTTATTAATCTAATGTTAATTGTTGGATTCGCAGCATTTAATGACGTTTTTTGAAGGAGACTGATTAAGAATATGAGAACACAGTTACAAAGAAAGGGGTTTTTCTTTTTACCTTTTTTTTAGAAAAAAATGTAAAAAGTAAAACCGAGCAAAAAATAATAGAAAAGGAAGAGACCCTAAGCAGGCCAACCGTGGTAATGGAAGTTGAATCTTGACCGGGAAAGAAATTCAAACCTAACTCTACGGCGTTGTATTGCATATTCTAGCCACATTTGGTCAAAACTCCATCATGCAAACACGACTATCTTTAAATGTATGTATCCTGTTATTTTCGGGCTACTCTTTTTTGTCTTAATTCGTTAATCTTTTTTATTCTTTTCAATGTATTCTCACCTTCCCTTCAACGCGTATATATATATATATATATATATATATATATATATATATATATATATATATATATATTTGAAGGAAACTGACTAGGAATATGAGTGCGCTGTTACAAAGAGTGGGTATTTGGACTCATACTAAATTAAACTTAATAATTATTTAATTTTCTTCTCCCACCCTACCCAACTTACTAACTCCGATCCTCAAACCCTTTCCTCGTTAACATATGGTGGAGAGACAAAAATAATTTGCTTTTTACCCCATCGTACATGTATGTATACATGTTTGTGTGTAGGCATATGTGTGTGTATGTATATATATATATATATATATATATATATATATATATATATATATATAGAGAGAGAGAGAGAGAGAGAGAGAGAGAGAGAGAGAGAGAGATAGATAGATAGATAGATAGATAGAGTATGTACGGTACTGTCGGAGGGTTGACGACTAAACCGGCTACCCCCGCTCCATGTTCTTGCCAATGAGACGGGTTGTTAACAACACAGTAGTACGAAAAATAAGTCATATCAAAGGGTGGGAGAACTCTTGATGAGTCAATGGCCGCTAACTAGAGGCGGTGTCTCAATAAATCACTGTGGAGAAGGCAACGGGAAACCACTCCACTATCAATCCCAAGAAATATGGCATTTATCCCATATATATATATATATATATATATATATATATATATATATATATATATATATATATATATATATATATATATGGGGTGGGGGGTATTAATGAGCACATAAACATAAACGTTCGCTTCCACACCATAAGAGCCATGTTCTAATTTCAATAGGGTCGATTTGTTAGAAAAGTAACTTCTTCGTGTTATCAGCCTGGGGAGGTGATCTCAGCACAAGGCATCTTTAGAAAGTGCCTGAAAATCATACTACCAGTTGACATCAAGCACTCTGAGTGAAAATAGATAGAAGGAACTGTTTGCTGATGGCATAAGTTAACAAAGCATAAGTTAAAATTCTTAGGTAGTTTCAACACGTTTTATTAAAGTTACTGGATTTATTATTTAAAAAAAAACTGCCGTCTGAAGTTAAGCAAAACCAAGAAATCACTTTTTACGTCTATAACAAGGTAATATAATCAACAATTGATCTACACCTACAATAGGACAAATAATAAACATATATAAGTATTTTAAGCATTTACACCTTAACATAGCGACTCTTCTTTTTAATAAAAGCCGGTAATCTATTATCTGTTGATTTTTTTAAATTGTTTACTTCAGCAGATTCAATTTCCGACATTGCTTCCCATAGACCTGTTTTGCTGTTCATTGTATATGACCTTTAAATAATTTCATCTTCATAATTTTCGATCGGATTCATATTCAAATCGGGACTTGATTGTGTCCATTCTATTATCATCTCTCATGCAAACCTTTTTACGCTAAAAAAATTCACGGGAAACTTTGCATACACGTGAAGAAGCAATGTTGTGCATAAATACACACTTCATTTTAAAACTGCGAGACTGTGACTTATATAATTCAAAGAAAGTCTTATTCATGAAATCGTAATAGTTTAACCCCTTCTACGACTTTGAATGGTCCAGTGATAGTTTGGCCAACAATTCCTGATCTTGCTGCCTTTTTTTAACCACAGATACAGCGGCATCCATGGGACGCGACCGACTGATTAGAACGTTCGCTTTCTGATCATGAGAGCCGGGTTCGAATGTCACCATTGTCGATTTGTCAGGAAGGTGACTTCTGGATGTTATAGATCTGGTGGAGACGATCCTAGAGTGCGGCACTTTTGGAAAGTGCCTGAAAGCCATACCACAGGTTGACCCGAAGTCTTGTGAGTGAAATTGGGTAGACGGGACACTTGAGAGCTGTCGGTGGTTGTGACCGAGGGTTTGAGCGCGCTAGATAATGCGCTCTCTCCCAGGTCCGCTCATCATAGTTGCAGTATAAACAGCAGGTGGGCTCTGCGGGTGTTTAACAAACACGAATGTGCCTGAGAAGGCGTCTGCAGTGGGGATTAGCTAGCCGCCCTAGTAGACTGGCAACCTCGGATACGATTGGCTGCGCCATTTGCATTTTTACATCTGCATCCGATAAAATCCATCCTTTGAACCATCCATTAGATCCGAAATTCCCCATGAATATTGCTTTAGAAAAAACTAATTTTCATGTACTTCTCGGACCAATTTTGACGCTTTAAAATATTTGCTTTACTGCGAGGTTTTCTTGGAGATTTCCTAGGGGATTTCTTCACAGATCCAAATTTGCGAAATATTCCACACTTTTTGTCCTTGGTTTCCTTAATTCCTGCCTGTCCAAATTTCTGAGCACTGGTCCAAAGTTGTTGTTTCGTTATAACTCGCTTCGGTTTACGTTCCTCTCAAGGCGACAGGTTCTTAAAGTCTTCTCCTTTGATCTAATTCTCAGCTTAATTATATTTTCAACAGCCTTCTTCATCGCTCGATGATCTCTGCGAAGATCCTTTGATATCTTCAATGTGGACATTCCAACCATCAATAATTTGCTTATTTTCTGTTTCCCAGCATTTGTTAGATCCTTTCCATCACCCACGTTTCAACATATAGCAAAAAATAATTTTTATTAGATTTCAGAGGCCTTAAACTAATATTATTTTAATCTGCGTAACTTCAGACTGCAGTTTTTTATAATAAACCGAATAACTTGAATAAAACACGATGAAACTATTCAAAAATTAAACAAAAATTTTATTTTAACGTCTAAATTAATCATTTAAAATTTTACAAAATAATTTCAAGGAAAATTTGAGTTATTGAGGTTTATGTGGTTTGCATAATAACTTCAGAAGATGTGTATATTTACACCCTGTGGCTATTGCAGATCTTACAAGTTGTACGAATATACTGAATGCACCATGATATCGCGCCACTCTTCTGGGCGGGCAGAATCTATCTGCAAATCAGCATTCGAACCCTTGGCTAGAAAGTGCCTGAAAGCTATAACACTGGAGGCTGAAACAGAACGATCGCAGCTACCAAAGAGACACATAAATAGATACAGTTGGCTTGAGATAAATAAACGTGGGTATCGCACGGGTGGGCTGACAACAGGAAAATAGTATTGGCCTATCTCCAGGGTGGTCCGAAAGTCGTGTCACCCCATACCAAAAAGTAATGAGAACAATATAAGGACAAGTAATACAGTAATACAATGCACATGTACAGGATTCAGTTTATTCACTTTCATTGACGCTGTCACGCATCGAGAAGATCTGTATGAACACTGTCTTTTTCGTGACACAAAATGATGCGGCGCCTTGTCCTGTGTGATATTTTATGAAGCTGTGCTTTATTGATTGTTGCAAAGGCTCTCCGGTCGCGTCCTTCAACTGATGGGTATTCTGGTATCATTCATTTGAAAGTCTCACCGCACAAAACGTTGAAATTGAAAATTATATTTTGTGGGGGTGGCAAGACTTTCGGACCACCCTGTAGTAGAAGTTGGAACGATCAGAATAAAAAATATGCATTCCGCAATTAAAAAAAAAAAACTGAATACATCAGGGATTCGCGTAAACATGCGAGTTCTTGGACATTGAATCAGTGTTGGCTGCAATTCAGTATTGTCCGAGGAGAAACAGATGTTTCTACTTTTGTTTGATTCATTCAAGTACTTCCGAATCTCTGGGCACATGACCAGCTATATCGCATGATTTTTATTTTTCTTCAAAACTCGAACGCATCGTTGGATCAGCTGAGCTGCTTGCTTTTCAATAGCTACTCTGGTAAATGAGGTTATACTTGTATGGTTTAAGAGAGTTAAGCAATTTTCATATTTACCTGTGTGATGCGAGAAAATTGTATGATGGCTTATATAAATAATAGCTTCTTCAAGAACTCTTGTCTACACTCCACAATCGAACACGCAATCTCCAACTCCATTGAGGCAATCAAGTACATCATTTCCAAGATTCATCTTTAATAACAATGATTATTATTATTATTATTATTATTAACATCACTTAGAGAAGAGTACAATTTAAGAAAAGAAAAAGAAAAGAAAAGACAATGTTTAACAATGTTCAATAATATTTCGACAATATGTCTGGGTTTTTTTTCAAGTTTAAAAATTGCATACAATTATAAAAAAATATAAAAATAATTTTTTTAGAAAAAAAAAATATTTTTGTACTTGTATGCAATTTAACAAAACTTGAAGACAGACATACTGTCGAAATATTGTTGAACATTGTTAAACATTTTCTTTTCTTAAATCGCGATCGTCTGTAAGTATTGAAAAATATTGGAAGAGTTACATCAAACATTTTCTTTATTATTATTATTATTGTTGTTGTTGTTGAGCAAGAGAGCAGTATGTCAAAAAATAACGCTGAGGTACAAATATACGAAGTCCAACATACCCTTCATGACACCCAGTTTGATAATGGTATATCAGGCGCATGTATCAGAGCCAAATGTGCGGGTTATCGTGACAGGTTTTCATAAAAGTAGCACCCATTACTGATGGGATCCAATTAGAAATACATTCACCTCTGGTCACCCAATCCACTCAGATGGTATCTGATTCAAAATGAACATTGATTACGATGTGACTGATGCCTGTCCCCAGAAAAACTGAACGCTGTAGCTCTAGGAAATGTTTTTATAGAAGTGCATTGGGATAACGAAAGATGCCTTTCAAGAGCTAAGCAAAGTATTAAGAAACGGGAAAATTTCGTTAGAAACAAAGAAAAGTGTACTTAACTGTTATGTAATATCGGTACACCTATATAGCAGTGAATATTGGAAAATATCATCACAGACGAAGAAGAGACTTGAAGCAACAGAAATGTCGTTCTACAGAAGGATACTGAGAATACCATGGGCTGAACATGTAAGCAACGACGAAGTTTTAGAAAACATGGAAACAAAAAGAAAACTTATACTTAATATCAGGAAGAAACAGTTGAAATTTCTAGAGCACATAACGAGGAAAGAGGGCTTGAAAAATCTGACACTCACAAGACGTATTGAAGTTAAGACGGACAGAGGAAATAATGAATAATGTACCTAACGGGTTTGTGTAAATGGATGGTCGCACATGGGTTTAGGAGAGATTGGAGGAATTTATTTATCATTTTATTTATGGATATTTTTATTTTTATCAAAATTCATATCTCTAAATCAAAGTAGAAATAATGACATTAAGAAGAGTCTTTGCCGTATCTAGTTGTATTTCAAATAAATGCAGACCAGACGGACATGTACACCCAAGGCAATGTGCAACTTTTTTTTTAATGGTAGTTATCAGGAAAGAAAGTAAATGGAATAGAGTTCCACAAGTTTGAAGTGCAAGAAAAACTGCTAGAGTAGAAGTGGCGGTTGCGTTGATCTATTCCCACAGTAAAAGGGTGGGATCTAGATGCCAATCTAGTAGCACGCTTAAATTAACAGAGTTTGGACACCAGGGAAAAAAGCTCGTTAGGGCAGTTGACATGAAAATATTTGTAGAAAGAACAAAGGAAAACCACGTCCCCTCGTTGGAAAAGTGACTGAAGTTGAGATGTCTGGTTAGAATCGATTACATTCCAGATCCTTCTTTGGATTTTACCAAAAATTTCGAGATGTACAAAAGAAGCACCGGACCAGATATGGCAGCAGTATTCAATGTCCGGACGAATGGTAGATTTATAAATGTCCAACTTGAATTCTGACGAGAAAAATGTTCTGCCACGACACAGTGACCCAATATTCCTTGCAGTTGATGCGACTATTGATTCGATGTAGTCGTTCCACTTGAAGCTAATTGAAAACTTGAGGCCACGAAGGCTTAATGTATTGCTCTCCTGGCAGACAGAAAATTTTCTCCATGGCGGTTAAATGAAAGCAGTTTTGTTTTGGAGGCGTTAGAATGCACAAGCCATTTCCTGTCTCAGATTGGAGTTCCTTTTCAAGAGCAGCTGCCATGTTTAGTTTGTCAGATCTGACGGATTTGCTATTGAATACATGGTAATGTCATCTGCTTAAATACCTAGTTGGGAACTGATGACATCGGGGAGATAATTGATGAAGACATGCACTAGACTTGCATATACGTGCAGTAAATGTGTTAATAGAATTGATACTTCAGCGTTCGAGCTTCATAGCGAAACTTTTTTCTTTCTGTCCTTTTTTTTTCTTTTCTTTTTTATTTTGTTGAAAAAGCAAATAAGATTATTTTGATAGTTTCTAAGAACGGCTATTCTTCTCTGTTGATGTGCAATTGTTCTCAGACCTTTCACAATCTTCAGAGGTTCTTTTACGGTTCAATTTAACAACTTCTTCTTCTTCTAAAACTGGACATGCAAAGTATTTCCTCATACTTCAGAAAATAAGTCAGAAAAAGAAATGAAATGACGCAATTGCCAACAAACGCACCGACAACGAGAAAGGCATAATAAATGATTTTGTGAATTAAATGAAACCAGGGAAACACGTAAGGAAGAGACAAACAAGAATTAACTTTGATGGTAGGTGACAGGAGACAAAATGCATTTCCATTATTTAATCATTTCACTCTAAGCAAGATGATAAAACCACTAAGACGCAAGGGGTTACTGAGAGTGAAAGAAACTGAGAAAACGTTATTAAGGAGAGAGGACAAGGATTCAAGCAAAAGATAATGATTGCATTTGAATTTTTGAAGCTCGTAGTTGACAGGAAAGCAAGAAGCCGGAACGGACGAGTGGGAAGGGAGAAATTATAATATAACTTACCGTTACATAGAGCAATTTCAACAGTAAAATGATTAGATTTAGATGGTAATCTGTAGTATTGTGCTTGAATTATGAGAATAATTGCAATGTTAATAGCTATAGAAAAGGAACAGAGAAACTACGTGATGGTGGTGCTAAAATGATTGAAGTCGAAATTAACAAGTCAGGACCGATAAAATTGCAGGTTCTTTGGATTCTGCCAAGAATCTCAAGAAGCAAGCATCAAGAAGCAGAAGACCAGATGAGGCAGCAATATTCAATGCACATACGAATGGTAGACTTATAAAGATACAAGATAGATTCTGGTGGTGAAAATTGTCTAGCACTATACAGTGTATCAAACTTTCTTGCAGCAGTTCTAGCAAAAGATTTGATATAATCGTTCCAATCCATGTTAGTGAAAAACTTGTTTTTAGTAATATAAATGCGCTTTTCTTTAATATCTTTTGTATAGTTTTTATAGGGGCGTCAAGTGGAAGGGATTTTAATCGATTTATTGTTTCTGGTTTTATAATAAATGTTCACCCAATACAAGACCCAACAAGGTAGAGGCTTAGTGAATGAGGTTGTTGTATGGACGTAAGAGGAGGAAGTAGGTGTAAATTGTAAGGATAGATAAGGATTGACACTAGACTTGAAGAGATTAAGGTTGTAGTGGTCGAGGAATCATCCTCTCGAGATTCTGTTCCAAAATATTGGTTCTTAGAAAGAAGCTGATTGAGTGAAATTACTTTCTTACCAATGGAATACGAAGGGAATGAAAGTGATTCGATCCTGTGCATGTGGCATGGTGAGTCCTAGATGTAAATATCTGAACTGGTGATTTTTTTTTACAATGATGTTTATCCTGTACAAGGCCTAATAGCCACTCGAGGTAGAGCAAGAGGCACAGTTTGTGCGGATATGACCAAGGACAGGATGTAAGGAAGAGGCCGAGAAGCTTCACCTGATGTCCTGTTGCATCGGGAACGCGAGTGGGTTATTTAATGATCTGTATCAGCTCGTAGGCAACGAAGAAGTCTCTGCATTATTTGCTTCGTCTAGCTCGTCTGAAAAGTTACCATGGAAATAGCGATAGGCATGCGATGATTCGTCAGTGGGATAGGGACTACAGAAAAATAATTAATCGTCCACAAGGCCACGTAAACGCTTTTGAATTTTATCTAGGGTCGGAAACAAGGACTGGATAGCGCCAGCCCAGATATGGCAACAATATTACATTTTTTTGATCTGATTCTAATTTTAGTCTGATTTGTAGAGACAGATTATGGTAAGAGGAATCCGGTACTTTCTAGAGTGGTTCAAGGAACGACTATTTTTCCACTATCTGTAGCGATGGATTTACGACTTGAGGTCTGAGGAGAATTTTTGTTCCAGCAGAAGTTCTTAATGTCCATTCTTATTTCGGCAGCTATGTTATTGATAGATTCCTTAGCAATTTGGGTTTTGAGGGAGTTAACAAAGTACCGATTCCTCTTCGACGAAACCACTGCGCTGAGCGACAGCTCCTTCATGCTGTTGCTTTCTTAACACTGTAGTCAGTGCGCAAGCACGCAACAAAAATATTCATAATGGTTTTAGTGTCGAGTTGTGTACGATACATGTCTAACACTCTTTGTTGTTTGTCCTTCGGTAAAACGATTTCCTACGATATTTCTAAAAAAATGTTTGTCTCGCATTTGGCTTCCTAATTTTCGGTGTAGTAGTTGGTAAAGAATTTTTATCAATTTTTTTTTTTACTACAAGTTTTGCTTCCCATCCTATCTATATTTATGCTTACGCAAAAAAAAATTAAATGATTTTATTCGTATCTTTATAAATAAAGATACGTGTCCACGAAAATTGTAAATCTATATAAATAGGGTTGGGCTGTGATTTTATGCATAAAGGAAAGACTATCACGTTCCAATAAATAAGGATGACATGAAAAGCTTTCACACATTTGATGACTTTACGACTCTCATTTCACATGACTGGGTCTTTGACGGTATTTCTAAATATAAACATGCGTTATTTTTGTCCGATTCAGAAATCTTTTTTCTGCTTCAAAGAATTCATCATTACACTTTGAATGTCTTCGAATGGGAATAATTGTTCAAGAATACTTACAGGGAACAAGCGTGTTTTTTTTTTTTCTCTTTTCTTTTCCTTCGTTTTTTTCTTTCTTGGTTTTTGTTTTGAAAGTAATTTATTTTTGAATTAGGTCTAATTTTTCTGAAGCTCTATAAAATATTTTTTGTTTTTGCCTCTAAGGATTGGAGGTTCTGATTTTGATGAAAAAATAAAAAAAGGAATCTAAAACGTTAAAATCTGTTTAACTTTCGAAACTTAAGGTATAATTTAAGCGAGATATGTTTTTGAGTTTGCTGTTTGCATGTGTGTGTGTGTTTGTGTGTGTGTGTGTGTGTGTGCGCGCGTCTATGTGGAGAGAGAGAAAGCGAGAGAGACAGATAGAAATGAAGATAAACAGTGTACAGAGAGAGTGAGAAACTTAGGAATTTCAGTAAACAATTATCATTCTCTATTGATTCCGACCCTCACAGGATGTCCTATATTTTATGTAAGCACATATACACAAAACAAACATATACACAATATATATATATATATATATATATATATATATATATATATATATATATATATATATATATATATATATATATATTGGGTGTCTTTGAGCAACAAATTTGAATTTCTGCATGTTTGGTTAAAGACCAATGAAATTTAATTTTTAAGGATGTTTTTAAAAATTAACTTTTATTATTTCTGACAATTTTCCTAGTTCCTGATGAAAGTTTAAATATAATTTGTCCATTGCCTGAGTACTTTCCGTTTTCACTAGCCATTATCAAAGAGTGTTTGTTTTTTGTGCTATGTCAATTTTATCGTTTATTAAGTATCGTATCTTCACGCATCATGCCGGTTTTTTAAGTGTCGTGTCTTCAAATATCAGTTTGTGTTGTAATGTAGTTTTTATTTTTTTTAACAAAATTTGCATATATATTAAGTTTCATCTCAGTTACAATTCGCCTCAGAAAGTCCTCGGTATTTTGATCCCATTTGTTTAAAATGTATATTAAAAGCTTTGGTCTTATCTGCTGCAAATCTGGACACAACAAAGGGTTTCGAAAAATCTGAAAAGATAAAACAGCTGAAGGAGAAGTTGGACAAGCAGAAGTAGTCTCAGACAAAAAGAAAAGCTACTTCCACAACGTCATCTACCTTGTCCTCGCCTGCAACTCAAAAACATCTTTCTCCTCAGAAACACTCTACCCCTCTCTCATCACCTGTTTCATGAAATTTCGAGAAATTAAATTTTTATGGTGGGGATTTTTTATTCGTTAAAAGCAGGAGATAGTAAATCATCAATTTTTTTTTGTAAAAAAGTTAACCCATTCACCAAAAATCTGATCTGAAATGTACAATAATAAATTCAATAAAACTATGACATTATTTAATTAGAAAAGCTTTTAATTGCTTTGAGAAATAAGATTTATTAAGTGTTTCAATGTTATATGGTTGTAAGTCCAGTATCTCTAGGAGAATGAAAAGGATCAACATGGATCAGAGAAGAGACTAAGATAAGAAATGTTATAAAAGATTAAACGAGAAAAATCGAGACGAGCGAGACACATAGCTTGAAGTTAGCAGATTGGGGAGACGATTTATTGATTGGTTCCCAGTGGTTAGAAAACGCAGCAGAAAAATACCATTTAGTAAATGGAAAGATTAAATAGAGGAACTTGCCGGTAAGAAATGTCACGGGAGTATTTAGGAAAGATCTTTGTTCTGCAGTGAACTTACATTGGCTGGTGATAATTATAATAATGATTATGCTTAAAGAGGCTGCAGTGTAGAACATATCCTTAAGCAATTACACGTGACACCCGCGCATATGAACAAGGGTTTATCGAGCTTTCTCCAACGAATTTGAAAGTCTCTTAAAACTGGTTTAAATTGTCAAGATTGTCCATTCATTATAGTTTCTGGGGGGGATTATTTCTCTGTTTCGCTTCTTCAGGAAATGAGTACAGACTTTGAAAGTGCTTTTGTTCAACTGTCTGCAGAAGACACCATGATATACATATGAATGAAGGCTAATCTCGTTATATGACAAGAACAAACGTAGTAACCCTCTAGAAATCTCTGCTTATTTGTAAATGCGGGAAGAATCTGATCGATCGGTTATTGTAGCACGTCATGAACATTATGTAAGGTTTATAATGAACGAAAATATGAAGCTTATCGCTGATGTTACAAAAGCTAGGTGAAGGTTAAAGATAGGAGTTGCCATAGTAACGTAATGTTCAGAACGCGAATGCAGACGATACGTAGCTTGATATTTTTGTTTTTTGTTTTATTTTTAGATGCGACCAAAAAAAAAAAATGTGCCACGAAAGCCTTTTAAATAATTCAATTGTGTAACTTAAAATTTTTTTTTCTCAAATTCCATGTCTCTTTTCTTTGAATTAAACAAAGCAACATGTTTTATACTTTGTGTTCATTTCATTCAGCATGCAAATCGATGAACCTCTCTAATTAAAGGTCTCCATATCTTCTCACTCACTCATTTTTCTTTCTTTCTTTTACTTCCTTACTTTCTCGTTGGTTTTTACGTTTCGCTTAAGTTATTTGTTGGGTGGGAAGGATTTGTTTGCGACAAGAGGTCGTCTCGTCTCGACAGGGCTACTACTCAGTTCATGCTGCAAGCCAAGAGATTTTAATTAAGAATGACAGTAGATGATAATGAAATGCAATACGAATGCGGTGAAGAGAAGGTTAAAGTCAATGACTACCCTGACCATTGGCAGAGACAATTACGTAGGAGTTAACTAGAAAGAGAAAATCAGACTCTTCTCTCATAACGTGTACAACTCTACTCACACCATCGTTCTTTATTTTTTTGATCTTTTCACCCCAAGCAAAGCAACAAAGATGCAAGAGATTACTGATTGTGAGATAATATGAGAAAAAAGAACACATTATTAAGGAGAGATAACAATAAACGAACGGGAATTAAGAAGACAAGATAACGATTGACATTGCATTTAAATTTTTGGAGATAAAAGTTGACTGGAAAGCAGGAAGCCCGAAGAGAGTTCCACAAGCGAAGCGTGAGAGAAGAAAATATTAGCATAGAACTTACGGTTACATCTAGCCATTTAAACTGTAAAAATGATGAAACCTTCCTGCCAACCTAATACAGCGCTTAAATTCATAAAGTCTAGATACCTTGAAAATATTTATAGAAAAGACAGAGGGAACCTACATTACGGACGTGGGAAAGTGACTGAAGCCGGGATGCCTGGCCAGAACCAATAACATTGCAGATTCTCCTCAGTATTTTATCAAGAATCTCTAAATACATAGTAGAAATCCCAGATCTTACGAGAATATTCAATGCATAGACAAATGGTAGACTTATAAATGTGTAAGATAAATTCTGCCGAGAAAAAAATATCTAGCACAATACAATGAACCCACTTTCCTAGCAGCAAACCTGGCAAAAGGTTCTCTCAGATATTTAAAACATAGTAGTTTCGTTTTGGAAATGCTAAAATGAACAAACCATTTCTTGCCCCATGTTAACAACAGATTATCGGCCATTTTTTAGATCAACTGCCAATTTTACCTTATCAAACCGATCAAATTTACCATTACGACAGGAGTAAATAGTTGCGTCATCAGCAAAGATAGTGAGTTGTAAAACTTATATGCTCCAGAATTTAAAAAAAATAAAACTATATTTTATATTTACACCTTGTTTACTGCATTATTGGTTTGTAGGACAAAACAAAGCTATAGTTCACAATAGCAATTACTCTGACTGTCTATCTTCTACACCACCGGAAGTTCGTTAAGGAAGTTTCTACTATCACAGAATGCCTCTGCCATCCGATCTCACGAAGATCACGGTTACCTACTCTCATAATATTAGGTTGCAATGTAAACTGCAACATGTAATGAATCTGCTTATTTCGACTACGTTTTCGATAACCCGTTCAGAAATATATAAACTGTCAAGTGTATATAATCGGTTTCTAAGATAGATCAATGATTAAAATGACTTTGAGCGAATGAAACCTGCCTGTAGGTCATAGTGAGAACCATCCTTCGAACCTTGTGGAGTGGCGTAACAAAATCACGAAGAACTGTATCAAATAACAGAAACGATATCACTTGAGGACTTACAACAAAAGCAAACCCTAAAACAGATATCACAGAGAAAATAATAGAGATGTTTACATTCCCCACTATTTCAAACAAAAGATTAGGATGAAAGCTTCCTATCAAAAATGGAAAGAGCGATAATAGTTACTGGACTTGAGAAACCTATTTTCCTGAAAATTGTTTTAAGAAAAAGATTTTATAAATTTCAACTGAAAGTAGCACTCGGTCAATGAATGTCGAATGTTTCCTTATAAGGAAACGACTAAAGTTACTATTACTGCTACTATTTGTCTTTTAATTCCATTTATGTGCGTTCACATCTCTCCCTCCCCCTCTCTATCTCTCACTCTATCTCTATCTATCTAATCTATGTTAACACAGTTTCTAAATGTTAACTCAGCGCTGACTAATGTTGTAAACAAAACATATTTAGCTCTCTCTGCTTGAAGAAACGAATGTGCCATTACGATAGTATTTTCATTTATTTTTAATCTATTTTTTAATTTTAAAGTTATTTGCACAAAATTACAAAATCAAAGCAACTGAGTGAAGTGAGGGCACAAATTAACATTTTATTCAAAGAAGGCTACTCTCAAAGACAAATTGCCAAGAAATTGAAGATTTTTAGACATTTTTCGTTACGATGGCAATTAGAAACTGACGTAAATGTTGATAGAAAAAAGCTGGAGCATGAAAAGTAACAACTGCTGCTGAAGATAGACACTTGATTATTGTAAGTAAAATAAATAGAAGAAAAACTGCTCCAAAGTTGACAGCTGAACTTAATTCCTCTCGACAACAACCAGTGTTGGTCTCAACGGTGAAAAATCGACTTAGATCAGCGGGGATGGGGGTGTGCATAGACATCAAGAAACCCCTGTTACAGAAGGTGAATACGCAGAGAGAATGTTATGGGCAAAAAAGCATATAAACTGGATATTGAAAGAGTAGCAAATTATATTGTGGTCAAATAAGTTCAAATTCGAACTTTATGGTAATAAGACTAGAGTAAATGCGAGAAGAAAGCCAACTGAAAAAACTGAATGATTAATGTATCGTTCCAACAGTTAGGCGTGGCGGTAGGTC
Organism: Acanthosepion esculentum; assembly: GCA_964036315.1. NCBI lineage: Eukaryota > Metazoa > Mollusca > Cephalopoda > Sepiida > Sepiidae > Acanthosepion > Acanthosepion esculentum. The sequence continues at coordinate 55,975,155 of OZ038485.1, forward strand.
TATTATGGTGTGGGGTGTTTGGGGAAAAAGAGGAATGGATATTTGATTCAGGTCAAGGGAATCATGTAAAAATAATATGTTGATTTTGCAAAGACATGCTGTACCATCTCGTTTACATATAATTGAAAAGAAATTCAACTTTCAACAAGACAACCCTCTTCTAAATTCTCTTCTAAATTATGTCAAAATTACTTTGAGTCAAGAAGAAAAGGAACAAAATTTTGGAAATTATGACTTGGCCAACTCATTCTCCTCTCCTCTCTCCCATTGAATAAGTATGGGAGGAATTGGGTAGAAAAGCTCGAAGAGAATACTCCAAAAGCGAGAGTGAGCTTTTTCAGTGCTTAAAGAATGCTTGGGAAGGTCTGCGATCTACTTTTTTTCAAAAACTGTTAAACACACACACACACACACACACACACACACACACACGCGAGCGCGTGTGTGTGTGTTGCCACTATAGATGCATAGTGTCGTTGGTATACATTCATCACAAGCAAAAAGTTAGAAGCTGCGCTGCATTTCTTTAAAAACACCTTAAAATGAAATATTTATGTATTTATTTATTTTTAAGTAAAGTATTAAATTTCAGTAAGAAAAGCGTTTTTGCTTTTAGTTTTTAGCCTTTTTAGAATGGGATGAACTGGATAGGAGAGTGCAAATAGAATACCCAAAGAGTGAGAGTGAGCTTTTTCATTGCTTGAAGAATGCTTGGGAAGGTCTGCCATCTATTTTTTTAATCTGTTGAAAAGAATGCCAAGAATTTGTAAAGCAGTAATTAAGGCAGGTGATGGTTTTATTGACGAAAACACAATATGATGCTCTTGTATAATAATTATATACAGTTATGTGCTTATTTTTTCTCAAAATAAAAGCAAATACACTGCAGTTTTACTTTAAAAAATATATCAAAATATCTCATTTTAAGGTGTTTTTTAAAGAAATGCTAGTTGGCTCTAAAAATTTTGTCTAATGTTTTTGCTCGTGGAAAACTACAACCATAAGCTTTTCAAGTCAATGGACAGTCATTATCTAGCCTCCTTATCAGCATAATCTCCACTTCCTACCACCTTCTCTTCCACTCATTTCCTACACCTAATTCCTCATTACAATCTCCACGGTAACCCTCTACTTTGGGTAGCCCTAAAGACTTGTACTGGGTGACAATTTTTGAAATAATGCTGATATTCACATAATCTGGCATGTCTAAATAATGACGGACGAGAGCAACAAAAATCATCAACTTATTTTCAAGCTATGTGCTTCATACTTTTGGCCTTGTGCTAAACTAAGTTAAGCTTAGTAAAGAACACGTTCACACTAAGTTTTAAATCGAGTTTAGCATACAATGTCACACTACTGGAGGCGACCAGTCAATCTCGATCTCAGTACAGTAATATTCGTCTGCGAGAATGGGTCGCAAAATTATTACTTCATGGCGAGGCGCTTTCTTAAAGCACAAAGCCAAGAAGAAACATTGTGTAACGGCAGTTTTAAAAATATCTAGAATAATTCTTATTTCGTCAAAATTATGTGATATCTGTTGTCAACAGAAAAAGTCGATTATCTTGATTTGGATATGGGGCTGTTATCTGGACACCAAACTACAGAGACAATATCGACTTATTGCAATTTGTCTAGGACAAGTGCCTCAGCCTAGCTACAGGCGAGATAAAGCTGCCATCTCTTCAATGAAGACGCCAGCTCACCGACCTTAAAATGTGTAATGGTTCTTATACAATGGACGTGAAGAATTTCTTCATTTTCTCAAGCAAGAGGATATGTGGTCACTCTCACAAATTGATGAAAAAACACTCAAAAGCGGTTACAATATGCAACTTCTTTGCCCTGATGATGGTAGGTGAAACTCTTTACCTAGTGATGTTGTTTGACCGTTTATATGACGTCATCTTGAGTGACATGAAATTGGTTCCATCAAACGAGAGAACGCCGGAATAAAAAAACCAGTTGCGTAACTAAACACAGAAAACTCCTTGGAAACGAATGTAGCGATATTCAAAAGTACTCGAGAGAAAAAAAATATAAAATAAGAAGTTAATATGAATTTGTGGAATTTTACCGATAACACAAAATAACTTATTTGTAAGTTTGAAAGATTCCATAAAAAAAATTGATAGACAGAACTTGTCCATATTATTTAACAAAACAAGTTTGAAAGAATTCTTACTGCCAAAATACACACACGCACACACACACACACATACATACACACAAATACATGCATACATATATATATATATATATATATATATATATATATTTCATGGATTTATTTTTAATCTGACATTTTTATTACCAAGTGTCCACTATAACGTTTTAAGTATTAAATAAATAAATATACTGGAAATTCATTTCACCAAGCTATCTTTTAATTGTTAGCTAGCTTTCTTTGCTTACCTTTCTTATTATTATTCTTTTCGTCGCTTTTCCCACTTCCTGTCCACATTAGTTTTATGCCGTTTTTTTTTTTCTTTTAAAAAAACTTAACAGTTGATACCAGCTCAGAAGAGCCGAGGATCAAGCTGAGACTGCGCTCTGAACATAGCTGGAAACGGGTGACATTCATACATCCATACAAGCAGAACTTATATTTCTTTTATAACTATAACACATATAACATGTAATATATAGGCTGTTGCTCTTGCTATATATCTAGAAACCCTTGATAACATCCAAAGAAGAATCAGCAATATCATTGGCCCTGTTCTTGCATCTCGGCTTCAGTTACTTTCCCACCGCCGTAAAGTTGCCACCCTGTACGTTTTCTATAAACACTTTCAGGGTAATTGTTCGGGTGAGATCTTCGCTATGATACCTAGACTTTATGAATATAAGCGCAGTACTAGACTGGCGATTAGATCTCATCGATATACAGTTGAGTTGGCTAGATATAACCGTAAGTTATATGCTAACAGTTTCTTTACCCGCACTGCTTGTGGAACTCCTTTCCGGCTACATGCTTTCCGGCCAACTTTAATCTTCAAAAATTTAAACGCAATGTCAATCGCTATCTACTCTCCTCCTGATTGCACTTCTTCTGTACTCCCTCTTTAGTAATACTTCTGTTTTCTAATTCTTCCACGCCTAGTAATCCCTTATGTCCTAGTGGCTTTACTCCCTTGCTTGGAGTGAATTTGATTAAAAAAAGAAATTTAAAAAAACACGATGTCACGTCTATAAAATACCAATGTCTAACTTTTCTACGACCTTAACCGTGTGTGTAAAAATGTTACGGTAATTTACCCATGCACGCATTGACTCTGAACTCTCCCAGCTTTAAATAAGAGCAGGTACTGCCTTTTAGAGACGGGTAGATTCCAGCAGTCAGCTCTGATAGTCGAACGGAATATTCTTGCTGTAATACTCGTTTGTATTACTGTTTTTCTGTTAATATATTTGTTTAACTCAATTCCTATCTTGTGTCTTTATTTCTGGCCCTAATAAGGCCACAACAAAAAAATATTTCTCAACTGTGATAATCGCATAGATCAACTATGTTGACAGAAACACGTCAATAAAATCTTAAAGACGGATGATAATTCTTATTTAATCTAGTTGCCAAGTAATCCGTTGAAAGTGTTCAGCTGGTTTGATGGTTTTCCGGGAAGGAAATATTGCTTTTTTTGTTGTTTTTTTTAGATGCAATTATCTGAGCAATATCAGTCTTCACTTGGAGATTTTGAAGTTTATTTGTTGAGTTAAACGAAAAACACTGATTGGTGGTCACGATAATGGCATGTCTTCGACACGGGAAATAAATGGCAGAAACTAGGTTAATCCAAATCTTCTTCTTCTTCTTCTTCTTCTTCTTCTTCTTCTTCTTCTTCTTCTTCTTCGTCTTCTTCGTCTTCTTCTTCTTTATATTCCGTGTCCCCTTATAACGTAAGCGATCATATCTCTCCACAACTTCATGTCCCTTGTACTCTTAATTAATTTTGTCTTTCTGTTATTTCTCCTAAACATTGTTTCTCCAACAAATTACTCAAGCACGCTAAATATGTTATGCGCTGTTTTCATCTGTCTTACTTGCCTTCAATCTGTCCCGTGTGTATAAAGTTCTCCAAGCACTCATTCCTCAATAAGAGCCCCAGAAACCTCAAATGTCTCTTCCTGTTGTTAAGTATAAGTTTCCTTTTAGTTTCCCTTTTCTTTAAAACTTCGCCATTGCTCACATGTTCGGCCCATGATATCCTCAGCATCCTTCTGTGGAACCACATTTCTATTATTTCACGTGTCTTCTTCATCTTTGAGAAGATTGTCCTGCTATACAGGAGGGCAGATATCACCTAACTGTATTCAACTTAAAAGTAGACGGGGCATCACTCTCTCTATCTCTCTCTCTCTATCTATCTCTCTCTCTCTCTCTCTCTCTATATATATATATATATATATATATATATATATATATATATATATATATATATATTAAGCATTTCACC
>OZ038485.1:55984614-56002114 GCA_964036315.1 Acanthosepion esculentum
CTGGAAAATGTGACGCAAAAATTGGAAAGCCAAAGGAAGTTTTTTATAATTTCACCCCAAGCAAGGCGGAAATGCCACGAGCTCGCAGGGGTTACAGGGAGTGAAAGTGAAAGAGAAGACTGAGAATAGAGAAGATTGAGCAAAGGATAAAAGAGGAATGGGGATTCAGAAGATGCCAATTGACGTTGCATTTAAATTTTTGAAGATTGTAGTTATCCGGAAAGCAAGGAAACGGAAGGAAGTTCCACAGGTGGGATAAAGACGAGAAAAGAAATTGTTGTAGTCGAAGTAGTGCTTGCATTTATCTATTTAAATAGTAAACGGGTGCAACCTAGATGCCAATCTAGTAGCACGCCTAAATTCATGTAGTCGGGGCGCCAGGGAACAAAGCTCGTCAGAGCAGTTGCCATGAAAATATTTGGAGAAAAGACAGGTAAACCACGTCAAGTCGGTAAGATGAACAGCAGGAGCACCAGACGAATGCTAGATTTATAAATGTCCAAGATGGATTCTGATGAGAAAACTTTCTGGCACGACACAGTGACCCAACTTTCCTTGCAGTATAGGGAATGGTGCCTTACAGAAACTAAGCAAAATATTATGAGATAGGAAAATATCATTAGAAAAGAAAAGAATGCTGAACTGTTATGTAATATCTTAACTCTATTATGACAGTGAATGCTGGACGATCTTACAAATGAAAAAGAAGCTTGAAGCTATGTGGATTTACCGACTGATACTGAGACTGCCATGGACAGAAAATAGGAACTCCAAGGAAACTTATACTTGCAATCAGTAAGAGACAGCGGAAATGTTTACGATACATAATGAGGAAAGACGGCTTAGAGAATTTAACAGTCACAGGACATTGAATGCAAGAGAAGTAAAGGGACAGCGAGCTTGTGTGGACGGATGACAGTACAGGGAGAAAGAAGAATAATAAAGGGTCAGACGTTACTTAGAGCAAAAGGTAGGAAGTTGTGGAGAGCAATGTTCACCCACGTATTGAAATGAAGCATTGGAAGAATATTAAATATTTTATAAGAATACAAATACTTCCAAGAAGACCATTCAAAATAAATTCTGATCAGACTTTTTAAAGTGTGTGTGTGTGTGTGTGTGTGTGTGTGTGTGTGTGTGTGTGAGAGAGAGAGAGAGAGAGAGAGAGAGAGAGAGATCCGTCTCAGGATATTTTTTGGCACCGGAAATAACTGCACATGTCTCTGGCACCCCTAGCCGGTATTCGAGTCCCAAAAAAAGGCCAATATTTGAAATGCTGACTGTCAAGGAAGGTATTCAGGCAGGTATTTGCCATTTGAGACACTATTGCAGCGTGATATTTATCAGTATGTCGGTTACTTATAATATATCTACACTACCTACATCTATCTTCGGACCACGTGGACTGGCGCTACATAATCCCCAAAAAGGAACTGTACCAGATAACAGAAACATTACTTGAGGACTTTCAACAGCAGCAACAACTAAAATGGATATCACATGTAACTCGAAGGGAAAATAATGACATAATCAAGATGTTGACTTTCCACACTACTTCAAACAAAATCTTACGAAGGAAATTTCTATCAATACTAGAAAGAGTGATAACAGCCACTGGACTTGAGAAGGCTTTTTTCCGGGAAAATTGTTTTAAGAGAAAGATTTTATAAATCTCAACAGACAGTAGTACAAGCTGCTCAATCAGTGAAACGGCTAATAGTACCATTACCATTATATCCAATGTCAGATTGAGCATTTATATTTAATTTTATTTAAAATAGACTTCGATGACGATATGACTGATGTCTAACGACAAAAAAATTGAACACTGTAGATATAATAGTTAAACAAGATCATTACACATAAATCCTCGGTCACGATGACTTGAGACTTCGTGCTAGCACAACCAATGACGGCACCGGAATAGTTTCGTTCAAACCGTTTCACTCCTAATTTTGGGGTCGAAATGTGGTATGGTTTTCGGGCACTTCTCAACATTACCGTATCAATACTGGAAAGAGCGATAACAATTCCTGGACATGAGAAACCTATTTTCCGGAAAGTTCTTTTTAGAGAAAGATTTTATAAATTTCCACCGACAGTAGTACTGTCTGCTCCATCAAAAGATAACAAATGTGTTCTTATAAGGAAACGGCCAATATTACCATCTATCTATCTAATAACAAAAGATATGTTTCGAAAAAAAGGTTCGACAGTGTATGTCTGGGAGATTATTTTTATTTCTTTATTTTTATCTAAGCAGTTTATTTATTTATTTTATTTGGGGGGGGGGTGTAATTACAGTAGTCGATATCAATCGGATAGAATATTAATATTAATATTAAAGATTGGTGTGTGGCCAAGTGATTAGAACGTTAGCGTTCCGACTATGAAACTCGGGATTGAAAATCGCCATGGCCGATTTTTCGATTTCTTTCACGACAGATTTCTTGATATCAGCATAGAGAGATGAATCCGTCTGAAAACCATACCGCATGCTGACCAAAGCCTTGTGGGTTGAAATTAGGTAGACGAAATTATCCGGAAGCTGTCGATGATTGTGCTAGGACAAAGTCACAAGACATAGTAAACGAGGGATAAAAGGTACTGCTCTTGTTTAAATTGTGAACCACTTAAGATTACGCTCTATCTCCCTGAAATTGTAACTAAGGCCCACTCAGCAAAGTTGCAATATAAACCACTGGTTGTCTCTGTGAGTGTTGAAGAAACAGAAATGTGTCTGAAATATTATGCATAACCGTACATTAAGTAAGGTAGTAAATTTTCACGTCATAAGTACTATTTATCTTTCAATCATTTTAAAGCATAAATATAAAGTGGCAACAGCCGATTCATATAAATAAACAAGGTAAGTTATAAAAATTAAATACATACATAAAAAGACATTAAAAATATATAGTCGCCATTAAGACTTTTTCTGACTTTAATATCTAATAATAAAAATGGTAGTTTTTTATTGCTTTTGTACTTAAAACTTGGAATAAAATAACAAGATTGCTTCTAGCTATATAGGATCCCATTAATGATAAACATGGCTGTCTCAAAATACTATATTAATTTAAAATTGTGGAATCAGATCAGAACATTTGAGCAATGCTTTTAACAACAGCCATTTACATTTGCACATTTATTCCGGTGCACTGTATGTGCGCGCACAAACACACGTTCACACCGAAACCTGCATATTTACATCCATATAAATATGAGTGATTCAGAATTTAAAGTCTTACTCTATAATTCTGTTGAGTAATTGGCCATGGTTAAGTGTAATTGGAAAAATGCTCAACAAACGGAACTGACAAAGTTTCCAATAAACAATATGAAAAGGAAGGAAAAGAACAGGGCAAAATAATACGAAGCAAACAATATATATGCAAGACAAAACTAGTCGAAGTAATAGTAATAAAGCAAATGGTTCACAAAATAAGAATTGTGTTAACACGCAAAAGGGATACAATCGAGTGATTGTAGCGTTCTGACTTCAAGACAAGAAAGAACAAAAATATGGCGGATGAGACCGATAAATGGTTCATTTTTATTGGTTAAGAAGAAATCCCAACATGCATCTGGAGGATTTGTCCATATATTTGGGGAGGGAATATTTTGCAGCGATTTTCGCGAATGGAACTAACAAATTAATATAAGAGGTGCATTTTGTAATGAGCTACGCCTTTGAAGATACGGACGCTGTTGTGGAACCAATGTTCAAGGCTTTCAATTGAGCTTCTGCAAAGTTGATTGATTAATTTGTTTTTGTTTTGTTTTCTTTACGGGTTATCAAACTTTTGGGGATTATTTAAAGCCAGAAAATAGTTTTATATTGTAAGCATTTTGCCGGTAATAACAATGATTTTTACTGATACAGGTTCTACTCATTAACCCATAGCTGGAGGAGAAGAGGTGGATTTATACCCTTCTCGGGGATATTTGCTCATAAGTCAATATAACGAACCCAATTGGAATTGGAACTCAGCTCTCTGATTTCAAATTCCGATCCGTTATACATTACACGACAACCAAACTTACATCACCTAGTATACCCAAACGGTCACCCATCTATGTACTGACCAGGCTCGACGTTGCTTACCTTCGGTGATTGCACGAGAACCGGTGTTTCAACGTGATTTGGCCGATTTTCTGCATGAGATCACGGGGAAATAACCTGTAAAATGTAAATAATTAAACTGAAGGCTAGTATTATGCAATCTATATATCAGTGAGAAAAAAATGCGTCTAGCATTAAACAGCCTGTCGCCTCTGAGTGTTGACTTCAATGTTCACTTTTATATTTATATTTACATATTTATATTTACATATGCTCTATCTCTGATATTGAGATATTCCATAAATATAGCACACCTTAAAACTAATATATATATATATATATTCTAGGATAGAAACAGACTGGGACATGAACAAACTATAATAGATAGATAGATAGATAGATAGATAGATAGATAGATAGATAGATAGATAGGATAGGATAGGATAGGATAGTAACAGACTGAGACGTGAACAGATTTTGTTAGATAAATAGAGAGAGAGATAGGCGATATGATAGGAAAAGACTGAGACATGGACAGCCTATGGTAGATAGATAGATAGATAGATAGATATGGCAATCTGTCAATTGTTGTCAATTAATGTTTATTCCTAATTTGTTCTTGCAATTTGATTAATACAAACAGACATCTTTCGAAAGTATCTTGAAGATATTTTTGATTCAACGTTTTCGCAAACATATTGATTTTTTAATTGCCGAACAAATATAATAAAATGCTACTGTGAATACTAAAGGTTAATCTACATTTCATTAAAAAATGAAATAAGAAATAAGAAAAATTTCAGAAAAAAGTGAAGTCAATTTCAATCGATATTCGAAGATAATACCAAAACGCATAGTCGAATTTTCTTTTTTAAATCATGAAACATTATCTTTTTATATGCTCTGAATTTATTTTACTGCTTAGATTTTGTAATATAATCAAATGATCAGAGCTCATTTGGTCGTGTCGCCATTTTTGAAACGGCTGTCATATTTCTTTCCATATAAGGCGTCATTATTTTTTTTAATTCCAAAATCGCCTTACGTCTTATTCTCGATGGTTGGTTTACCAGTTTTTAACTGTTTATTATTTTTTGCTGTCAGTTTTCAAGAACAAAGAAAATGTATTACACTATGTTTAAGTTTTTATTAAAATTCTAATCATCGCCTTTTAAAACAATAAACATTACCGATGTGTGAAGTTTAAAAATAATAGCGATATCATGGAAAAAAACAGTCCCTTTTACACTCTTTTTAACGGCCTTTTAACGTCCTTTTGCGTGCACGAATGTCTAAGATTGCAATCTTTGCTTTAGTGCATCATACATAATTATGATAGGATTTTTAATCAACTACGGTCTGCAGAAGTTCAATTTTGACAGAGATTTCTCGTCCCGACCAAGGGGAATCTCCGAGAGAAATATTTCCCTAACGAAAATGACAAGACCATCGTTGGTATTTCTGCACACTTAAAGCTTCATTTCTATAGAGAGGACGAATATTTTTTGCCGTTTCCACTGTTAAAGAGCCCTTTTTTAATTCCTACAGCATACATTCTGATATAGGCTGATCTAATCTCATTTTAAAAGGATAAACGGATTCTCAACTCTCTCATGAGATATTTTAATAGCATTGGTTATAGTCAATTGCTCTTCGTCTATCACCTTGTAGTGAAAACGATCAATGTTTTCCTCGGTGGTGGCAGTTACGGGACATTCAGAACTTGGGTCATCTTAAAGACTCTTCCTTCCCCTTCTAAATTCCGCTACCCACTTTTGCGCTGTTGATAAAGCTGGAGCGTCATCCCCTAATGTAGCAACCATGTCAGCACGGGGTGTTAAACGCTTTTTCTGTAGATACTTGATAACACTACGATGCCAAATTTTGTCCATTTTCAAGAGAAGACGTTATTAGTTACTTATGAAGTCGTCTTTAAACAGTCAGGTGTCGTCTTACCGGGACATAAACAATGCAGTTATTAATTAAAAAGTCGAAATTAATGCATGCAAGATTTCACAGCTCTAGCATCACTCCTTCATAGTCAGCCTATGAACTTTTCTGCCCGCCTTCATATAGATAGATAGATATAGATAGATATAGATAGATATAGATATAGATAGATATAGATATAGATAGATATATATAGATATAGATAGATATAGATATAGATAGATAGATATAGATAGATATAGATATAGATAGATATAGATAGATAGATATAGATATAGATAGATATAGATATAGATAGATATAGATATAGATAGATATAGATATAGATAGATAGATATAGATATAGATAGATAGATAGATAGATAGATAGATAGATAGATAGATAGATAGATAGATAGATAGATAGTAATAATTCAGTCGATTTATCTCTGACTCTGATGGGCGATTTTACGCGAACTTCTGAAATTGACCAATAAATCCTTTGGACATTCACTAATTAATTTACAGATTATATATATACGTATATGATTGTCTTTCTAATCTGAATCTCTGTGCCATGCGAACATTATAACTCCGTTCATGACTATAAGCGGTCATTTAAAAGTGTGTATGTACGCGCATGCGTGTGCCAAAGCTCAGAGAGGTTAATCAGTTATTTTGTAATATTCTTTTCTATTTAATGAATTAACAAAGAAAATCTCTCGAAGAAATTCTACTACATTGAAATAAAATGACATGGTTAGAAGCATTTACACATACGTGTGTGTGCGGGTGCGTGATAACAGAATAATAAATAGACAAAAGAATTTATAATGTTTTTTGCTGGTTTTGCTGTGTACAGTTTCGAATAAAAAAGATATATTTTTACTTGCTTAACAATGTCTTCAATTTAGTAAATAGATTCAGTCATATGTTGCTTTTATTTTTAATTCTTTTTTTCTGGGAAGCGAAATTCTTTTATTTCTTTATTTACTCGCATTGACCAAATAAAGATTCATAGATAGATAGATAGATAGATAGATAGATAGATAGATAGATAGATAGATATGAACAGAATGAAATAGAAAGAAAAAAATCTATGTAGTATGTTTCCAATGGTCTCATATACTAATATGGAAAATTCATAATGATTTCACACAAATCATAGGTAAGAGGAACAACAAATTCAAATATATATATATATGTTTTCGGTTGGGTTTATTTTATTAAACGCACACAATAAATCTATTGTCTGCTGTATGGGCTTACAGCCACATCACGTTGAAATACCGGTTCCCGTGTGATCACCGAAGTTAAGCAACTCCGAGCCTGGTCAGTACCTAGATGGGCGACCACTTGGAAATACAAAGTGCTGTAAGCTTGTATGCACAGGTGGTGTAATGGATAATGGTTCAGAATTGATAAAAAGGAGAGCCGAGTTCCAATTTTAGTTGGGTTCGTTATATTCATTTACGAGCAAATACCATTGGGAAAAGTATGAGTCCCCCTCTTCTGACTTAACTAGTAAGAACTGTTTCACGAAATCACTATTTTCTAAAAAAAATCTTACAATTTAAAAATATTGTCTAGATTTAAATAACCCGTTGATAAGCCGTAGAAAACGAATCAATAAAACGATCTTCAGTATGTCCTGTGAGTGTTAAATTCTTCAAGCCCTCTTTTCTCGTTATGTATCCTAGAAATTTCAACTATCTCTTTCTAATTATAAGTGTCACTTTTGTTTTCATTTTCTTTAAAATTCCCTTGTTACTTATATATATATATTTTTTCTGTTCATGGTATTCTTAGCGTGGTTTGACTGACAAACCGCAGTACTTGAACATTCGATTTCTTAGAATATCATTATAAAAAAGATAGAAAATAATATTAGAGTATATTCAGTTCACATTCCTTTTTTAAGCTATTTATTTTATTCTATTCTCATAAACCTTTTCTATGGAATCGATTATTATAATATCTTGAAAAAAATATAAGCAATTTAAAAAAAAACCCAGTTCAACCTATTTTCCAGAAATTTGTTAACTGCTACACAAGATCGACTGATCAAAATTTGATTCTGGAATTTTCGCTTTTACGAGTAATTGATCATTTCCATAAGGACATTGTACCGAGAAGAGATCGAAAGCGCAATTTGATCAAAGAAAATTGGTTAGAATCTGTTTGTTTTTTAATTTGTTTTGCCTGTAATACTGTTATAGGGGAAGACAACTTGTCTAGATAATAGACTCTCCCACCTATTATAAGTAGGAGTCAGTAGGTAGTCGAGGAAGGAGTAAGTTATCAGCGACCACAACTCGATTACTCTGCGTAACACTTTATTACAAGTTCCTAACGTTTCTGTACGTTTACCCTATTTAGGACGCATTTAGTCCGACTACAAGTTCTATTGTGGAAATAACTACACAACAAATACGTTGGTTAGACAAATAAGAGAGATAAGTTATTTGTTTTTAACTAACATCCAATTAAGTAAGAACAGTTTTTCTCTTCGGGATTTCTTAAACGGGATAGATATTACAATTAAGAAATGTGCGGAATTAATTTGCAACGTTAATTTCGATGACACAGGCTGGAAGCAGACGAAGCTCCCTTTGAGTTTCGGAAGCCAGGGTCTTCGATCAGCGGCAGACTTGGCCCTTCCAACATATCTTTCTTCACTTTCTTCCAGTCGTGAATTAATTGATGAGATACTCGGTGGATCGTCTCAATGTTTTTCGGGTAGTTCTTTCGAACGAGCATGCAGCGTCTGGGCCCAAGAATTGCTCTCTATCCCACAAGACACATCAAAACAGAAAAGCTGAGATAGTGATTTTCCAAGTGTGGCTTAGATGTGGCACCCAGTGAGGATCGAACTCACTACTCAGTCGTAAATGTTCTAGCGAGACAAGCTTGCTAACCATTACACGACATCGAGGTGCCCAAGTGATTTTCCAAGCGTAGCTTAGATGTGGCACAAGGCCGAAAGTAGAGGGCACCCAGTGAGGATCGAACTCACTACACAGTCGTAATTGTTCTAGCGAGACAAGCTTGCTAATCATTACACCGCCTCGAGGTACCCAATGCTGGGATAAAATAAAATGCGTGGCCAATTTTATTAATTTGAGTCTCTCTCTGGATCAGCACCGCCTCGCTTTTCTACTATCTGCTTCACAACCGAGTAGTGGCGCCTGGCTCAACGCAGTGCCCTCCTCATCTATCGGTACCCTTCTGAATGATGAGTGCACTCGAGTCGGAGTCACGATCCGTCTTGGGCTCAAATTATGTGAGCGTCATAGATACAGATGTGGAGCTTCTATTGATGATTTTGGTTTGCATCTTCCCTCCGGTTGTCGTAGTGCTGGCCGCTTTCCAAGACATGCAACAATAAACGAGATTATCAGAAGGGGTCTGGATGCAGCTGGGGTCCCTTCCCAAATCGAACCCGTAGGCTCCGACCGTGGTGATGGAAAACGGCCGGATAGGATTACCATTTTCCCTTTTAAAGTGGGGAAGTCGTTGATTTGGGATGCAACCTGTGCCGATATATTTTCGACCAGTAATTTGAACAGGTCCGCGGTTAAGCCGGGGTCTGTCGCTAGGGATGCAAAGATAATAAAAAAAAATAGTTAAATATTCTTCTCTTGCGGACAGATTTATTTTTTACTCCAGTATCAGTGGAGACTTCTGAGGTTTATTGGCCCTCATTTGATGGCGTTCCTTCAGAGGGTTGGCGAGATTGCGTCTCGATTAAGGGACGAGCCTCGCCAAACGGAGTGACTCTTGCAGCGTGTCTCACTGACGATGGTGCCAGGTAATGCTTTCGCCATCATTGCGGCTGGCAGATGATGGCAAAAAATTTTGAATAAAATTAGCTAACTGTACATTTGTTTTCAAAATTAAAACAAACTTTATCTTCAAATTATAATATTAAAAAATGATGACGTCATAAAAATCTTCTTTATGTGCTGTGTCCCCTCAGGACGTGGGCGATCATGGCACTCCACAATTTTCTGTCCTTAATAATTATAATTTTCTGTCCTCTTAATAAATCTTGTCTTTTTGTTATTTCTCCTAAACCCTGTTCCGACATCCATTTACTCAAGCTCACTAAGTATGTTATATGTCCTCTGTCCCACTTGCCTTTAAAGTGTCTTTTGAAAATCTTCCAAGACCTCTTTTCTCGTTATGTGCCCTAGAAATTTAAAATGTGAAGAAAGAAAACTAAAGATGAAAAGAAAAATACTTTTATTCGAAAGCCGTCTTAACAGGTTTTGCTCTTGGTGGGTAAAGTGACTTTTTTTAAAAAATTTTAGCTGAAATAAAAAAATGCATTTTTGTGTGTGAGAAATGGCGACAGTATCTACGAAATTTTCGTTGTAATGTTTGATAAATGGCTCTCTTGGTCAAAAAAGGGTTCTCTCGCCTAAAAATGTATCTATAGTTCTAAACATTTTCGCGTGCTATGCTCTGATTGGTTTGTCTAGATTCTAAAATCTTCTTTATCCTATCAGTCAGCTATGTGCCATGCGTGATACACGCTTAGGCGATCATGTATCTTTCGATACATAACTGACGATGCAGCTTTTTTTCCCGCAGTAGGTTGCCATTTATTTCCGTGGTAGACAATTTACCATCCAAGGCTATAGAACCCGATCTCTCCTGCTATTTAACCATAGCTGGTGGGGAGAAGAAGAGGATTCATACCTTTCCCAAGGGTATTAGCATGTAAGTGAATTTAATGGATTTAACTGGAATTTGAACTCGGCTTTCCGATTCCTCAATCCGAGCCACTATCCATTACACCACTGTGCCTTCTTACGTTTAACCTATGCCACACTATTTTGTGTTTTATTTTAGTTTGTAATGTTTTCTAAAATCTAAAGTATGACCCTTGGCATGTTCATTGTTTTCTTTAGGTTTTACTTAGCTTGTAAAGTTTACTTTTCTACCACTGTTCTAAATAGTTCAAGCTTTCTTTTAATGCGATTATCAGTTTCTAAATGCAATGATTTTGGCAATGTTTACATTTGATTTTAGCAACAGCTTATACTATATTTCTGATTTACGCTATTTACCGACGACCGATGACCGAGAGTCATTGCAAAACAAAGAAAATGTAAGAAATGCTAATAGAAAATATTACTGCCAATATTTCAGCTAATAATAAAATTCAAGATACACATTATGAATAGGACTAATGTAATTATCTCCCTTTTATCAATAATGTCGTTATTATTATCATTATTAAAATGTCAGCAGATTGGAGACACCAGAGATATGGTCCTGCAAAAGAATACTGAAAATACCATCGACAGAGGACGATTTAAGGAAAATGGAAGCAAGACGGACGGTTAGGCTTAGGAAGGGACAGTTGTAATATCTAGGATGTAATGAAGAAAGAGCGTTTGGAGAATTTGACGCTCACATGACATATTGAAGGCAGAATCAAACAGCGAGTAACCTACCAAACAAACGTGTGTAAATTGATGGCTGAAGACAGAGTGTAGATAGTAAAAAAAAAAGGGAGCAGTGCTAAAATCTAGAGATATTGTGGAGAGTCATGATCCCCCATGCTAACGCGGTACATAAAGAAGATTAAAACGTTTTCGCATAAATATTTTATGAACTAACAAATTAAAAACTCCAGGGCCATCGGTTAATTACACAGTTGTTTTATGCAACTGGGGGTATTGCTGTGTATTAAAAGCTAAAAACAGAAGTTTCTAGTAGAGGGCCAATAAAAGATATGCTGAAGGTTACCGGTCGTTACCAGAAACTCATCCTAGAAAAATAATTCATGACAGTTGCAAACCAAGAGTGATTAACCTTCCCCTGGAAATAAATTCCGCCATCCAGCATCCTGAATTAAATAACATGCGGTGGTTTCAGATTCTTGCTGAGTAGTTTGAAACCAAATACGTTGAAAGAATTGTGACTTTCTCAATCCATGACATTTAGAATTCTGGGAATAGCGAAGCCGCCACTAAATTTAGTATCTAAAACTTTTCGTCGAAAGTTGACTGATTTTAAAATTCTACAGTAAGTGTCCGAAAGGATTTAACAGGGTTTTAATCTCGGTTAGAGAATATGACTCTCATATAGGAAATTTTGAACACTTTATTTTTAATAGAGAAAAATGTAACTAAACGATAATCCCTAAGTCTAGCAAGAAGCACAGGAGATATTGGAAACAAAAAGATATATCTCTAAATGTTTACAATCCTGATTTCCGTATTCAAATAAATTATGAAGTGCTATTTACTCTTATCCTCGTTTTTGTTGTTGTTATCACAACGTTTCGACCGTTGTGCCCTTCAGCCTTCATCAGGTGCATATTGAACCGAGTAACCTTCAGGAAACTTCGAACTGAATCCTTTATTTAATCTACGGGGGTAAATTTTTCTTGTTCCACTTCCCATGTCTAAGGATATCTCGTCTCGTTCTTATTTAGTACTGCCCAGTTATTGCTTGCCCCCGTTTCCAATACGTCCAAGTACACACTACCCGGCCCAGGGATTGAACTCACAATTAGTCACCAAATTCACAAACCAACGCTTTAATCCACTAGGCTCTTATACCGTGGAACATTTCTGAGTAGTACAGTGTAACCCGGATATAAGAGACCCGGATATAAGAGAAACCCGGATATAACAGAGATTTTCTCTGGTCCCAAATTAGAGCCTGTGTTAATGTATATATAATAGACCAAACCCGGATATAAGAGAAACACGGATATAAGAGAAACACGGATATAAGATACTTCTTCTCCGGTCCCTACAACTCTCTTATCCGGGTTACACTGTACTAAATAAGAACTAGACTAGATATCCCTAGACACGGGCAGCAGAACGAGAACAATGAAACACAAAAGAGGGGGTGTCAATTAAATATGACCAGAACTCTATATGAAGAGACTATTCAGCACAACTAACAAAAGTCAAAAAGACAAAACAATGGATACAAAATGATACAAGATTCAATGTACTTACAGACATAATGTTTTTTTAGTACAGTGTAACCCGGATATAAGAGAGTTGTCGGGACCGGAGAAGAAGTATCTTATATCGGGTTTCTCTTATATCCGGGTTTGGTCTATTTTGTTTAGGTAAGTATGGCTCTAATTTGGGACCATAGAAAATATCTCTTATATCCGGGTTTCTCTTATATCCGGGTATCTTATATCCGGGTTACACTGTAATTACTAACTGATTAACCTAATGTAGTTTTATTGTCTAATGAATTATACTTTCTTTTTTCTTTTTCTTTTTTCTTCAATCGAGTTTACCCTACCCTACGCAAAGCAGTAAAGCTACTGAGACATAAGGGGTTACTAGGTGTGAAAGAATTAGAGGCAGAAACATTACTAATGACCGAAGACAAAACAAGTAATCAGGAGAACAGTAGATAGCGATTGACATTGTATTTAAATTTTTGCAAATTAAGTTGGCTGGAAAGCATGGAGCCGGAAGCGATAAAAGAAAATAAATTTTTAGCGTAGAAATTACTGTTACATCTAGCCAGCACAACTGTATATCAGTGAGACCTCGTTGCCAGTTTAGTCAGTCAGTTATGTGCCATACGTGATACACGCTTAGGCGATCATGTATCTTTCGATACATAAATGATGAGGCAAATTTTTCCCGCAGTAGGTTGCCATTTCTTCCTGCGGTATGTTACCATTTCTTTCTGCGGTAGGTTACCATTTCTTTCTGCGGTAGAACAGTTGCCATCCAAGGCTATAGAACCCGGTCTGTCCTGCTATTTACCCATAGCTCGGGGGGTGAGAAGAAGAGGATTCATACCTTTCCCAAGGGTATTAGCACGTAAGTGAATGTAATGGTTTCGACTGGAATTCGAACTCGGCTCTTCGATTGCTCAATCCAAGCCGCTATCCATTACTCCAGTAGTCTAGTACGGCGCTTAAATTCAAAAAGCCTACGTACCATAGCGAATAGTTCATCCGAAGAATAAATGTGAAAGTATTTATAGAAAAGGTACAGAGAAGGAACCTTACAGCGGTGGGAAAGTGGCTGAAGACGAGGCGCCAGATCAGGACCAATAATATTGCTATTCTTCTTTGGATTTTATCAAGGAACTCTAGATAAATAGCAGGAGCACTGGACCATATGTGGCAGCAATATTCTAAGCATGGACGAATGGTAGTCTTATAGATATGTAGGATAGATTCTGGAGAGAAAAATTGTCTCACACGTCACAGAGAACCAGGTTTCTTAGCAGCTGACTTAACTAATTATTAAAGGTTACATCTAGAAAAACTCTATTAACATATACAAATGTGTTATCCTTTAGCTGTTATATCTGGGGTTTGTTCAAACTTAAGTAACCAGCTTTAGTAGCAAAGTGTAAGCTGCTGCTTCTGCTTCGTGTCCCTATACTATAGGATGTCCCCAAAAATGTACTTATTCTTTAAATGACAATAAATGCAGTGTTTGTTGACTTACAAACAAGATTAATGGTTAAAATTAAGAAATATTAATGTTTGTTGACTTACAAAAAAGATTAACTGTTTAAATTAAATATTAAATGAAATTAAATGCATGGATCTGAACAAAAGGAAAAACTTCTAGAAATTATAAGTCAAAAAGTGAGTACATTTTTCGGACAACTGTATATAGGTAATCGTTAGAGTAAATTAAAATTCTGATATATTTATTTAATAAATCCTCCCCATGATATCACAAATTATATAAACAGCTAATATCAGTTAAAACATTCGGTTTTTGTTAATAAATGAATATCTTATTTTTAAGATTAATCATTTTCAATAGATAAATTCAGTTTACGGAATCGAGTTGAACTCAATACCAAAAAAAAAACCTCTTTTAGTTACCTAATTGAACTTAATTGCTGCTTAACTACAAGGTTATCGTCTTTTTTCACGACCGATCAAATCTTTCGTGGGTTATTTAAAGCCGAAACATATTTTTGAATTCAAAGATATTTTTTTTTGACTGAATATTGTCTTAACAATTTTTTGAGAATAACAATTATTTTTTTTCAGATACATGTTTTACTATTTAACCCAGTTGGGAGGGAAAGAGATTTATACCTTTCCTAACGGTATTTGCACGTAACTGAACAGACTGGAATTTAAATTTCTTCTTTAAGTGCCGTGTCCTTTCAGAGCGTTGGCGATCATGGCTCTCCACAATATCTTGTCCTTTGTAGCTCTTAATAAATATTGTCTTTTTGTTATCTCTCATAAATCCTGTTTTGCCATCTATTTACTTATGATCGCTAGGTATGTTATGCGTTGTTTTCCTCTGTGCCTCTTGCCTTCAGTCTGTCCTGTGAGTGTCAGATTTTCCAAACCCTCTTTCCTTATTATGTGCCCTAGAAATTTCAAATGTCTCTCCCTGATGTTAAGTATAAGTTTCCTTTTTGTTTCCATTTTCTCTAAAATTTCGTCGTTGCTCACATAATCGGTCCATGCTATCCTCATCATCCTTCTGCAGAACCACGTTTCTGTTGCTTCAAGTCTCTTCTTCATCTTAGATTGTCCAGCACTCAATGCCGTACAGCTGGACATATATCACATTACCGTTTAGTACTCTTTTTTCCTTGTTTCTAGCGAAGATTTTCTATTTCTTAATATTTTGCTTAGTTTTTGGAAGTCATCTTTCGCTATCCCAATTCAACTTTGGATTTCAGTGTCGCACTTTCCGTCCTCTGTTAAAACACTTCCTTTCTCCAATTTCTCATTCCTAGCCGCTATCTATTACACCATCCGCACATCCTCTAATGGTCCAAACGAAACAAAAATTGCTGACATTGACATACACATATATTATGAAGCCAGTTAATTTCATAGTCAGTGTGTTTATTTTCTTCTTTTACGGCAATCTACTTGCATTTGAAGTACGGAGTTAACCCATTAATGCCCATCCTGAAATCTGGTATTAATTGAAACACGGGTTGTCGTAAAATCACCGAAGTTAAACAACGCCGAGTCTGGATAGGTGACCATGTGCGGATGGTGTAATGGATAACGGCTGGGAATTGGGAATCAGAAAGCCCAGTTCCAATTCCAGTCGGGTTCGTTCGATTCAATTACGCGAAAAATCCACCTCTTCTCTTCTCCACAGCTATGGGTTAATTATTTTTCATTTTTCACCCCAAGCAAAGCAACTAAGCCACTAACACGGAGGAGATTACTGAGTGTGAATTAATATAAGAAAAACATTATTAAGAACAGAGAACAATAAAAGGACAAGAATTAAGCAGGCAGAAGATATTGATTGACATAGCATTTAAATTTTTGAAGATCAAGCAAGGAGACGGAAGAGAGTTCCACAAGCGACAAGTGCGAGAAAGAAGCTTAACATAGAACTTACGGTTACATCTGACGATTTCGACTGTAAAACGATGAGATCTTGCCTCCAATGTAGTAATGCGCTTAAATTCATAGAGTCTAAGTACTATAGAGGAGAGTTCAGCAGATCATTTGAAATTATTTATGGAAAAGTCACAGAGAAGCTACATTACGGCGGTGAAAAAGTAACTGATTTCGAGATGCCAGTTCAGGATCAATAATATTGAAGAGTCATCGTTTTATCAATGATCTCTAAATATATAGCAGGAATACCAGCCCATTTGTGGCAGCAATATTCTTAGCATGGACGAATGGGAGACTTGTAGATATGTAAGATAGATTCTGGCAACAAAAATTGTCTAGCACGACACAATGAAGCAACCATCCTAGCAACAGACCTAGCAACTGAATCGAGATACTCTTTCCACTTCATGTCAGTGGAAAACGTTAGCCCGAGAAGACGCAACGAGTCACTCTCATGGAGGCTAGTACCAGCCATACTGATGGAAGGTAGAAATGGTTCTCTCAGACGATTAATAGAAAGCAATTTTGTTTTGGGGGCGTTAAAATTAACAAGTCATGCCTTGCTGAAGTTAACAACAGAAAGTAAGTAATTTTTTTGGGTCAGCTACCAATTTGACCGAACCGCTCAGACTTACTATTAAGATCGAAATAAATGGCTGCCTCATCAGCATAGATACCGAGTTATTAGCAATATTAATTATTAACACCCATAAGAATGAATTTCGCAAAATCTGAATTAATATGGTTCGCTAACTGTGGTCTTCCATATAGATCTACTCGAACATTTCGAGAAATGGTTGAAGAAAACGAAAATCTTGACATAACTAAATAAATAAACTGGATTCGGTTTTTATTTCCTGACAGATGCTCCCTTGGATGCCATAAGAAAACGCTATTTCCCTCCTCAAAACTGCACCAAATGTTACTTGTGAACATTTTATTAATTGTGTTGTCAGAAAATATTTCTTTCATACTCTGAAGGTAAATATTTCTGATTTCCATTTTTTTTTTTTTTAGAAATTTTATTCCCCTTCAGTAAGTTTTCTTCGCTGCATTGCATCAATAACTACGGTAATAAAAATAATATATAGAAATCCGAATTATTTATTCATCCACGTTTGTTTACAATATAGCGATCTCTCTGAGAT
>OZ038485.1:56007114-56082114 GCA_964036315.1 Acanthosepion esculentum
ATTATATTTATTTTTAAATTGAAATGCTTCAATAGAAGCTTATTTTGTCTTTCTACTTGGTATGAAAAAAAACGAATAGGATGCTTTCATTGTCATGTGAGATGTATTTACTATTGCTATTATATAATACAATATGGTATATTTATATATTTCTGTCTACCAAAAATCCATTAAAAATATTCTCCACTTTTTGAACTTTAAAGAAAGGCTCTAGAAAACTATTTCGCCGAATATAAAACAAAATATGCCTTTAACGAATATCTACTAAAAATAACATTTAGAGTGATAAAAATCCATTACTTCTTTACAAAATTACTTTATTTACGTTTTGATAAGAAACTGAGCAGATGTGATAATTTCGAGGAATCTGTAGCGAGAAGGATTTCGCTTAAAGGTACTGTTCAGACCTTGCTTGACCGGCAAAGCTTCTTCGTAGCTGAGTTGGTTAAGGGACGTTGAATATAACAGGCGGTTCCCCTTTGCCTGGAGGACGCAGGTTTGAATCCTGCCAGAGAACGCATAATTTTCTTTAATGAACATTAACACTGGTAGGCATAAATAAACGAAGCGTCTACTAAAATACATGTATCCACTAAAAATAACATTTAAAAAATCTGACATATATATATATATGTGTGTGTGTGTGTTTTCTCCTATTTTTACAAACACGTCAAATTTTATACTCTTGTGAGTCGTGAAATTTACAAGGACACAAATGGAATGACTTGTTGGTGTAGAGAGTTTAAAATCTTATCTAAATCCTAAATACTGCTTAATTACTCGAAATAAATCCTAAATGTTGCTTATTGAATCGAACCAACTGTATTTATGCACACTTTCTAATTTGAAGGAACAAAAGATGTATACAAAAATGAAAAAAATTATATCCAAGAGGAGAAACAGAAAAAAATCACAAATTATATCTTCCTTTTTCTGTGTTACTTTCTAATTTATTCGTTTTCACTTAGTGTTGGAAAATTCGAGATTATAAAAAGAAAAAATACAGCGACGCTTACGGAGTTTTTTTGTTGTTTTTTTCACTAATGTTCCCACATCATTCCAAGTCATGTGATTGTGCGAGTTGCAAGTAGTCCCCTACTTGTGATGAAGCCACGTGACAAACGAAGACATACAGAAAAAAAAGCTCCAGAGAGACGCACAAGCGACCATTGATCGACAACAAATCAATGCATGAGACAGCAGCCGCCACAGTCAACTGGTAGGTACATAACCACAAGTTTCCGGTTGAATCAATTGGTTATTTGAGTGGCCTGGCCTGCATACCAAGTCTCCATCAAATACTTATTTTAGTTCGAACCCCCACCCCGTAAAAAAAAAAGAGTCGAGCGTCTTATATGCACCTGAATAGCTTTCTTTAGTAAAAGCCAATGTAGTCATGGCAAGTTGCTTGAAGAATAAGTATGTGTTTTAAGTTAGTCTGGCTCAAGGCCATAAGTGTGAAGCACCCAGTGAGGACCAATCTCACTACACAAAGTGTGTTCTATTAAACTGACTTATTAGCCATAGACCGCCCCAGACGAAGCACTCAATATAGTTCCCCTCTCTCTCTCTCTCTCTCTCTCTCTCTCTCACACACACACACATACACACTCACTCACTCACTCTCTCTCTCTCTCTCTCTCTCTCTCACACACACACACACTCTGTGGCTTATCACGTTGAAACACCGGCGTTAAGCAACCTCGATCCTGGCCAGTAACTAGATGGGTGACAGCTTGGGAATACCAGGTGCTGAAAGCTTGAATGTGCAGGTGGTGTAATGGATAATGGCTCGGAATTTTTAATCACTCAGCAACGAAAGACTTCATCAAAGCAAGGCTAGGTTGCTTCGAAGAAATGGGAGTCTATGGGAGTACCTTTATTAGAAAAAATAACAGAACTTATATTATGGTGATTTTCTAGGCGTAACTTAGATGTGACACAAGGCTGAAAGTATGAAGCACCCAGTGAGGATCGAACTCATTATTCAGTCGTAATTGATCTAGCAAGACAAGCTTGCTAACCATTACATCACGTCGAAGTGCCCAACAGAACTGATATTGTGATTTCAATCAATCTCCATTATTTTTTGTCAACATATTCTTGAAATCTTCCATAGATGGTTTAAAAATATTATCATTTCTACGTTAAGAGGGGGGTATCTTTAATAGAATGGTGTTTCTGTAGAAATGTTAACATTTTCTTAGTCGCCCTATATATAGGCTCTGTATGTATATACCTCTGGTTATATATTTTTGAAAGTATGTACGAACTTGTTTTCTTAATTATCGATCCTCAGACTTTATTTTAAGATTTATTTGGCTGGTATAATTAATTAGCGGGAAAAAATATGGTCATGCGCACTGGTCGCCTATTAACCACAAAATAGTTTTAGTCATTTTGAGTTGCTAACTGTAATGTGTCTGTTTTAAAATTAAATAAAAATCCAAATTATTTGAGGACTTACTGGAATCAATATTTTCTATTTTAGTCGAAGTGAGAGCAAAGAATATTTCATGTGTGAGCGTTATTTTACGTCTTATTGGATGTTTAATATTGCTTATGTTAAAGAAACAGAAACTACGGGGTTATTTTTACAAAATTTTTCCTTATAGATTTACCGTATTGTTCCGTAAAAAATGTACAAATGTATTTAAACATTTTAACGTTTGTAATCAGTTAAGCTTTTGTCATATCAAATAGAAACAGAAATATTTTCAGATTACACTGGAATAAACTACTTCTTCGCTTGTGCTAAATCAGAAGGAAAAACAATTACGCTGTGATCTTTGATAGTCAAACGAAATTGATTGGATGAGCTATGGGCTTGATTCTTTTAAATTAAATCTAAATTAAATCAGACGAACAGAAATCTGTACAAGATTTAATTTCAACTACTCAAAACCGATGCCTGATCTAATGAATTCCTTTTTTTAATTTGTCTGTACTTTTTTTCGACGTGGAAAAAATAGAATTTTTCAGTAAAGTTTAACGATTTCAGAAATAGTTTTTTTTTTCTTTATTAAATCAAGTAAGATAACAAATAGAATGAGTAATGGATAGCGGCTCTGTTTGATGAATCGGAGAGCCGAGTTCGAATTTCATTCGAGTTCATCGCATTCACTTACGTACTAATACCCTTGGGAAAAGTATGAATCCATCTCTTCTCGCTATCTGTGTAAAATAGCAAGTTCAGATCCTGACCGATTCTGTTATGTTCACCATTACCCTTGTGAAAGGCATGAATCTGTCTCTTCTTCTCCCATCAATGCGTTAAATAGTAGAGTAGACTAGGATTTCGCGCGTTGGGTGGCATCCAGTCTAGGAGTACAATACTGAATTCGAAAAGAATTTCGTGGAGAAGGCAACTTCATTGCCAAGTACTCATATATATTAAAGAAACTGTGGAGCGCCATGTTCGTCTTCATTCTAAATGGATATGGCATTTAAAATACTTATTGAATCCCGTAGAAAAATCTTGGTTCCTTAGAGGTATCAACTTAATTTCTCTTGTACGGATTTATCTTGAACAGTAACGATTATCGTTTGCAACCGTTCGTTGTAAAACTTTAATTTCTCTTTTAATGTTCTTCATTCTTTCTCCGGCAAAAAAAGCATCTTTGTGCTTTGTAAAAAGCAATATCACAGAACAATTTCCTCCAAAATTTATATTTCTGCTTTTCTTTACTTTTTTTCACTGAAAACTTACCAGAAACAAATGAACACTTTTTGTTTTATATAGCTTTTGTTTTGTTTTTGCTTTTACATTTTTGTTTTGTTTTTTTATTATTTCACCCCAAGCAAGGCGAACAAAGCCACTCGTGGGCAGGAGTATATTGATAGCGAAAGTAACAGAAAGTTCAATAAAAGAAAGTGAAAGTAAAAGAAAGTTCAATAAAAGAAAGTGAAAGTAAAAGAAAGTGAAAGTAAAAGAACAGATATTAAGGAGATAGATGACGATGATTGATATTGCATTTACATTTTTGATCGTAGCTGACAAGAAATCAAAAACCCGGAAGAGAGTTCCATAAACGAGAAGTGTAAAAGAAACTATTAGCATACGGTTACAAGTAACAATTTAAACAGTGAAATTATGAAAATTAGCTGCCAATCTAGTATTGTGCTTAAATTTGTAGAGTTACTAAAGAGAAAAGCTTTTCAGGACAATTATCATGAAAATATAGAAAAGACACGAGGAAGCTATATTACGGCTTTGAAAAGTGACTGAAAACGAGATGCCCGGAAAGAACCGATAACATTGTTTGTTGTTCTTTGGGTTTGGGCAAAAATCTCAAACGGTACAGCAGAAGCAATGGAGCAGACGAATGGTAAACTTCTAAATGTACAAGATAGATTCTGGCGAGAAAAATTGTCTCGCATGACACGGTGAGCCAAGCTTCATAGCAGCAGACCAAGCAATTGATTTAATATAATTGTTCCGCTTCATATCAGTTCGAAAACCAGTGAGATTCATTTGGTGACCCATCACCACACACATCTACATACATATACAACTAGTATGAATAGAATGAACAAAACGTTTATAAATTTAACATATTTCGGTTTTATTTAAGCTTCGTCGGAAATGAAATATGGAAGAGAAAAGGCAATTCACATTTTTTATTTCTGACCTCTGTGTTTTTCATTGATTAGACCTCACGTGTATTTGTCTTGTCAGGTAGTGTTCGTATGTATACTTCTCGTGTGTTTGTGTATCATAATTCTAGTTGGTCTGGTCTATGCGAGATTTGGTGGATAAATGCTCTGTGTGTGTGTGTGTGTGTGTGTGTGTGTGTGTGTGTGTGTGTGTGTGTGTGTGTGTGTGTGTGTGTGCGCGCGCGCATTTGTGTGTCGAGTAGGCATTTTTATTTCTATCTCGTAGTGACCGTATGTTTTGTGTGGGAGTGAAATAATTTAGGTTATACCGTTTGTGGTTGGGGTAGACTGATCTTACATTTTTAAGGATGGATTTTTAAAATGTTATTGATATAATAAAATGTATTTATATGTGAAAATATTTATAAGACTTCCTGAGATATATATATATATATATATATATACGGGGAGATGCTGAAAATGATGACCAAGACCAGGCAACATAATTTTTTTTCAATTTTCTTGCTGGAGAGAAATTCATCAATCAATATGTCAATCGAATAAAGTTTGTGCTTTGAGAAGAGTCGTATCATTGATCGCGGTTTGATAATGTGTTGTGCGAAGCATTGATAAGCGACACGCGTTCAGTAAATCCCATGGCAGCACTTACCTACCAATTATTTTTACTCTATTAAAGACTTTTAAAATCTTTCGCATGAATTGCCTGCAGTTATTATATTACCCAATGTAATATATATATTACCAAATATAACATATATATGTATATATGTGCATATATACATATATATATATATATATATATATATATATATATATATATATATATATATATATACAGAGGGTGTCCACCCCAAATTAACATCAATTAAAAGTGAGTAACCACCTGTCCCAGGCAAACGAAACTAAATAGGCTTTATGTTGAACAATAAAAGATTTCAAAATTCGAACAGGATATTCAAAGGGATGTAGATTTTATAACCGATTTCACAAATCTTCATAAATGTTCAATATGCGCACCACCTATAGCACGACACACGTCAAGTCGGTAGTCCAGCTCCTACCAAACACGCAGTAGCATGTCTTGCGTAACATTCTCCAGTATCTCAGTTATTCTCTGCTTAAGTTCCTCTAGGCTTATAGGAAAATGGGTGATATAGATCTGTCGTTTCACATAGCCCCATAGAAAAAATCTTAAAGGTGAACATGGTGGACTTTTCAACTGTACATTGTCATTATGACTGGCTCTGCCGATTCATCTTCCTGGTAGTTTCTCATTAAAATAAGTTCGCATAGTCAACTTAGTTTCACACGCACTGTATATATATATATATATATATATATATATATATATATATATATATATATATATATATATATATATATTATAAATTAACTGATGGAAAATATGTTTTTTTCGCTACAGAGTATCATATTTTTTATATCAGTTAATTAATAATATTTATGCTCGGTAAATTTACATTGAGCACTGTTTTGTAAATAAAAAATATCAGTACGAACACAGGATTATATATCTTACTGTTCTTCCTTTTATTTATATATACATATATATATATATATATGTGTGTGTGTGTGTGTGCGCGTGTGTGTGTGTGTGTGTGCGTGTGTGTGTTTACTAGATTTCAATTACATCGCTCTAGTAAAGCATGCTTGATTATCTTAAGCACACGTATTTATACGTGAGCAGGTTTTGGTTAAAATGGATGTTTCTAGTCTTGAACCTGCACGTTGGCAGTGATTTTAGTCATCAGCACCACCATCATAAAGGAAGCGATCAGCAAAGTAGAAATTAAATTCTTGGATACGCGATCAAGCCGACGACGACAAATTTATAACAAAACGATGTCAATTATTACCGAGTAGTGAGTCAGATCCTCACTAGGTTCTCCTTATTTTCGGCCCTGTGCTTCGCTTAGTAAATTACTATAACAAATCGATGTTAAGCCAATTTCGAACGGATGCATGCTTGCCTACCTACATAGTTTTTGCCACTTTTTTGCTGAAGTATATAATTTCTTCATTTATGGTTTTAGCAGCATTGAGTACTTAGGTGACTTAGAAGTCCTGCTTCACTTCTGTAAGCGTTCCTGCGTATATGGTAGATGAAATACTTGTATACGGTCTTCGATTTTTTCCCAGTCCTCATATGACTCTTCAGATCTGCTACTGACCCACATACATTGTCACATAAAAGAAATAAATTTATGTAAGTCGTTCTTGATAACTATCAATGTAATCTGCTTACCGTCATAAGATCTTATATGACTAGAAAAATGCTGATTTGGAGGAGAAGATCCTACTACAGATGTTGCATGTATGTTCAGGCTGAAGATTACCTGAGATTTAGGACATGAACTTTTTTTCTAAGAGCTCGTTTCAAAATTGCACAATCAACCGTATTTTCCTTGAATGCTTTACATCCATCGTTTACTATTTTTTTCTCGGATCAATTTTCTATCAACGTTTTCCAACTCTCAGCATCAATAAAAAATATTGTACATTGCACTGATAAGCGAGACGCGTTCAGTAAACCCCGTGGCAGCACTTACCTACCAATTATTTTTACACTATTATAGCCATTTAAAACCTTTCGCGTAAATTGCCTGCAGTTATTATATTGCTCGATGCAATATATATATATATATATATATATATATATATATATATATATATATATATATATTGCTCGATGCAATATATATATATATATATATATATATATTGCTCGATGCAATATATATATATATATATATATATATATATATATATATATATATATATCACCCAATGTAATGTAGGTTTTAAGATTTCTTACACCAATATTCTTAAAACGTTTTGTATGTGTTTCAGGCGTTTACCACGTGATAGCTGTAAACTAACATTCTAGTAAGGTATCCTAACAATCTCATTTGGTTACATGTGAGGAGCTTTTTTGATACGGGATGCATTAGCCGACTAAAGAACAACGTTGTCGGCTGTAAAGGACTGATACTTGATGTTCAAGATTCTCCTAACACAATTTTTGATAGAATCTCTTCAAAACTTTAATGCGATGAATTACATGGTCCCAGTCTCAGAGGAACACAAAAGAGTAATTAACACAAGATTCATAAATACTGAGTTTAGTGCTGATTGTTATGCTTCTATCTAACTAAACTCATTTCTCTAGTTTTCCAATGGCTTTGCTAGCTTTCTCAATGCTCACACTGTAATTTGGAATTGAGAGAACAATTTCTGGTGTGTGTACTGTCAAAATAGATGAATGTATCCACTACATTCAATCAGATTTATTTTCTGTCAAATTTTCCTAGCACTCAGAATCGATACCAGGTGTTATAAGATATTTTTTAACAATACCATTTTTAGTTAATGTTTTACATGTTTACCACACAGTTTAGATGATCTGTTATCTCTTATTTTAGTAAGATCTCTTGGCTATTTAATTTGGTTACAGATGATGAGCTTCTTGAAAGTAAATATTTTGGCCCACTGAAGAAGAACGGTGACAGGTATAAAGGATTCATGATTCTCCTAAGACACTTTTGATAGAATCTCTCCAAAACTTTAATGTGATGAATTACATGATTCAATTCTTAGAGGAACACAAAAGAGTGATTAGCACATGATTCATACATCCTGAGTTTAGTGCCTCTATCTAACTAAACTCATTTCTCTAGTTTTCCAATGGCTTTGCTAGCTTTCTCAATCCTCAGATTATTCCAACCCTCGCCTCGCATTTCAGGATTGATTGATTAATTGATTTGCTTTCTACGGCTTATCAATCCTGCGCGGGTTATTTAAAATCAGAAAATATTTTTAGATTGTAAGATTTTTTTTTTGTTTAAAATAATAATCGTTTATTGATACAAGTCTTACTAATTAACCCATAGTTGGGGGATTCACACTTTCCCCCAGGGTATTTGCGGGAATTGAAACTCTGCTATCTGATCAACAATTCCGAGCCATAATCACTTGCACCATCCGTACATCCAAGGTTACAGCACCTAGTATTCCCAAGCGGTAACCTATCTAGGTAATGACCAGGTTCGACATTGCTTAACTTCGGTTATCGTAAGGGAACCGGTGTTTCAAGGTGATGTGGCTGTAAACCTCGGAATTGCGAGAACCATTCTAGGAGAGTATGGTATCAAAATAGATGAATGTATCCATTACATACAATGTTGTGCCTTGACCATACATGCATACATACATACATACATACATACGATATCAATCTTTAATTTTTCATTTAAAAACCATTTCTTAAGCATTATGCTAAAATCTAAAAACGTTTGGCTATATTATTGAGATTAAGTATTGTAATTATTTACACTGTTTACATTGTTCGGACTGTTGTCCTCATCTTTATTGTCATATTCACGAAGTTTCGGCCATTGTACGCTCCGGCCATCTTCAGGTGATATACGTTGGATTTTCGAACCGAACCCTTTATTTAGTCCACTGGGATATATCGTTCTCGTTCCACGTGCTATGCTTTTTCTGTATATCTCAGTTTGAGTTATTTCCCTTTAGTAACTCAGTTGGGAACACATGGCACAATGGATAAAAGCGTTGGTTGAAATAATCCATTGACTTGACCCAAAGAGTTGTGAGTTCAATAAAGATTTGTGAGTTCAATACCGGGCCATAGCAGGGGTGAACAATAATTTGGAGATTTGAGTTGCTAAAGAGAAATAACTGCGTAAGCAATTAAAGAAGAATTATACAAAAAATTGGTTTTCTACAACGGACCGTTTATTCTCTTTTTATATCAACTGTAATGAAACAAAGTTCTCAATGTCTCTTGGGTATGTCCATCTTCTTTTTGGTGTAGAAGTTAGAATAAGTAAGTATAAGCATTGTTATAATGGTCGTGCTCAAGTTAGCTTTGCACAGAGTTGGAACGACCAAAGAAAAGTTTGTACTTACTTCATCATCGGAGAGTTTAAGCATGGTTATGGTATGTCTGTTTTCTTTTCGTAAGTAAGGATAAGCATCATTATAATGGTTTCGCTCAAGTCATCGTTGCGCTGAGTTGGAACGGCCAAAGAAAACTTATTTTACTTCATCTGCGGATTGTCGCCTTGCGTTGAGTTGGAACGACTAAAGAAAAAGTTAATTTTCTTTATAGGTGGATGTTTTGGAAGACACGTGCGGACGCCATGCGTTGGAAAGTGAAAAGAAAGTTTAGTCGTCTGCAGACCGGAGAAGATGAGATGTTCCCAGCGGGAACGTAATTTCCACACTGTGCTACGTCTTGGAGTAAGGGGGAAAAAGAGAGTGAAGAAGGAAAATTTTTGTCTTTTTATAGACTTAACAAGCGCCGCCTAACGACGTTTGACGAAGTTAAGTGGGGTAATAATATTTCCAGTTCCTTTACTACTAGCATCATGGTAAAATCTATTTCTTTTTTATTATTAATTATTATTATTTTATTCTTGATTTTATTTCATTTTCCCACAGAATCATTCCAAAACATTAATGCGATGACTGCATCATCTGAGTTTCAGAGGAGCATAAAAGAGTGGAAAACACACGCTTCATACATACTGATCTTGGTAATGACGTTTATGCCACTAATTAATCAAATTAATTTCTCTAATTTTCCAAAGGCTTTACTAGCTTTCTCGGTCCTTAATTGTATTTCGTTCCCCTGTACGCACTCGTGTGTGTGTGTGTGTGTGTGTGTGTGTGTGTGTGTGTGTGTGTGTGTGTGTGTGTGTGTGTGTGTGTAACCGGGCGCTCAAAATTTGATCTGGAGTAAATTTTGAACACGCTCATTAATAGAGGAATGCAAATCGAGAGTAAAACTCCTTCGGTCTAAAACTTGCCCTAAGGTAGCATTCCCAAAATCCCTTTAACTTCATTACGAGAATTGGCATCTGGCTTGCGACTACACCCCATAAAAATCTAAGGATTTTGCAACGATTTCTTCTGAATAGTTTCGCTAAAAGAAATTAATTATGATCGGGATTGTTTCGTTTTACCCGATTATTTATTATCAAGGGAAACTCGTACCAAATTTCTTACCAATTATTATATTAAGAACAGACTTCCTGTAATCTACAATTCCAATTCTGTCACTTGAATAAAAAAAGGTGAAAGCATAAATCAATATGAAAATGTCATTCATCACGTTGAGAATACTTTATCGAAAAAAATGGCTTCAACAATTAATCTATGTACATAGAATAATCCCTAGATGTGAATTAGTGTAATTTTTAAAGGTAATTGGAAGAAAATAAAATTAGCAAACTGTGTTCAAAATGTTGTTTGGAGACGTGTCATTAACGCGCTAATGTTCTTCGATAAAATCTCTCCATTGTGTCTTATCATCAAACGCATTATAATAATAGTTTAGCGTCTCTTTTTGACTCTAATAAAAATGGGGTCTTAATGACACATTTGATGATATTCAGGTTTCTTGTCACTATAATGACATTCAAAGCATCATTATATCTCAGCTAACTGAAGGTTGAAGAAACTCATAAGAACAAAACACACATAACCTGAAAAGAGTTATTGACTGGATTTCGAACTGAAATTTAACTTCAGAATAAGAAAAATATTAGCAGATAATATCAGAAACTATGCAGTATTCATTATAACGTAAGACTAGAGGCTATTATTATACAAAAGAATCAACACACATTAAATATAATATCTGATATATATATATATGTGTGTGTGTGTGTGTGTGTGTGTGTGTGTGTGTGTGTGTGTGTGTGTGTGTGTGTGTGTGTGTGTGACTGTGTGTTTGTGTTGGACGCGTGGCCGAGTGGTTATAACGTTTGCTTTCTGAGACCCGGGTTCGAATCTCACCATGGTCGATTTGTCAGGAAGGCAACTTCCTGATGTTATCGGACTGGATCGGGGTTGATCTCAACGTGCGGCACTTTTGGAAAGTGTCTGAAAACCATACCACGGGTTGATCCAAGCCTTGTGAGTAAAATTGGGCAGATGGAACTCTAGTGGGCCATCGATAGCTGTGCTAGCACGGAGCCACAAGTCACTGTGGCCGAGTGCTGGCCATGTTCAAATTCTTGATCATGCTAGATGACACGCTTTTTCCCAAAAATTGTAACTAAGATCTGCTCAGCATGGATGCAGTATAAACCACAGGTAGGCTCTGTGGGTGTTAAGCAAACACAAATATGCCTGAAGGATCGTCTGCAATAGGAATTGTCTATTTGCCCTAGTAGACGGATATCCTTTTTTTATCTATTTATTTTCCTCAAGAGAAGTTTGCCTATCATCCGGTTTATACTCCTCCCCGGACAGGAGTAGAGATTTATCATTTGTTTTCTGTTTAGGATTGGGTTTCCGGTGCCTTCTAAAGTCTTCTCATTATGTTTCATTCTCAATAACCTCTTGCGTCTTAGTGGCATTATCACCTTGCTTGGAGTGAATTGATAAAAAAAACTATTTGATTCCATCTTTTCCCTTGTCGCCTACCTCCGTGCGATCATTTTACACATGTCGTCATTTTGATTTAATTTGAATAGCAACGTTACAAAATAATAATAGGGTGGAGCCAACAGAATCTTGATGAGAACACTGACAACACCCAGTTGATGATAATGATTCAGACAGTCGAAAGTAACTGAGAAAAAAAACGGGACCAAATAGCAACTTTAAACAGTTTATCGAAAATTGCTATCCCAATTCTAGGTGATATATATATATATATATATATATATATATATATATATATATATATATATATATATATATATATATATATATATAAAATCTATATTTGGGCATCAGCCTTACTTTATAACATGTTACCTTGAACATGATAAACAATTTGTTTTATTGAGCTTTTCTAGTATTCTTAAATTTTTCCGTTTGGTGAGGGTAAGTTAAAAAAGTGTAAAAATTGTACGTAGTGCCTATTGTCCTAAGTGCATTCGGACACGTCTTTAGCCATTTTCAAGGGGTTTGTTGTTAGTTGTTGTTAATTTCTTTTCAAGGTTGTCTTTTTGTGTTTATTATTAGTGGAAATGGTTAAAGCGACTTTTCACCATCCATACATATATATATATATATATATATATATATATATATATATATATATATATATATATATTACGGGGTTGCCACTTTAGTTCTAACTCCGCACTTTGCTTCAGAAAGTGAGTTTGCCTGAAAGTTTTATGTCATCATATCTCTGTCAACAGCTCCCGTCGTCTAATGGCATTAACTAATTTCCCCAAGAAATGGTGGTCCTTTTTAAGGGGGTGCTTTATCGTCCGTACATGAAGCTCTTCAGTAAACGATATTCTTCGGTCTTTGTCATATGGCCTTCCACGTACAGTCTTACCTTTGCAGTATAGTTTCAATCTTGAGGAATTTGGTGTTTGTTACAAAGCCTCCCCAGTACACATTGAGTCAACACTAATGAAAACGTTCAAGATGTAGAAGGCGCTAGTAGATGACCCAGAATTCGGCTCTATAAAAAACAGTAGACAGCTAAATACTTGTTTTTGTCTCACTTTTGGAATGCCTTTTACTATTCATCGAATGATCTCTTAATAAACTGAAATGCTATAAACAGCCATTCTCTGAATGGTTTCTCCATCTCCCACTAAATGGACTAAACTTCACGATTTATCTATTTCTCTCCTATGTGTTGTGTACCTTAAGGACGTGGCGATCATGGCTCTTCCCAACTTCCTATCCATAGTAGCTCTAAGTAGGGTTTTTTCCCTTTAATTTTCCTTCCAATTCGTGTTCTGTCATCCATTTACAGAAGCTTGTTTGATAGGATAATCGCTGTCAAAATTCCCCAAGTCCTCCTTCCAGGTACCCTACTGCCTTCCCATGTTTTCCAGATTTAAACCTCATTAAGTATATATGAGACATGTTGCATAACTCACTAAGTTATCTGCAACCGTAAACACAACTCAATTATGGACAGCCCAGAAATGTGCTTGGATATGATGATGGGAGGAGATGCGTGTTCTTCGGTAGTTGCGTCTAATGTTTTTGGTCAATCGTTTTATATTAACCGATATGTGTGAACGTATTGGAAAATTCCAAATGTTAAGTTATGATAACGTTCAATGAATTATATGTATTTTGTTAAAAGCTTATGACCACAAAACCTATATCGAAAAACGTGGTCGATTTTGCTTATATTACGACGACTGACCATTATTCTGTATCCAAATGGGAATTGCAAATGTCAGATGGCTTCAAAATAAGGTCAGACTGACTGATCTGCCGAAAGAATCATTCAAGTGCAAAAGGTAATGCTTGCTATGTGTATATATATGTATGTGTGTGCGTGTGTGTGTGCATGTATGTACGTGTGGGAGTTTCTGCACGTGTACGAGTGCGTTTTCATTAAAAATGATTGACAAGGTACGCCTGTTAAATATTTTATTGAGCTTTTCTTGTATACGAACAAGAAATTTCGTTTTTGTGAAGTAGCATATGTAGAAATGATCTAAAGGATTATTCGTTTCGAGCGCTTTCGGATTATCTATTAGTTATTTTGAAAGGATTTTTGTTGTGCTAGTGAAAATGGCGCTGAAAGCGTTCGGAACGAACAAGCATTTTAAACAATTTCTCCATACACTGAGATCAGAAAGATATATATATATATATATATATATATATATATATATATATATATATATATATATATATATATATATAGAGAGAGAGAGAGAGAGAGAGAGAGAGAGAGAGAGAGAGAGAGATGTAATAAGCAGCTTAATGAAATTTGAGGAATAAAAAGACAACAAAATGATGCCAATATTGGCAATAAGATATTTATAAGATATTTATTATATATAAGCCTTTTGACAAACTTAAAGTACGAAGAAAAAGATTTTAAGGTCGGAATTTTCGGACACGTCTATGTCCTTTTTCAACGAGACGACGAATAGACAAAGAAATGGGACTCACCCTTCCGAGAAATGTTGCTGTCGTTGGTTAGAGGGCTTCCTGTGGAAACTATATTCTCTGGGCAAACCCAAATCCCTGTTTATTCCTTTAATCTTTGATTTTATTTTGAAAAAATATATATACAGTAGGGAGGTAAGGGGGGGGCAAAGTCGCGCCCCACACAGGGGGGTTACTTAATTAATTATGTTTTAAATGTCTAATTTGCATTGTTATTTTCTTATTTTGGAAAGTCATTTGAAATCAGTTGTTTATCAGACGCATCCAAGAAATATTGAGAAACTTAAAGATAGAACGAAATATGGATGCAATAAAATGGCAGAGCAAACTCTCCGACGTGTTAATGAATCATGCAGGCACAGAATTGAGATGGTTTGAAAAGGGAGGAGGACATTTTGAATAGCACATATAATATTTAAATAACTAGAAAATAATATTTTTATGTGCTACTATAGGGATAATTTATTAAATTATCCCGATGGTGTGCGACTTTTGCCTCGCCCTATATATATATATATATATATATATATATATATATATATATATATATATATATATATTGGGTTGGTGCATAATTATCAGGCGTTTTTTAAACAATATTTATTATGAAGAACGAAAGATAACAATTCAACAATAACATTTTTAAATGATTATTCCGAGGCGTATGATTATCGACACGCATTTTTGTAACCTGAAAATGAAATAATATTTTTATTAAAAAAAAGTATACAAAACAGCAATTTTTATTAACAAATCTCACCTACAAAAACGCCTGATAATTATGCACCAACCCAATATATACATATACACAGAGTGAGGCAAAATATAATCAGTAGAAGAGATATCAGGTGAATATGGAAGATGAGGCAAAATTTCACAATTCAGACTATGCAGCTCTTTGACAGTTAATTGAGAAGCGTGCGACCGTGCGTTGTCACGCAGACAAAATTGGGCCATTCCTATTCACAAGTCTAGGATTTTTCTATTTCAGTTTTTCGTGCATGCACTCAATTTCTCCACAGTACGAGTTTGCTGTTATTGTTTTGCTTTGAAGGAAGAATGAATAATCAATAACCGCTTTGAAAGACCCCCATACATTAACTTTTTAGGGTGCGGTGGAGGTTTTGGGTATTGTTTTGGTAATCCACTTGCATCTAACCAGTGGCTTAGACTCGTACTGTTGTCAAAGAGTATCCATTTCTCATTGTGTTATACTGAAAGACACCTGGTCTAGAGAATAGACTCTCCCACCTATTATAAGTAAGAGTCAGTAGGTAGTCGAGGAAGGAGTAGTTATCAGCGACCACAACTCGATTACTCCGCGTAACACTTATTTACAAGTTCCTAACGTTTCTGTACGTTTATCCCATTTAGGACGCATTTAGTCCGACTACAAGTTCTATTGTGGAAATAACTCCACAACACATTGCATGTAATGATTCGGCACAAAAATGGTTCTTTTTCCCAGTTTGTACTCATACATTAAAATTCTTCGACATTGTTTCATTGTGATAATTTTCATTTGGCTTATCAGTAACAATATATTGGAAGAAAAATTATCTGGAAAGAAAGGGTCAGGGATAAGTCAAGATTTTTATATACTAAGGATGCCACTTCGTTAGACGACAGGATCAACAACCAACCATAAAATTCGCCATTTCATGTGTAACAACCTAATATATATATATTAATAAGTATACATATAATGCCTCACCTATCTTCAACTGCTGAGTATAGACTGACCGTGACGTTATTTAAATTATCTGGTTATCGCAATGTTGGCAGTTATATATTATACTGGGATTACAGATTTTTAATTTTAAAAATTATATTTGGCATTTAAAATAAACCGGATTTGTATATATCTATAAAAGAAAAATATTTTAGAGTTGGGAATATTAACTTTTTATTTTTATTATATTAAGCATAAAGGGGGATTACTTGTTATTTAAAAAATTAAACATAATTTACATTAAAAATTAATCTGGATCAAGGTATTTAAGCAGATATCTATTTTTATGCCTACATGTAACCATCAATTCATTTCCATTGTTTAAAAGGCTAGTGTTCTTTAAATGTTTTAATATAACTAATTTTTCAACAAGATATAAGTTACACCTATCTCCTTTCCCGTTAAAAATTTTGGCTCTTGCTACAATATCCCAGGTGATAAAAGGTGTATTACGATCATTCTTTAATTGCCAGAAATATTTAGAGAGAGCAGTTTTGCATTTTATATTGCCTAAAGTCATTCGAAGATGGTAGAAACGAAATTTCCAATGATTTTCAATGGAACCAAAATAAAATTTAGCATCGTTACTGGAATATTGTCTGATCATATTTTTTTCAGCAGTTGCATTTTTTTTTTTTAAATATTAGGGTTGTCTGTGTTGGAAATATATTTGTTTGATATAATGTTGTTATGTTGGGATATAGGTTTATGTTATTAACGCAGCTATAGCTGATCATAACATTATTTTTGTTAATAGAAACTTTTTTAGTGTTGGTGAATGGTTAAAGTGCTTATGAATTAAATTTAGGAAAATTCTTCCGATATTAGTTTGAACATTACGATTAAAAGGTGGATCAAACCATATGATGTTACGCTTGCGGTGTTTCTGTTTATTTTTACCGTCTTTGTCTTTTTCTAAAAACTCTAAATTTACTTTATGGTTGCTTACTTGTAAAGCCTTTATATATTTCATTTTATCATCAAATATTTCCTTATTGCTGGAATTGATAGATAATCTAACTTGAACTGATTTATGTAAATTATCTAGAATTTTATGGTGGTGGTTTGATTCTTTGCTGATATATCTATGGTTCTATAGATCTTTGGTATATGGTTTGTAATAACCATTATTCAAGTCTAAGGTCACATCGGGAAAGTTGATCACTTTAGCATTGGTGGTAGTTGCAATATTTAGTTCTTGATCTTTAAAAAAAATTTACCAGTTCCTTTCACAATCGGTCTATATTTCGTGGGCTTGTTTTACGGAAGAGAATTACAACGCCATCTCTATAGAGTCCAGTGTTCTTAATGTCGAAAATAAATTTGAGTCGCCGCAATAACAAGATTCCAACTAATTCGCATGCCTCTGCTGAATCAAATGCTCCCATACCAATATTGAATTCTGGGTTGTATTCCGATAACGGTTAGGATAGGAAGTATAAATACTTTATTATACCTATAACAGTAAGGTGGGTCACTTCGACGTGGTGTAATGGTTGACAAGCTTGCTCCGCTAGATCTATTACGACTGAATAGTGAGTTCGATCCTCACTTGGTGCTCCACACTTCGGCCGTGTGCCACATCTAAGCTGCGCTTAGAAAATCATTTCAGGGCACCTCGGCGTGGTGTAATGGTTAGCAAGCTTGTCTTGCTAGAACAATTACGACTGAGTAGTGAGTTAGATCCTCACTGGGTGCCCTATACTCTCGGCCTTGTACCACATGTACGCTACGCTTAGAAAATCATTAGGGTAACTCGAGGCGATGTAATGGTTACCAAGCTTGTCTCGTTAGAACAATTACGACTGAGTAGTGAGTTCGATCCTCACTGGGTAACCCTTACTTTCGACCTTGCTACATCTAACTTACGCTTGGAAAATCACTATAACAGTAAGGAGTAAAATATAAATATAATTATAATATATCGCTATATATTGTTAAAAGGATCAAAATATAAGTATAATTATAATATATCGCACATATAGTGCTGGTATTAATAAAACAGTGCTCGATGTAATACAACAGAGCTATTAAGTATATATTAGTAAATATACATATTATTCTTCACCAATAGCATGACTCGGAGTTTCATGCACAACGCAATCTTATATATATATATATATATATATATATATATATATATATATATATATATTATGATATTAATATAATTAATATAAAAGTTTGTCACTTAACTGATTGATGCTACCTTCAGAATCCCGACTCCAAAGTTTCGTAGACGGACACGCCCGTTCACTCTTCATGGAGTATCAGCAATTGCCTGCATATATTTCACGTTTTTTCTTTTTTATGTATTTATCATTAGTGTAAGTTTTTTTTTCTGTATTGTGTTCGTTTTCGCGCGAGCGGCCATGCGTCTGTCTGAGCGGATGTGCGTTCGCCCGCGTAAGCCCGTTACATTTCCATGGTCTAACTAAACCAAGGACCTCACCACTTTCCCATTACACCTAAAATACGATTACAGTTAATGAAATACTTGCAAGGAGACTAGAAATTTGAAGAGGAAAACTTTGGCATTTAGGACGGCAATGCGGACTTAGTTGAGTTATATTAGAACTAGAATTTTTTGCAGCACACTGACGCATGTTGAAATCCTCACAGTATTTAATCGGGTTGAAGTTATCGCTAACATTAATTTGCCGAGATTTACAAACTCTACGTTTCGTTCAATTTCGCAAACCAATCGATGAAATTTGAATAAGCTGATTTGTTTGGAAAAATGCTTTGACAAAAAACCTACTTTGCGGTTTAATAATTTAATGTAGGATTTCATGGTAAACACTATTTTTGAAACAAAATTTCTTTTTTTTTTTTTAACGGCGAAGAATAAATTCTTAGGATTTCTTACACTTGAGCATGCAACATATAACTGGCCATACGTAAATATTTCTTCCCGTCACCAAATTCCAACTTTTTGAAGCGTTTGGCCTTGTGATTTTTTTATTAGTTCTCGCAAACTCAGAGCGAACTGGAAACTGATTTTTTTCTAAATAAAAATTTAAAGAAAAGATATGCAAAAAACAATATTGCATTTTTATTAAATAGGCATTTGTTATTTTAATCATTAAATTGTTTTTTTAAAATAGTGGAAGTATTTCTTATGTTAGATAATAAAACTTTTAATTTTTTCTAAAAAAATTAATGTAAATTTATTGTACTAAGCTACGCACCGTAGTAAATCTCACTGTACTTTGTACCCCCTTACCCGTTTGCGCTTCTCCCCAAAATTTGGTTTCGATCGGTCATTGTATGACTATATTAGAGGGTCTGATGGATGAACGGACGGGTGGAAGTCACAGGATATTTTTTTATAGAAGACAGATAAGGCATTTGGATTAAAAACTTTTGGTACACACGAAGATTTAAAAAGATAATTTAATTTTAAGCTATATTTATTTCTTTATAACTGTAAATTTGTTTATTTAAATTGTTTCCATTTATTATTTGTCTCTCTACATGCCATGGAAATCTGGTGATCATCGAGTTTTTGGTTTGTTTGGTTTTGGGGGGGGGGGGTACATTTCCCCCCCCCTCTCTCTCTCTCTCTCTCTCTCTCTCTCTCTCCCTCTCTCTCTCTCTCTCTCTCTCTCTCTCTAGTGATCATGCTAATATGAGATTGGGAATCGTATAATTTCTGGCTTTGAATCGTGGCCAGTCCATTTCTGAACTCATAATATCCGGGAAAAACATTATCTGTAGTTGTCAGGACCTTCACTAAGCATAAAATTCCATGTAAAAATATTTGATCCTATCTTTTCATTCTCCTTTGATCGACTCTGCTAACATAGTTCTAATATTTTGCAATACATTGGCTGTGGAGAAAATAACTTGGGCACTTCGAGGCGGTGTAGTGGTTAGCAAGCTTGTCTCGCTAGAACAATTACGACTGAGTAGTGAGTTCAATCCTCACTGGGTGCCCCCTACTTTCGGCCTTGTGCCACATCTAAGCATTGCTTGGAAAATCACTATGGAGGACGAATCCCGAGATTTCGGTCTCTACTCGGCCTCAAGGCTAAGATCAAAGTGTAGTATCTGTTCGCGGATTGCTCACTGAATGATCGCCTATGGGGCCGGGATTCCTTCTCCGATACAGGCCGGCGGCAGGGATTCGTCCCTGCGCTGGTAGTATCGTGGCTACGTCTGACTAGCTATGACCAGCTTGGACAAGCTATGACCAGCTAAGACCAGCCAAGACCAGCTATGACTAGCTAAAGCCAAAGCACTGCGACCCGGGTGAAAACTCGGGTCCATTCCCCCTCCCTCCCCACGTTAAACTCCGACCTTGTGTCACAACCTGGCCATGTGGGAGGTCAAGTAAATCCCAAGGCTAAGATCAAAGTGTAGTATCTGTTCGCGGATTACTCACTGAATGATCGCCTATGGGGCCGGGATTCCTTCTCCGATACAGGCCGGCGGCGGGGATTCGTCCCTGCGCTGGTAGTATCGTGGCTACGTCTGACTAGCTCTGACCAGCTTGGACAAGCTATGACCAGCCAAGACCAGCTATGACTAGCTAAAGCCAAAGCACTGCGACCCGGGTGAAAACTCGGGTCCATTCCCCCTCCCCTTCCCACGTTAAACTCCGACCTTGTGTCACAACCTGGCCATGTGGGAGGTCAAGTAAATCCCAAGGCTAAGATCAAAGTGTAGTATCTGTTCGCGGATTGCTCACTGAATGATCGCCTATGGGGCCGGGATTCTTCCTCCGATACAGGCCGGCGGCAGGGATTGGTCCCTGCGCTGGTAGTATCGTGGCTACGTCTGACTAGCTATGACCAGCTAAGACCAGCCAAGACCAGCTATGACTAGCTAAAGCCAAAGCACTGCGACCCGGGTGAAATCTCGGGTCCATTCCCCCTCCCCTTCCCACGTTAAACTCGACCTTGTGTCACAACCTGGCCATGTGGGAGGTCAAGTAAATCCCGTGGAGAAAATAACTTAAAACTGTCCGTTGCTAAATACTCGTTGTTTCTAGTATACCCCAACACTGTTCAAGCTTTGGACTTGAGCTTTATTCGTTATGATTCGAAGGCGGGGAGTTTTTCTATTACATTTCAATCATTAATATATTCTTGGATATATTTTTTCTTAAAGGAATCTTCGAAACTTGATGCATATACGTGAATACGTAAGTATTAATCGATTAGCGTTGTTCATTTATTATATGCCATGGATAACAATGAATTGTTTCTTTAATTCTTTCATGAATTAACACTTTTGCTTTACATCGATATTAATAATAGACCTCAAGCTGTTGGAATGATAGCGAAATAATAGACAGATAACAACAACGGGGGATAAAAATGTTGAAAGAATATACATAATGTGCTAAAACTATTGGTTCAACTGAACGAGTAGAGACATTAGTGGGAATAACTAACAGGAGAGAACAAACGATGAA
This sequence comes from Acanthosepion esculentum, assembly GCA_964036315.1. Classification (NCBI taxonomy): domain Eukaryota; kingdom Metazoa; phylum Mollusca; class Cephalopoda; order Sepiida; family Sepiidae; genus Acanthosepion; species Acanthosepion esculentum. Next base: position 56,028,819 of record OZ038485.1, read on the forward strand.
TTTAGAGCTCCATAAATATTGCTCCCAAAATGGGAACATTTGAGAGGTTAATCTAGTTCATTCGAAGATCATGATTTAATCGCTAAAGGTCAAAGGATAACCATTCAAAGACCACACAAGCACGAAAATCACATTCGACGTATACAAGAATGGACGCTCATATTCCGTCTGAACAAGGTTTGACATTCCGGAATAAAAACAACCCCCCGGAAAAGACTGGTGACCAAAACAATGTGAAAAAATAAACCAGTAAATTAAACCAAACTAACGAACATAAAAGGACTAATTTGATGTAACAAAAAGAACGTCAGACTTATTCATTCTAAATGACTTGTTTTGCCGCTTCCTTTGTCGCAACTCTTTCTTTTATTCTGCTTCATTACACGAAGTTAAGTCGATTGTGTGACTGACTGACTTGTTTTTTACAGCTTATCAACCTTTTATAGGTTATTTAAAGCCGTAAAATATTTTTAGATTGTAAGAAATTTTTGTAGATAATAATGATTTTTACTGATAAAAGTTCTACTAATAAATCCATAGCTGGGGGGAGAAGGTGGATTCATATCTTTCCCAAAGGTATTTGCGCGTGAGTGAATATAACGAACCCGACTGGAATTGGAACTCAGCTCTCTAATTCTCAATTCAGAAATGTTATCCATAACACCACCGCACATCCAAGGTTATAAAACCTAATGTTCTCAAGCAGTCATCCATCTCGATATTGAGCAGGCTCGAAGTTGCTTAAATTCGGTGATTGTACAAGAATCGATGTTTCAACATGGACGTAAGCCGCAAAGTTGAATAATTATTAATAATTTTAATGAAGTAGTTAATTTAACGACATAACAACCTATGTCTAACAACTAATAATGATAATCATAGGTCCAGTTTACACTAGGGTCAAAAACGTAAACATAGGTCCAGTTTACACAAGTTAAAAACATAGATATCTGTCAAGTTAATACTCGAGTAAAATAAAAAGGAAGGCAAAGATCTGGTTTAGACTAGAAACAGATGAAAGAAAGAAAGAACTGTGTGTGGGGAAAATGCATTGAGAAAATCCAACAATTCCAAACGGCACTAATACAGTTATAGATAAAATAAACAAACATACAGGCGAACAGACACTTTCCAAGTCTGGATATTGGAAGGTGATAAGCTAAGGTAATTAATTTGATTTATGATTCCCACTTCCCCTCAGAGATCCCAAGACATTTTCCTCACACACAGTTTTGCCTTGCTTTCATTTTAACCCGAGGAATCCAAAGAGAGCATACGACGAAACAGGTCGTTAATAACATTTTTCACTTTGTCTCATCATCACTTTTGTTTCGGATACTATTATACATTCTACAAACACACACACACACACACACACACACACACACACACACACACACACGCACACGCACGCACACGCACACACACACACACGCACGCACACACACACACACACACACACATATATGTGTGTGTGTATGTATGTATCTACATATTTACATACATTGATTGATTTTTTTTACATTCACTTTGTGGGTAAATATTGCATTAACATTTATTTTAAGAATAACAGTGATTTTTCCAAGTGTAAGTCGTACTATTTAACACATAGCTGGGGGAAGCAGATGGATTCATGTCTTTCCTCATGGTATTTGCGTGTAAGTGAATGCAACGAAATCGCATTAAATTCGACCTTGACTCTACCGATTTCGCATTCCGAATCGCTATCCATTACAGCACCCCCACATACAATTACATACGTATATATATATATATATATATATATATATATATATATATATATATATATATATATATATATATATATATATATATATATATATATATACGTACACATATATGTAGACACTGCCTCGATAGAATCATATTTTCAAATTGTAGATGAATGATTCTGCTTCGAGTCTCGACTAAAACAATATTTATTCTGCAGACCAGTGAACAACTACAACTGCAATGAAAATAATTGAAAGGAAACCGAAGGAAAGAATAGTCGAGAAAAGAAAGAAAGAAAGAAGGAAAGAAAACAAAAAGAATAAAGAAAAACATGCGATAGCAAGAAATGAGTAACGTATCGACTAAAGAAAGAAAAAAAGAAAGAAAGAAAGAAAGATGGAATAAATTAGATACAAAAAGGTGGTAAAAACGAACAATTGAAAGGGGAAAGATTATACGAAGGTATATTTGAAGGAAGGAAGGAAGGAAGGAAGGAAGGAAGGAAAACCAGAATGGAAGAAGAAAGAAACTCACAGTGACGCCCCAAAAGTTACCACTAACTTGATGCAATTGATTTACAAATCTATCGCACCCCAAATCCCTACTATTCTGCTCCTGATGAACCAATCCTTCAAATTCAACCTTAAAATTCTCCCGAAGAAAAATTAACAAGAAAAGATTATCAATTCCGAGCCGTTATCCATTACCCCATCCGCACCTCCAAGCTTACAGCACCTGGTATTCCCAAGTGGTCATCCATTTAGGTACTGACCATCTGAAGAGGGAATTGAATAGAATCCTGAAACAACAGTCAGCTACGAATACGAAAATAATATCAACCTTAAAGGCGATCCTTATATTTAGAGCGACAGTAACCTGTAATTAGAATCGCCTTCACAATCACCTTCATACTCTCTATTTCTCTCTGTTGCACGTGCACACACGCACACATACTACATATATATATATATATATATATATATATATATATATATATATATATATATATATACACACACACACACACAAATATACAAATCTAAACTAAACTACTCTCTGCCTTCCATCAGCATGTCTGATACTAACTTCCAGGAGAGTAACTCGTTGTGCCTTCTTAGGCTAAGGTTCTCGGCTGACATAAAGTGAAAACACTATATTGAATCCATTGCTAGGTCAACTGCTAAGAAAGCTGGTTCACTGTGTCGTGTTAGACAATTTTCCTCCGGTTCCGTATAGGATACAGGTTCGATTCGTTTCGGAGGACATATTTTCTTTGAGATTTTTCGGACATTCAGGCCGGTAAACGTTGTTAATACTGTTTATTATAAACAGGGCATTTACTTAATTAAATATTTATATCTACAAAAATAACGTATAAGCAATAAATATATTAAAATAATTGCCAGACTTAGTCAATTTCATAATATATTGTCATTTGTTTACGTTAAGATACGCTTCGAGCAGATATGAGCGTTCAAGAGAAATCATGGTGGGAAGATTGTAGTCCAAACACAAACACACACACACACACACACACACGTGTGCGTGCGTGTGTGTGTGTGTGTGTGTGCGCGCGCGTGTGCAGATGAAGTCACAGACGTAGCTTACCACGTGGCTGTGATATTTGCGTATTTACTACCTATACCAATGGTCGGTTTTTGGGCTCACCCGGCAAATTTCTATACTTGTTTCCAAGGTATGTAGACCCTACCTCATTCGGAAGATTAACGCTACGAGATTTTCCTACGTACAATTTCTCCGTTTGGATTTGTGCCGGCCAAGTCGAAGTTGGTAAATGTCTTTGTAAAGAACTAAATTAGCTTTATTCATTAACACAGTTACTCCATTGTTCAGATCTCACCGAGGCTGGAATATATTTCTTAGTGATGACTCAAAAATACCAATCATATTTTATTTAATATAATATACATTGTTTGTTTACGTTTAATATGGATTATTTATGTTTCATATAATATGTACTATATATTTCTTTACGTTTAATATATATATATATATACAGTGTAACCCGGATATAAGAGAGTTGTTGGAACCTGAGAAGAAGTCTCTCATATCCGGTTTTCTCTTATATCCGGGTTTGGTCTATTTTGTTTAGGTAAGTATGGCTCTAATTTAAGATTTTAGGTAAGTATGGCTCTAATTTAAGATTTTAGGTAAGTATGGCTCTAATTTAAGATTTAAGGATATAAGAGAGATTTTCTCTGGTCCCAAATTAGAGCCTGTGTTAATGTATATATAATAGACCAAAATATAAGATAAACCCGGATATAAGATACTTCTTCTCCGGTCCCGACAACTCTCTTATATCCGTGTTACACTGTATATATATATATTTACAGTGAAGTTCACCCTGTACAAGGCCCGGAGGCATGTCGGAGAAGAGGGTTACAGTGTAAGAGGCAATTTATGCGGATAGGAGGGGAAGATAATGGTTAACCCCATACTTGAACATGTTAAAATTATAGCGATCGGGGAAACGTCCTCTTGGGAGTCGGTTCCACAGAGCTGTAGTTCGCAAGAAGAAGCTGTTCGAGTCGAAATTACTTCTCACCAATGGAATAAGGAGGGAATGAGGGTAATTTGCTACAATGTGAGTGGAATGGCGGGTCACAGCGGTGAAGGTTAGAACTGGCAGAACCAAGGAATCCAGTTTGTCCAAGCACTTTCCATGGAAGTAGCGATAGAGCTTATCACACCCCGCCTGTGAAAAAGGGGTTACAGGTTGGAAAATAATTTTCACCCACAAGGACGGGGAGAGGCTTTTGGACTCTATCGAGACTGGAAAGTGAGGACTGGGCAGCTCGTGGTCATATTATATATTTATGTTTAATATAATATTCATTATTATATTTTCGATTAATATAATATGCATGATACATTTGTTTACTATTATATAATATACTTTATATATTTGTTTATGATTGATATTCATTAATATATTCATGTTTAATATAATATGTATTAATATATTTGCTTATATTTAATGTAATATATATATATATATATATATATATATATATATATATATATATATATATATATATATATATATATATATATATATATATATATATATATAATATTTGTGTAGCGTTCAAACAGACCATTGTTGGGAGCTTCCAAACTAGGAACTGTTGAAATATATTCTATTTATGTTCCCGAATGATAGTTTTCATGTAGAATAGAACAAGTTCGAATTTTACACGCATTATAAATAAGCCAGAGTTCGGATCAAACGGAACAAATGAATCATTTTTTTTTCTTTAAATGCCGTCAGAGTGCAGGTGAAAGTTTCTTATATAAATAGTATGTAAAATGCACCAATGATCTTCCGAGTGTTAATGAAAAACAGTAAAAAAAAAAAAAAACGTATGAGGTGTGTACAAAAGTTTCCAGCTTTAAAAATAAAAAAAAAAGTTTTTCTACTGTAGATTCAAGTTTAAAAAAATAAGGGCGCTGGACGCTTTGGAACACAAAATAGCGTATGTGTCTGTATAAGCATGTGTGTGTGTGTACGCGCGTTCGTATGGATAGTTTAATGGTTAACGGACTGAAAGGAGAAATCGGCGAGCTCAGTTCGTTACGTCCACTCTTGAACAAATACCCTTTGGAAACGTAAAAAATAATCTCTTTCCCAAGCTATGGGTTAAATATCTGGGAAGACTGAATTCTCTAGCCTTGGTTGGCAACCAGTCTAAAAGAAGGATACTGGGAATTCAGCATTGGGGGTGGGGGCTCTTTGGAGACTTTGTGACACACTGTGCACCATTTATTTCGCTGTTATAAGTTCTTCTGAAAAATAATATGGGTGAGACGTGTATGTAGTTTGGCTGTTCTGATCTGTTAGGTACTCATGCATCAATAAATCGAAAGGAGCGTCTTATATATATATATATATATATATATATATATATATATATATATATATATATATATATATATATATATATATATGATTCTCTATAATAAATAGAAGTATCTTTCTGTACGCGTGCGTGTACGCCTCTGTGTGTGTGTGCGCGTGCGCGCGAAAAGTTTTGGTGAAGAAAAAAAAGATAGTTGAACTTACCAATGCGTCCTTTTGATTGCCGGTCGTTAGTTCCTCGATCCTATTGTATTATTTATTCTTACTTTGTCTTCTGTTCTTTTTCCCCCCGTTGTTACTTTTTTTTAACAGACGGAACAAATGTCGTTATCTTTTGACATAATAATAACCTGGAAAGACTCAAATAAAATAACAGTTCACCACAAAACGTTTATTTCAATTTGTCATTTCATTTACCATTTATTTCCTAATTACGCCTTAACCCGTTGGGTTTTTTTTCTTTTTCTCCCTTTGTTTATTCATGTGTGCGTGCGTTCGTGCGCATGTGTGTATGTGTTTCAAATGGTAACAGTGTCTGCATGACAACAATTGTTTCTTTGCTTTATGATTTGGTAAATGCCTGCATCGGTGTATATATAACTGCGACTTTGTGCACTTGAGCACATGTAATTTTTAGATGCTAAAATAAAATAATCCTTAATAATAAAACGAAAGTCTATAAAAAAACAAATTAACTAGCAATTTTTAATCATTAATGTCAGACGATTAATAAGTGGACGAGAATCACGGACTGTTTGCCTGCACTGTTGTTCGTGATAAGGAAAATGTACACCTGAACCTCTCTTCTCGTTCCTCAGCGTTAACGAAAACGATATTCCCGTTATTTTTCCATTATAGTTATCTGTATTCTTCTTTTGGGAATGAGCAGATTCTAGCAGAAGATGTACTTTGCATTATTTTTCTTCTTCTTTTTTCTTTTCTTTTTCTTCTTTTTTTATTTCTTGGAGAAATCTGAAGACGATATGCAGCGCGTGTTCATCACAGTGAAATGATCTCCGCTTGTGCGTCCCTGTGCTAATGATGACAGTGCACACACACACACGGACGCACACACTCTTTCTCTTTCTCTCTTTCTCCTTTCTCTCTCTCTCTCTTTCTCTCTCTCACACACACGCTCACTCACTCACACACTCACTCACTCGTTGTTCCTACGGCTTCTTGTGTACAGCAGTCAGATTCAAGGAGGAACTGCTAAGATAAAACGTCTTTATTTCTATTTTTTCATATTTTCTTTCTTTCTTTCTTTCTTTCTTTCACTCTCGCCTTCACTCTGTTCACTTTCTTATTCCACTTGGTAAAATTCTCTTTTCAGTATTGGCGTTGTTCTAATCGATTTGCGTAGAGAAGAAAAATACCCACAAACACTTGATTATTTCTATAGATTTCTAATTATTTAACGCATATTGATACGCAAAAAGCATTTAAAACCGCGTACATACAGACACACACGCACACACACACACACACACATATATATTAAATGCTTTTTGCGTATCAATATATATATATATATATGTATCAATATATATATATATATATATATATATATATATATATATATATATATATATATATATATATATATATATATAAAATTTGGATATCAAACTAATAGTGGACAATTAAATGTCAAAAAGTAAAAAATCTCTTAGATAGCGCGTCTCGTCCCTAGAAAACTGACTCCATTGATAAAGCCATTATTAACCTGAAGTTCCTTCTACTGACGAAACGCGTTACGCAGAAGTTTTTTTTTCTATTTTGTCTTTCAATTATATATATATATATATATGTGTGTGTGTGTGTGTGTGTGTGTGTGTGTGTCTGTATGTGTGTTAGCATTATTCATTCTATTGCACAAATATAATAATTTGGTTTGTCCACTATTTTTCGGTGTCAAAACTTGTTTTCGTTCTTCGCAAATATTTGAAGAATATTCTTTTGCAAATTCCATAACTTAGCAGTTGGTGCATTCAATGATAGAATATACCAAAATGTAATTATGCAGTTAGTAGCGCCTTTCTGTCAGTAACACTTACATTATTTCCTGACCACTGACAATCCCCTTTTTCTTCATTTAGTGTCACGCGCTTGGTGCTTCGAAAACACTTCTTCGGACTAAATAATGTATTTTATCGATAGAATCATATATAGGTAGAAGGATGGAACGAAATACAACAAACGTCAGTTATAATTTTTCTTTGAGAGAAACGCTGAAGACACAGTGACGATTAACCTCAAATTTAAATATTACCCATTATTAGTCTGATATATAGAGTTTGGATCTCATATTCTCATAACATACTTATTTTACGACAGAACTTACTAAAATTAATTTTAATTAGAATAAAAATAAACAATTCTTTACTTATTTATTAATTTTTCCCCTACCGCTAAAAGTATTTAGTTTTGTTGCTGCAGAAAAGACAAAACCTAAATGAAGGAGTAATGGTTGAGTCAGTGGGCAGCGATAGACAAAACTAAGACCTTGCGTGTATATACCCAGTTCAAACGCAACTGGGATTATTGTTTAATTATTTTCTTTTCATCCTTACCGTCAGAATTTACTGACTATGTACATAATCATTTGAGAGGATGAATGGTTTCATGCATTTGCTAAATAAAACCTGTCCGTGCTATTTCCGGTTACAAAAACGGCTAATTAATCTATAAATATTATACAGTGAATATATCAATATCCAAGTAATAATTGTGTTAAGCTGCGGATGTGCAATGCCTTCGTCGTACGTATAAATATGAAAGTTACAATAGAAATATAAGCATATATATGCAACAGAATAAAATCATGTATATGCAGAAATATAATCATATATATATGCAACAAGATAGAAATATATATATAGTACAGGTAATTGAAATGTTGGTATATCATCCGAGTAATAATAATTATTAAAACTGATCCCCAGAGAACTCGATGTTTTTAAGTGGCTGACGAAAGCTGTTAAGGGACGGTTTGAAATAGTCTATTCTGATGTTGAGGTAATTTTTGTTGTTATATATATATATATATATATATATATATATATATATATATATATATATATATATATATATATATATATATATATATATATATATATATATATACGCAATAGCATAAAATCTGCAGACCCCAGTACTTAGCTGAGGAAGAAATATACATAGAACATATCAATTTGTAAAGAAGTAATGTATTTTCTCATCTACTAATCCCACAGATTTTATCACCTTAACCGTTATTTTAGTTCGTGGGTACACATATTTTTAATAAATAAACGGAGCACCCAGTCAGGATTGAACTCACTATTAAGTCGTATTTGATCTAGCGAGACAAGATTGCGAACCATGACACCACGTAGAAATGGCCAACGATTTTCTAAGCGTAATTTAGATGTGGCACAACGCCGAAAGTATGGGGAACCCAGTGAGGATTGAACTCACTATTCAGTCGTATTTGATCTAGCATGTCAAGCCTGCTAACCAATACAACACGTCGAAATGCCCGCGTCTACTCAAATCTATTAAAATAACGTTTAAATAAAGCGCACACGCACTCACACATACACATACATATACATACATACATACATACATACATACATGTATATTATATCCGTTTATGAATATATTGGGAAATAATTATTATTATTATTGTCGCTGTTGCACTTATCTGGTACAAGAATCAATGGTGTACACCTAGTTCTTTCTCCCAAAGCAAGGCCACTCTGGTTGGATTGACCTTTGCGATCGCGCCAAATGTGGGCGAATCTAGTATGCTATTCATTATTATTATTATTATTATTATTATTATTATTATTATTATTATTATTATTATCGATTATATTGCCTTTGAATCGCTGTTTATGTTAACTTTCTTGGGAATTGCATGAATCCCTTTCTCCCTAGAGTAGTCCAGTTGCCAGATATCTTGAAAAATATCTCGTCACTACAATGCCATGATAATTAACAAAGAAGAGAATGGCGAACAAAAACTGAGGCAAACCCCCTTTCACCACCTTACCTCGGAAAATGCTGTTACTCCTATAGTTAACCTTAACAGTGATTCAATATGCGTGTGTGCCTCTGAATGTGTTTTCATATATGCGCAGAAACCTGCGCAAAAATGCTTGTACATTTTCGTTATTAGATGAACGTAATAGTTTGATTTGTAGACAACATAAGTTTACAAATATCTTCGGAGAATGCTGAAAAAAATTGTAAATGACCTATTACGTTTGAGAAGAACGTTCTCCCTATATTCTAGGAATATTCAAACAATATCTCATACACGCGAGTTTCAGTTCCTTACATAAGCGCATAAAGCCAACGAATCAACACTATACACTTACATATATATTTCATATCAGTATATCTGTGGTTGTGCTTGTGCGCAAAATGCCCCATAGTGATATCAAGCTGAATACTTGCTGGTTCAAACTCTATTTGGGTAGTTGGGTTAGGACACTATCACTACTACCTCTGTTGACATCATCATCATCCTTCTACCTTACACGATAAAAATTATTCAACGTTTCGAAGTGTATTTTTTTAAATTTTCCATCTAGTTGAATGAAAGCAAAGTGCGTAATCAGGTCACATGATTTTTTAAAAATCAAATTTACACCAAGCAAGGCAGTAAAGCCACTAAGATACAAGGGGTTACTGGGTGTGAAAGAATTAGAAAACAGAAGCATTATTAAGGAGTGATAACAATAGAAGAGTAATCAAGAAGACAGTAGACAATTTTTGAAGATCAAACTTAACTGGAAAGTATGGAGCCGGAAGCGAGTTCCACAAGCGAGAAGTGCGAGAAAAGATACTGTTAACTCAGAACTTACGGTTACATCTAGCCAATTGAACTGTAAATTGATGAGACCTTGTTGCCAATCTAGTACTGCGCTTAAATTCATAAAGTTTAGGTACCATAGCGAAAAGCTCATCCGAACAACTACCATGAAAGTATTTATAAAAAAGGCATAGGAAAGCAACTTTGGGAAAGTGACTGAAGTCGAGATGCCAGGTTAGGACCAATAATATTGCTGATTCTTCTTTAAATTTTATCAAGTATCTCTAAATGTGTAGCAAGGGCACGGGAATATATGTGGCAGCAATATTCTAAGCATGGACGAATAGTAGACTTATAGATATGTAAGATAGATTTTGAAGAGAGAAATAGTCGAGCACAACACCGTGAACCATCTTTCTTAGCAGCTGACGTAGCAATGGATTCAATATAGTCTTTCCACCATGTCAGCCGAGAATGTTAACCCGAGAAAGTGTAACAAGTCACTGTCCTGCGGGTTAACATCGGCCATGTTGATTGAAGTCAGAAAGGGGTCTCTCAGATTATTTTTTATGTGTATATATTATTTCATGCAGACCTAGAAATTGATTCAATATAATCTTTCCACTTCATGTCAGTTAGTCTTAGAAGGCGCAATGCGTCATTTTCCTGGAGGTTAGCATCAGCCGTGTTGATGGAAGATAAAAACAAGTTTCGTCTCAGATGATTAAAAGAGGGCACTTATGTTTTAATGGTTAAAGCCACGTAATCATATGTACACACTAAAAAGAATCGGAAAGACCTGTTTCTACCTTCCATCAGGAGAGTGACTCATTGCACTCAGACATGTCAGTAATGACACTACCTTTTAAAATGTTACAAACAGTTGACCATTTTGTTAGTAGCTTCAGATCATGTTATTTTCAGAATAACACACACTTCTGCATCTCTATACCTATTGACAACCAATGTCTTGCCACATAGAGATTCTGAACACATCAGTAAACAACGCTTCAATATTTATGTCACATAAGCTCAAACCTAACCAGATGTGTTTGACCATGAGGGGTATCACGCACAACAGTTGCCAACAGGTAGTCTGTAAAAAGTTGTTGGAGTGAGTGGCTTAGTCACACGACTAATGTATGGTTAGAATCATTAGCAATAATTTGTGAAAAAACTATACTAAACTTCACTACGTCGGGTATATTCCAGATCAGAAACAAATACTTTTTGTCATTATCCGAACACGACTATTTCCAGAGATCACGTTACCCGAAACTTTTCATATATTCATTTTATCACATAACGTTATGGGAAATAGATCGTTTAAGTCAGGTTACTCTACGTTACATCTCCAAGAGGCTGTCCCGTTACTTTACATCTCTAAGAGGCTGTCTCCTTAACTTTACATCTCCAAGAGGCTGTCTCCTTTACATCTCCAAGAGGCTGTCCCCTTTACATCTCCAAGAGGCTGTCCCGTTACTTTACAACTCCAAGAGGCTGTCCCGTTACTTGAGATCTACAAGAGGATGTCTCATTTGTGGTGTGGTCAGTATTGTTGATAAATCTCAACCCATTATAACACTTATCACGATCACGAATCCCGTAGGGGCACTACATCTACTATTTGTGGTCTTTCATGTTTCGAGGCGGCCCAACGGAGCCCAACTCTCTCTGGTTTAAATTCAGTTTTTTTCTCCTAGACTGGTTGCCAACCAAAGCTATAGGGCCCAATCTGTTCTACTACTTATCCGTAGCTGGTGAAAAGAGATGGATTCATTTCCCAAGGGTATTAGCAGGTGAGTGAATTCGAACTCGGCTCTCCGATTCCTCAATCCGAACTACTATCCGTGCCTCCGTAAACACTGAACATTTATGGAAACAGTTGAAACGATATGTTTATACTCTGGATCACCCATCAAGTGACTCATTACAACTGCATATTGCTGTAGTTCAGGGGTAGAAAGATATACAGTGTATATATATATACACTATATATAATAGATATAAAAGACCCAGATATAACAGAAACCCGGATATAAGAGATATTTTCTTTGGTCCTAAATTAGAGCCTGTGTTAATAAAACAAAATAGACAAAACCCGGATATAAGAGAAATATCCGGGTTAAACTGTATCACAAAACCACGTAGCGACATCTAGTATAGTGTAATCCGGATATAAGAGAGTTGTCGGACCGGAGAAAAAGTATCTTATATCCGGGTTTGGTCTATTTTGTTTTATTAACACAGGCTCTAATTTGGGACCAGAGAAAATCTGGTCTGAACTGGTGGCACTGAAGAGTAAATTAAACAATATATATTAGAAAGTGCTTTAATCGCTAGTTCATAAATTTGCGTCCATACATCTTTTCTGCAATATATATATATATATATATATATATATATATATATATATATATATATATATATATATATAATCTTCTTAAATCCCGTAACCGAAAACATCTCGTTATCAGAACAGCCCTCTACAAAAAACATCTGGCACTAGTATTAATCTCACCTTATTTAGCAGCGGAAATAAAGTATTAAATACGCCAACTCGAATTCCATCCACGTTCCTTTCGCGGGGCTCAGAATAAACGCTAGGACTATATAGATATCATGAACTACATCTCAAACAGACAACCATGAAAATAAATTAACAACACTCAACAACAAACCCTTTCAAAATGGCTAAATAAGTGGCCAAGAGAGATTGGAACAATAGCCACTAATGGCAATTTTTACACACCCTTACCCGGCCAAACGGGGAAAATGTAAGAATATTAGAAAAACTAAATAAAAAATTTATATAAAATCTTCTTTTTCTGTCATATTCTACGAAACATGTTTGAAAGAAAGGTTGCTACCCAAATATATATATATATATATATATATATATATATATATATATATATATATATATGTAATTCGTGTATGCTTTGAATTAATTCGTTTTGAGATTATTAAAACTTACAATCTGATATCATTACAATTGGTAACTCCTTTCCGTTTTAATAATTTATCTAGAATTAATCGTAATGAAAAGGAGTTCGATCTTCATATATGCTCTATTACTGCGACTCGGTACTAAGATAAATTACACTTAGTAAACAACTATTAATTTCCGTTTTTTGGGAACCAACTTTAATGATGAATGTATCATTCTAATTACATGGAAGTTAAGAATGAATTTTAAGCTTTTGCATGACAGTGGCAGCGTACACAATGGTTTCTTTGTTTTTATTCGTTTTTTTATGGCTTATCAACCCTTTGTGCGTTATTTAAAACCGAAACCTATTCAGTTTGTAGGAGGTTGCCCAGTTAAAGTATAAATTTCTGAACCCCATTGATGGATGGATTAAAATTTCATTTACGTCGCATAATGTTACGAGAGTACAAGGAAGGGAATAACTCTAGCAAAATATGTAGTGTTTATGGTTAAGGGGTCATAACTCATCGGTAAGTACGAAATTGGTTTACAAAGTTTAAATCTGGAGAAACGACACTGAAGACGAACCCAGACCGGGGCATTTATCGGACTTGGATGATGAAACTCTAAAGTCATTAGCGGAAAGCAATTCACGGCAAAGTACACGGGGAATAGAAAGATGTTAAACACATTACAATCTACCATATGCCGAACTTTAAAAAACAAAAGGAAAGTTGGCGATCTGGGTGTTTTGACACCACACACTCTTTGCGAAAAGAACAAAGCGTGTCGTTTATCCATAAACCCGTTCTTTAAATATATCATAACAGGTGATGAAAAATGAGTTCCATGCGACAGTGTTTAACGCAAAGGGCAGTGAACTGACAAGGATAAATCTCCACCGCCGATCCCAAAACCTGAGCTCCATAGAAGAAAGCTAATGCCGTCCGTGTGATGGGATCGTTTGAGTATTATTCATTTTAAGTTCTTAAAACGCATATAAATACTAAATGCACTTTTATACGTCTAGCAGCTGCAACGTGTCCATAAAAGTTTGATCGAAAGGCACCCTACGCTCGTCAATAGGAAAAAGGATATTCTCCTCTATGACAACACAAGGCTGCATACAGCAAGAATAAGGTGAGGAAGATTTTGGAACCCAGTTAGTCTGTTCTCCCCCAACCGCTACATTTACCTGACCTTGCACCAACCGATTATTCCCTTTTCCGATCATTGCAAAAAGTATCTCGAATAAAAACCAAATTCAAGAGTTCGCCGAAAATTGTCTGCACCAAAACCTGTAGAATTTTATTCAATGGGTATTGAAACTCTGCCTGATAGGTAGCAAAACATCATTGCAAATAATAAGGAATATGTAATTGAATAAAATGTAATTGTACTTTATTTCTTGAGGAATAAAGTTGATAAACCAAAACGGAAATTATTCATGACTCCACTCAATAGATAAAAAGTTGTTGGGTTAACTTTCCTTCCTCTTTACTAATTAGCGTTTGGCGGGTCATATGATCCATAACGGCCAATCAGTGACGCGCCAGTGAATCCAGAGATGTTTTGAGGTAGACCCCCCCCCCCGCCACGAAGAGTGGATGCTTCGCTGTCACGTGGAAAAGGCACAGCCCTTTGCAAAATGACGTGCTCGAATTTTGAGTAGAGACATACTTTTATAATATTCGCTAGCCTTGTTTTCCAGTTTCTGGGAGTAGGCATGTAATATATTTCTAAACTTTTTTGCATGTTTCCTTTCTAAAAACAACAAAAAATAACATTAATTTATGTTATTCTGACTTCTCCCTAACAGTTCGTTATTTTTGCTTTTTAATGTTGGGTAAATAGCTGTAACTACAGCAGGTACTATTGAGGTATATATATATATATATATATATATATATATATATATATATATATATATATATATATATATATATATATAAAGACTTAAAAGACTTAAAGAAAGACATATATATATATATATATATATATATATATATATATATATATATATATATATATATATAAAGACTTAAAAGATTTAAAGGAAGACATTCGAATGACCAACACAAAAACAGAGAATGTCTCATATCGAGAATATTTAACATTGAAAAACATAAAGGAAAAAAATTAATTATTTTTAATAATATGTGGAAATCTCCACCCTTTACCTGAAGACGGTCGTGAGACCAAAAACACGTGTTGTAAAACTATGAAAAATAAAGAATAATATTATTTAAAAACCCACATTACAACCAAAAAAGTTTGCGGTACCTCTCTTCTTTTTAATATACACACTTTTCTCTCGTTGGAACCATTATAACCTCTTCATTTTATATATATATATATATATATATATATATATATATATATATATATATATATATATATATACGTTAATGTTACGTTATTGTAACAATTAATTAAGTAAGTAATACAATTAATATATACAATAAGTAATACAATTAATATATGGGAGATGATATATATATATATATATATATATATATATATATATATATATATATATATATATATATATATATATATTATATACCAGGTTCCTGCAATATTTCAACTTTCTTGGCAGATCATCTATTATCAGAAAGTGGATTACTTAAAAACAAAAGTGATAAAACATAAATAAATCAAAAAGAAACTAAACGAAATTGACTGGGCTATATACCAAAACATCTAAAATAATTCAATTAAACCCGCCCTTTTGCTCGCATGTTTAGTTACATCAACGTAAACATCATTTATTCAGATTAAGTCCTACAGAACGAAACGCGTGACACAAAAATTTTCCACTTTGTTATTAACTTTCTTCATATATATATATATATATATATATATATATATATATATATACCCAAGTTTAGGATTGGTATATACGGAGTGAAATCCAATAACCAACAATTAATATTCTTTAAAGAGTGCTCAATACAGAGTAGAGCAGATATAATTATTTATTTGAATATTACAACATAAATATGTTATAAAATCACGACAAAAGTAGCCATTTTGTTTCAACACTTCTTGTGTCTTGTCAAGTGATAATATAGAATATAGAATAAATGGTTTTAAAAGTTTCAAATTAATCAACGATCCTTAGCTAAGAGTAAACGCTGTTACATAAGCTAGAGTGGCCAATCAAAAAACAAGTATAGGATGATTCGAAAAATTTGACAACTAAGCAAGGTTATCTAGATATTAAAAGATTTATAAAATTTGAAATTAAAATTAAAAGTAAAAAATTAAAAAATTAAAATTACCTATTTAGAAATCTAAATCAGATCTCTATTAAGTTTTAAATTGTAGAATTACCAAGGAGAACAAATATAAAAATAAAAATAAAAGATATATATGCTATTTAATTTATATTTTCATTGAAATTAAGTTGAAAGTTGTATTCAGAATCCCAGACAGAGATGTATACATTTTTCGTTTCATTTCAACATGTTAGTCGCCTCTCACGTGAAATCATTCGAACAACGGCATGTTAAGCGCTCGGACGTATTTAGATATATACACACACATACAAAAAAGCAAACCACACATAGGCAAATGCACTATACTTACACAAACACATCGATACACACAGGCACATACATCTACATTCAATATGATCTAGACGGTCAAATGTTGAAGCTATTCGTGGCTTAATATGTTATTAAACGAATTTAAACTTGAAAAATAGCTAAACCGGTCAAATATACATAGATAAAATTTAAACAAATAACTATACATAAATATACATATATATATATATATATATATATATATATATATATATATATATATATATATATACATATACATATATATATATACACACACATACACACATATATACATATATACATTTTTGAAAACATATAGTTTTCGACATATTTACATATTTATTAGTGAGTTGGTTCCAGATTTGGGGAAATGTTTTTTAATGAGGTTTAGAAACAGGTGCCCCAATTTAGTTTTAACCATGTTTCTAAACCTCATTAAAAAACATTTCCCCAAATCTGGAACCAACTCACTCAGTAAAATATTTAACTCTAATACTCTTAAGTTAAGCTATAGTTGTGCTGATAACCTAGAAAAAATAATTAAAAAACATAACAATAGTATATTCAGCAAGTATATAAATTCGGAGAGCCTGACAACCCACAAGGTTGCACAAAGCAACATTAAACAAAATGACACAAATAATAAATCATGTAACTGCAGGAATCCCAATAATTGTCCACTAAATAATAACTGTTTAACTAGCTCTGTAGTTTATCTCAGTACTATATCAACACTAGAAAATCCAAATATAAAGAAATTCTACATAGGTTGCACCATGAGACCATTCAAGGAACGCTGGCGGGGTCATCTGCAATCTTTTAATAATAGTAACTATAAATATATGACTTCATTATCCAAATACTTTTGGAGTCTAAAAGAGAAAAATAAAACACCTAAGGTTAAATGGAAATTAATTAGAAAGGCCCGGACATGTAACTCACTATATGCCCCGTGTTACTTATGCCTTAACGAGAAACTTGAAATAATTAGATTTAAAAATAAGACTGATCTTTTAAATCAAAGATATGAACTAACAGTTAACTGTAAGTATCGTCTTAAATTTAACTTAGTATAGAAATCATATACTTTCTATGATAATGATAAATTAAACTTAATAGACTATTACCTTTTTAGCATGATAGTCGCCTTATCGATATGAATGTGTACTGGGTACTTACAAAGTATCATACGTGTCTGTATTTAGATGTATATATTTGTATGTTATGTAGAGTTATTTCTACTGTAGGATATGTATATGTGTATATAGGGGTATATATATGTATTTTTTTTTTTTTTATGAAGGTATATGGTTGTGTATATTGGCTTCTATCATAGGTTAACCTGTTTATGTGTATGAGTAAGGGAGTAAATTCTGGTAAGTGTCTACCACTAAATGTGTGAGTATATGTATGGGTATATAGGGATATTTATGTGTACTTGTGTGAGTGTAGATATGTGTATGCATATTGCATATGTATGTATATGCATGTGTGAGTGTGCATATATGTATGTATATGTAGTATGTATGTTTCTATGTGTATGTATAGGTTTATATATGCATATATATGTATATATATGTATGTTTAAATATGTATTTGTTTATGTATATGTGTATGTATATAGGTGTATATTTATATGTATGTGTGGGTGTTTATATGGTTGCGCTCGACTGTTTGTATATTGTTTATCTGGATGTGTCGATATGGGTATTTATATATGATTAGATATTTATATATATATGTTGGTGTGTCATTGTATGTGTATTTGTATGTAGGCTTTAGTGTCTTGGAGTGTATCATAGATACAAACTAAAATCTACTTTTGTTGATAAAGTACCTTTAATTGCTTACAGACCGTTGTTCTTTTCTTAAATTATGATTAACTTTTAATATATTTTATAATGTTGTTGGAATATTATTAGAATAAAAGTTGGTCTATGTATGCTTATTTCTTTTTCCTTTTTTATGCATGTGTCTATATGTTTATGTATATATGTATATGTGTTTGTATATGTATGTGTGTGTGCGTATATGTGTATGTGTGTGTATGTATGTGTGTATATGTGTTTATATATGTATATATATATATAGATATAGATATATATATATGTATATATGCGTATATATATTTGTGAATATGTATGTTTGTATGTGTGTATGTATGTATGTATATGTATGTCTGTAGATATATATGTGTATATATCTATGTGGAGTTGCGTATGTATGTGTGTATATATACGTACTAGCGGATGTGTATATGCATTTTTATACTCATGTCGTTTTAATTTACGTTTGTTTAATTTTTCATGTATACACTTGTATTTGTAAATGTCTATATATATATTTAGTTTATATGCATATATGCATGCGTGCTTATGTATGTACATCTAGATGTGTATGTATGTATGTGTGTGCTTGTATATAGTTGCATCTTTATATGTATTTCTTCACTTGCCTTATTTACTTTTCTGCGTCGACGTATGGGTCAATATATTTATATGTGCTTATCTATGTGTATGTTTATGTACGTAGGTCTGTATATGCGTACCTATTATCCTTATATGTGTCTATGCGGTTGCATGTATTAATTTATATGCGGATGTGCGAGTGTTCAATTATATGTGGAGGTGGTTATTTACTTTTGTCTGTAAATATGTCGAAAACTATATGTTTTCAAAAATGTATATATGTATATATGTGTGTATGTGTGTGTGTATATATATATATGTATATGTATATATATATATATATATATATATATATATATATATATATATATATATATATGTATAGTTATTTGTTTAAATTTTATCTATGTATATTTGACCGGTTTAGCTATTTTTCAAGTTTAAATTCGTTTAATAACATATTAAGCCACGAATAGCTTCAACATTTGACCGTCTAGATCATATTGAATGTAGATGTATGTGCCTGTGTGTATCGATGTGTTTGTGTAAGTATAGTGCATTTGCCTATGTGTGGTTTGCTTTTTTGTATGTGTGTGTATATATCTAAATACGTCCGAGCGCTTAACATGCCGTTGTTCGAATGATTTCACGTGAGAGGCGACTAACATGTTGAAATGAAACGAAAAATGTATACATCTCTGTCTGGGATTCTGAATACAACTTTCAACTTAATTTCAATGAAAATATAAATTAAATAGCATATATATCTTTTATTTTTATTTTTATATTTGTTCTCCTTGGTAATTCTACAATTTAAAACTTAATAGAGATCTGATTTAGATTTCTAAATAGGTAATTTTAATTTTTTAATTTTTTACTTTTAATTTTAATTTCAAATTTTATAAATCTTTTAATATCTAGATAACCTTGCTTAGTTGTCAAATTTTTCGAATCATCCTATACTTGTTTTTTGATTGGCCACTCTAGCTTATGTAACAGCGTTTACTCTTAGCTAAGGATCGTTGATTAATTTGAAACTTTTAAAACCATTTATTCTATATTCTATATTATCACTTGACAAGACACAAGAAGTGTTGAAACAAAATGGCTACTTTTGTCGTGATTTTATAACATATTTATGTTGTAATATTCAAATAAATAATTATATATATATATATATATATATATATATATATATATATATATATATATATATATACCATCGCCTGTTTTATTTCCCGCACACAGTCAGCGCATTGTGGCCGTGTTTGTAATTAATATTACTGAGTGTTGACTTTTTCTTTTTTATTAATAAGGCTTCCATTATTTTTTAATCTTTTTTACACGTGGATAAGGTTATTATGTTTGTATTTTCTACTAGTATGTTTCGGGTGGAGTTTGGTAAGTTTGTGTGTGTGTTTAAATGGATTCTAATAGAACTGTGGTCAAATAGGTGTAACGTAAGTTGTCTGGATAGGCATGTAGTCATGTGACCGATATAATTATTTATGAATTCGGTTTGATCAGGAACGCAGTTCCTTAAGGGGCATTTGAACTCATAGATAATGTTCGTTCGTTTTAATTTTGATTTTACTGGTGTGTTGTTATTTTTGAGAATAAGGTTAGCTGTTTTAAATTTTTTATGGTAGAAAATTAATTTGATTTTTTTCTTTTTTGTTCCGGTCAACCGGGGTAGTGTATTTCTTTATGATATTTTTAAGTGAAGATTCATCTTGTTTATAGTTGATGTGCATTTGTTTTTTGTAGAAAATATTTATGTAATTTTTGACTGCGTGTTCACTATCGTCGTTATTTACTTTAGGGAGAAATAGTCTAATTTGGTGATCTATAAGGTGGTTAGGGAATCCATTGTTAACGAGTGTCTGTTTTACATTATTAAGGAAGTGTAGTCGAGAGGATGAATTCTGGTGTGCTCTTTTTAGGAAGATTTTATCACTGCTATTTTTTATCTGAGTGGGCATTCACTTTTAAAGTTAAGGTGGCAAGATTTTCTGCTAGTGGGTTTTTTATATAATGAGATGATAAAAATGTTGTTACTATATTCTACGAGAACGTCTAAGAATGGAAGTTTATTTTTTTGACTAAGTTCGTAGGTAAAATTAAGGATAGAGTTTTTTCAAAAGTAGCATTGAGAGTATCTATTTCTTGAGTGTTATTTGCTAAAATAAAAATATCATCTACGTAGCAGATATATATTTTAATTTTTAGAGACCTGTTTAAATATCTTATTTTCTACATGGGACATGTAATAATTGGAGAAGCATGGGTCGAGTGGATTTCTCATATTACCACCATTAGTTTGGGTGTAAATGTTGCCATTATGGTCATGGAATGGGATTTTGGTTGTGCATGCGTGTAGTAATTTCTTGAGTATAAATGGTTTGATGAATGGCCGAGGGATAGAATAATTAGCATACACAGAATTGAGGATGATGTCAATGGTTTGATCAACGGGGACGTTGGTAATTAAATTTTCGACGTCAAGTGACGCTATGATACCTTGGTTTGGTTTAGTAGCTTTTAAAATTTGAAGGAATTCGTGGGTGGATGTGATGCTGTAATTGGTGGGTAGGTATGGAGTGATGATGTCGTTCATCCTTGATAATGGCTAGAAGTATAGCCGAAAGCGCTCGGAGCTATAAATCATTTGAACAGTTTCTACACACTCTGTGTCCGAAAAAGAAAACACTTGTTTGAACACAAGAAAAATTAAGTAAAAAGCTTAATCGCAGTACCTTATCTATCGTCTTTAATGAAACATGTATAAATGAAGGATGCCTAAATACACGACATATCAGCCGATTTCGCTACATTGGTTTCAACCTTTCTAGATAACCCAGACTCTATTCCTTTGGGAAAATTTGTTATTATAATCGCAGGTTGGTTGGACCTAACATTCCCGTATTTTAATTTTGTGTTGGCTTTCATGTATGGGGAGACACTGCCAGTTTTTAGATTTAATTGCACACCGAAATATTTGACAATTTTCTTATTCATATCGATTTCTCTTTCAAAGTCGAGGCTTTTCAAGAGTTTGAAATGCGCTTTTCTTATATTGTCATTTGTTCTTCTGTTGTCTAGCGCTATCCTCATCGTGACATCCCTATACAGGCTGTGATTGTTTATATGTACAATTCTGTTGATTTCATATAAAATATGTAAAACTATTAGTTCTGAAACGTCAGGACCATCAAACGAACCATGTGGTACATCGAAGTCGCCCTTTTATGATTTTTTAATCCAAGCATCTCCATTGTGAAATAAAATTGATTTACGGCAGTGTAAAATTATGTCCATTTGTCCAGGTGCTATATTTACGAAGCTTTTGGCGAAGTGCAAAGCCTCAAGTAGACCTTTTTTATATAGATGGATAAAAGTGTTTTTATGTCGTAGTTTATAAATACATGGTTATCTTTATTTGTAATTTTGTGGAACCAAGAAATGCATGCACCTGTATCCTTCCATTGATTGGCTTGTGTAGCGATCCTTAATGAATTGCACAGTTTTTTTTTAGTATTTCTTGGCTTACTTTTGGTTGGGTTTATTAGTCTAAAAGAAGGATTGTTGGGGAATTCCTCTTTATGTATGATCCTTTATAGTTAGAAATGTTTGCTTACAGCATAATATATGGACCCTCTCACTTATACCTAGTTTAGCTGTGATATTTTTCGCCTCCTCATTTATACTTTCAATGTACAAGTTTGATGCTTTTTGCACGTATTAGTGACTTCATCATTTATTTTTTTCTGGTAAGTTTCCGAGTTCATAGTTTAAATGTTCTTTCTTTTGTCTCCTTTAACTTGGGTGTTTTTAGTTCTTTTTATATTTTTTTACTTCAGTAGTTAATAGTTTTTGGAAATTACTATTAACTTTTGTGAATTTAATTTTGTCTATCATACCAAGCATATCGTTTTCGAAGTTAGCCAGTTCTTTACTAGCAGGCGGGTAATTTTTAGTTTTGAATTTTTCCGCGTTTCTTTGTTCTTTAAATATTTGTTTAATGAAAATAGTGCTTTCCATCTTCTTCTGGTAAGGAATTGCTCACATTTTCTAATAAATTTAGCATATATATATATATATATATATATATATATATATATATATATATATATATATATATATATATATATATATATATATATATAGTGGAACCTCGGTTATCGAGCACTTTTTCAACGAAAATATGTCTAGGAAAATGTAAATCTCATCGGTTGTCAAGCAAAGATATCCGTCCGTTACGAACCTGTATATTACAGTTCGCTTGTCGCTCCATGACTTATCCAAACCAAGCTCCCACACAAAATCACGTGTGTGCGTGATTCAGTCTACCTTTGTCTCTCGCTAATTAAGCATCTCCCCTAGGATTAGTCCTAAAATTTTCGTTTTAAATAGTGTTTTTTAATTTAGTTTTACTGTTAAATAAACCACCAGAGGGGAGAAAGTGCCTTCGTCAGTGATTAAGAACATTTGAGAAAATGGCGTGAGGTGCAATGATTTGTTGAAAAATATCACGCTAACAAAGCTGTTGCAAGCGCGTGTCGTAAACATGTTTAATGACAATGCCTTGTCACATTTCAGGCAAATTTTAAAACTGGGACAAAAACAAACCTCTTTTGACAGGTTTTTAGTGAGAGTGAGATCCAGTCAATCTCAAGTAGGTTCTAGTGGCAGAAAAGAAACAAAGAAGGGAAATAACCCCAGAAAAAGACTTTATGGAGGGGGATTCCCATTTCAAACAATAACACCTCTCATCTCTCCCCATCGCCACAGTTTTACATTCACCAACAAGAGTCTTCAGTAAAGGCAAAGTGAAGTTAAGTGTTCATTTATTCTATTTATTTGTCACTTGTATTTATTTCTTATTGTTTTCTGCATGTAAAACTATAGTTATTCTGTATAAAATGTATTTTTGTTAATATTTTTGAGTGTGTGGAACGAATTAATTGAACTTACATTATTTCTTATCAGAATATTACCTCGGTTTTTGTGCATTTCGGTTTTCGGCAGATTTTCTGAAACGGATTCTGACTGATAACCGAGGTTCCATTGTATATATATATATATAGAAGGGCTAAATTTGAAGTTTTTGTTTATTATTATCAGGGTATATATATATATATATTTATATATATATATATATATATATATATATATTATAATATTTTTTTTAAATATGATTCCTTCGCTACATAAGAGTTCTCATGTTTCAAAAGCGGGAGCCGAGACCCCTAATATAATTTTGGAAATTAAGTTGAATTAAGGTGTCCGGTCACGCTTCTTCGTCAAGCGAGAATTTGGAAATAATATATTAGGGGTCTCGTCTCCCGCTTATGTAGCGAAGGAATCATATTTTTCTGCATACCTGCACACACACACACACACACACACACACACACACACACACACACACACACACACACACACACATATATATATATATATATATATATATATATATATAAAATAAAAAAGTCCACATTTTTTCACAAAAAGGTTTCGCACAGCGAGTAATCAGATGGAGGTCGGATTTTTACTAATAATACCATCTACACCAGGATTTTCACCAGCCTCACGAACAACTGTTGGTAAGTCTCCCCTGTCTCTCTGTTTATTTCTCGCATCCGCTGCTGAAGGTCACAGGCGTGCCCGAAAATTCCAAACTTGGAACCTTAGTTTCCGTGCTTCATTTATGTTATGGGCTTAATAATTAATAAATGTTTTTCATACTGAGCACATCGGTACCCTTTCGTTTGCCTTTGTTTTATTAGCCAACCTATCTATTCAATTTTATAATATATATATATATATATATATATATATATATATATATATATATATATATATATATATATATGTATATATATATATGGTACAATCCAACAAAGATATCTGGACGTCTGGTTTAGAAAGTTTGTCTGACAGATATATATATATATATATATATATAAAGATATCTACAAAAATTACTACGGGAACAGTCTAAGCATTTATTCGGAAGGTTCTTTATTTTTATTCATTTATCTATTTCTATTTTTCATTTATTTTTGAACGGAGCCGTATTTTCCTGCTGATGAGCTTCTTTCGGCCATCCTCAGAAACGCTATTGTTGCTTTTAGATGACTGCTAATGGATTAATTCAATGCAGTTAATATTCGCTAGTTCGATTTTTGTTCTCTTATTTTTACTATTTAAAAAGAAACTATTAATATAATGGAATATAGCAGTCATTCTATAAGTAGCTATTAACCTGATACAACGCTACAATAATGAGGAATTCATTCATTAGCAACGGTCTGCGATGTTAGCTTTGTAAATATTGACCATCAGATGTCTAAATAGACGCATATAGATATTCTTGATATTATAGTCTCACAGTACAGGCAAGAATCTATACAAAGATTTACTAATCTTAGTTTAGTCAGGTAAAAGGCCACATGTTATGGAGTATATACTGATGATCAATAATTTGTATGAAGAGTTCACTGACCACTAATACACAATGAAGATTTTATAGATATGTATGATTAGATAGATAGATAGATAGATAGATAGATAGATAGATAGATAGATAGATAGATAGATAGATAGATAGCCGCGATACTTGTAATAGAAAATCATTACTTCAATACACCCTGAACGCCATATACCTGCGGCTTTGTACTCTCTAAACTAATCATCACATAGATAGATAGATAGATAGATAGATAGATAGATAGATAGATTGATAGATAGATAGATAGATAGATAGATGTGTACTGACTGAGAGAGAGGTAGGAGCGAGAGAGAGAAATGCTTTGAATGAGACCCTTATCATGCTAACTTTATTTTGGCATGGTTGCGTAAGACTCAGTGAAAAGCAAAGTCAACATGGCTGGTTTATAAGAACGACTTGCAAAACATTGGACCTTGCCTGATGTACACAGATATAGCATCTATGTAGATATTATAGATTTTACAAATGCACAAATGTAGCGAATTACAGCACTGTGTTCCACCAATATTTCAGACTAGTCTTGTCTGCATCGAAAATCATAAATCAAAATACTGGCTTTCATCCTGGCCCCACCGACTCCAGAATCAAACACAAACCTATCTCAGCTAGCGAGCACACAATAGATAGATAGATAGATAGATAGATAGATAGATAGATAGATAGATAGATAGATATGAACAGACTAAAGTTTTGAGCCTATTAATGAATTATCAATAGACAATTTGATAACAGAACAATAACATTTTAGTTGTTAACACTACAATTTAAAAAGCCTAAAATTAATGCACCTTGCAACAGTATTTATTAGTAGTATGAGTATTTTCAAAGTTTAATTTATTCTGATACAGAATCGCCAGAGTGGAACATTCAATAAAGAGACAACTAAGATATTTACTAAGCTTAGCTTAATGTAACAGAAGGATAACTTTGAATAAGTAATTATTGGAAGATTGTGTAGCACCAGTCTTCCAAGAAGGAAGAGTCTGCCTGCCAAGAATATGACAGTCGAAATTCTGGAGTTTTCTTGGGCACGAACACACATCTTTGGCACTGATCAGTTATTATTATAGTGCCACATTTTTTCATTTTCATTTTCAAGATCCTTTTGGTTCGTCAGCCATATCACGTTGAAACACCGTCAGCCATATCACGTTGAAACACCGTCAGCCATATCACGTTGAAACACCGGTTCCCGTATGATCACCAAAGTTAAGTAATGTCGAGCATGGCCAGCACGTAGATGGGTGAATGTTTGGGAATACCAGGTGTTGTAAGCTTGGATGTGCGGGTGATGTAATTGATAACAACTGGGAATTGTTGTTCGGAGATCGACTTTCAATTACAGTTGGGTCCGTTATATTCTTTTACACGCAAATACCCTTAGGAAAGGTATGAATTCACCTTCTCTTAGTTATATCAGACTTGCATCACTAAATCATTATTAACTTCAAAAAATATTTTTGCAATCTAAACAAATGTTTTTTCTGGCTTTAAGTAACCGGAAAAAGGTTGATAAGCGGTAAAAAATTAGATCAATCAATCGAATTGTTTCGTCATATTCTTTAGCAGATATATTTTTATATCTGATACTATTTTAAGAGAAGATAATTTTTGTTTGCAATCTTTAATCACTATGTGATCTATTAAATTTTATGTGTCTGTCTATATGGATTGTAAAATCTAAATGTATAGTGACTTCATGGCCCTCTATGACGAGTCCAGAGTCTGAACCAGTCATAGAAAGCTATGAAGCCACGTGATGTACAAAACATTTCCCAATCAATATACTGCCCAAACTGTCATTGCATCTCTTCGGTGTCTAGATTGAATAACCAGATATTAAGTGCTTATTCTTATTCTAATTATTATTATTATTATTATTATTATTATTATTATTATTATTATTATTATTATTAAATGCAACTTTTCTTGTTTCAGATGTCATGATAGAAGTTACAAATATTAAAGTACTGGCAATTCTGAAGCTTTATTTTAAAAGTCCTACCAGGATGCATTATTGGCGGCCATAATCTTAACAACATAAGATATGCAGATGACACAGTGCTTATAGCAAACACGGAAAGAAAACTACAAAAGCTCCTGCAGAAGGTAGTGAAGGAAAGCGAGAAGAAAGGACTAAACATCAACTGCAAGAAGACAGATTGCATGGTTATTAACAAAAGGATGAGCCCCAAATGCAAGTTACAAATCGGAGATACCAAAATCCCTGAGAAGGACGGGAAGTGCGACACTGAATTTCGAAAACACATTAGGATAGCCAGATATATTCCAAAAGCTAAGCAGAGATATGAAAACATCATTAGAAACAAAGTAAAGAGTACTAAACTTGTGTGTGATCTTTGTCCTCTTATATGACAGTGAATGCTAGACAGTTTCCTCAAACTTGAAGCAACAGAAATGTGGTTCTACAGAAGGATGCTGATGCACTGAACATGTAAGCAACGGCGAAGTTTTAGAGAAAATGGAAACAAAAAGGAAACTTAGGAAGAGAAAATTTATATTTCTAGAGCACATAATCAAAAAAAATGAGTGTTTGAAAAATCTGATACTCGCAGGACAGATTAAGGGCAAGTGAGATAAGAAAACAACGCATAAAATATTTAATGGGCTTGTGTAAATTGATGACGGAACTGGTTTTTTGGAGTAATAACAAAGAGACAAAATTTATTAAGAGCTACAAAGGACAGTAAATTGTGGAGAGTCATGGCGCTTATGTCTTGGGGGACGCGGCACACAAAAAAAAAAGTGCCTCAAAGACGCTGAAGCTCCTCGCAGAATTTGGGAAGTGGGAGGAAATTATATATCTGAACGTCCAGCCCAAAACTGATGATGGTGATTTGTCCTTTCAAATAAATCCCAGACGTGGACGACCATTTATGATGATTTAAAACTTTCGTCAGAATCCGATCATCAGCATTTGAAAACAGTTAAAATTATTGAAAGATTTGTCTTTAATCACTTGGGGAAAAGGTATGACAAAATGGGAAAAGTTTACTTGTGACGCGTTTCGTCCTTCAGGATTTCATCGGGCTAATTTTGTTATGTTGATAGGATTGCACATGCGCACGACAGAGGAGTGCTGAGAATTTTAGAGTTTTTTTTTATCAAACAGAATTCATTTAGAGTCTTTTTCTTTCTATCGCTTTTGTAAATAGGTATTCCACACTGTGATATTAGAAGATCACCCAGGAATGGTCAAATGTTGTAAAAGCCAAGGCGCAAATTTACTGTTGAAACATTGCGATTAAGGCACTCTCTAGACATTTACGTTGTAGTGAATTATTTGTTATGTCAAAGTTGTGGTCAGTCTCGTTACGGTGGGCAATCAATGCATTTGATATATTATTTTGTAAAATGTCTCTTTTGTGTTCATATAATCTTTTATTTAGGTTCCTTGAGGTTTTTCCTATGTATTTTTGTAGCAATCACTACAGGCGATGCAGTAAACTCTTCCTTCAGGTTTTAGCTTATTGTTTTGTTTAGTATTGACTATGTCTTTTATTGTTTTGGATGTAGTAGTAACAACTTTTATGTTGAGTTTAGATAGATTCTTTCCGATTGTAGATGTGACAGAATTAGTAGGCATGATAATATATTTTTTGACTCATTGGTTTTCTCAGAAGGGGCCTTTTTTTTTCTTTTCTTTTTTTTTTTTTTTTTTGCTTTGGAATATTTTATGGGCCTTTTGTTTCGCATTGAATATAAAATAATTAGGGTATTGGAGAAGGGTACTTTTAGGGTACCTTTTGAGGTTGAGAACTTTTCTGCATCCCTTCAATATGGAAAACAGGCATGTGAAACCATTTTCAAACCGTGGGCCGCACCAGGTACGGTAAATCACTAAAAATAACCGAGAAAAATTTTCATACCGCAGCCATTTTCCCAACAAAAGACCATGCGGATCAATATCTGCCTTAAAAATAGGGAAAAGTCAGTTTTCTTTTCTTTGGAGAAAAGATTCCTTCTATAATTTAAAAAAGAAACTGAAATTTTGGTATATAATATCATCGCTGATAAAAGAGTGATTAATACACAGTGCTGCATGCGATTTGTTTCTAATTTATTCATTTGGCCATACAAAAATATTTGTAAATGAAGAAATATATTTATTCTCTAGAAAAAATGATTATTATTGACGTTTCCTGTCCCTCAAGCAAAAGACGTTTACACGAATGATTCAGTGAATATTGCCAATGATTTAAAATGATGAAAACGTTACCTTCAAAGAAAACTTACAAAATTCAAGAAACATTGCACTTAAAAAGTGTGTGTGTGTGTGTGTGTGTGTGTGTGTGTGTGTGTGTGTGTGTGTGTGTGTGTGTTTGAGAAAGAGAGAGAGAGAGAGAAAACAAGTGAGAAGGAAAGAAAACAAATAACATTTTGATAAACGTTATTTTCCTCATGAAATTAGGCGTGCCATTCAGAAAGCCAATCGGGCCGCATATGGCTGCTGTTTGCCCGCGGGTCGCTGTTTGCCCATGACTGATGTAGAATATGGAATAAACTTCAAATAACATAAAGGCCTGTAAGAAAAAAAATACTTTTGATACATAAGACTAGCTAAAGTAAGGTTACGATTAATATGAGTGCCAGCTCGGGGTTGTGGTAGAGATCAGGTCATTTGCTCCCTCCCTGGATCGACAGGTCAATTGCACTTTACACGTTTATACTTATTATTACTTTATATTTGTACACAATACTGGCACGACGTCATAAAATAAAAATAGAGGGCGTGCTAAATCTCATATAACATTTAATCTAAGTTTTAAAGATTCCCATTCTATATTTTTTTATCTGACCATCTAAAAGAATTAATGTTTCCCGTAGTTATATTATCCTACTGTTAACTTTTTTTTCTGTTTTGATTTTAAATGCACAATGTTTGCTTTCCGCTTGTATTTAATTTCTGATATGAGACTATTAGACTCTTACTGCATATAAAACATAAAATCAGAAAAATTGAATTTTCTGATTTATTTTGAAAATTAACAGCAACTAAATTAGGTACCTCTATGAGATCGCTAAAAAAGAGCATAGCATGATGAAAAAGACGCCAAACTTGACGAAAACAAAATTTTATCGTCTAAATGTTCATGATATTATTAAGAGGAAAGATCAAAGTATTTTTGGGAGTATTTTTTTACATTTTTTCCGAGCACGTCCGAAATTTTCGTTAAAAATCTTGTTTTTTTCTTTTTGAGTCAGCAAAATTGACAGATAATCGATGATGGCATCCATTTTTTTTCCATTTTATAAAAAAGATGAAAATCTCACTTTGAAATTCTTTTAAAAATCAATTATCATTTTTTCAACACTTATTTTAAGAAAATCAGAAATTATAATGTTTATTTAAAATATTTTGAACCAAAGTTGACTTAGCTTCTGCGCCGAAAAGATGTAATTTGAAAATAAAACAAAGCAGGTCATAACCTTTCGCATCACTTGACTGGTGTTGAATGACGTATTGACGGATTACGTGATCATAATTTGTTCTACGGAAGGCGAAAAGTGAAGTTATTTAGATTTAAGTGAACAAATTATTTACCTCGTTATTTTTAAAGAAAACTTTCAGCGCTCTAATTTTTTTTGTACTTAGCTTTCACCTTTACGCTTACGATGCTTTATGGAAAATATATTATAAAGAAATTAAAATAAGACTGTTAAGAGTGAGATTAAATTTCATATTTCATAAGAAAGGTATCTAATTAATTTATAGGTACCTTTCTTATGAAATTTTATCAGAAGTGTACATAAAATACTATAATTTTATGTACATTTACTACATTTTACTGTGTTATTTGCATTTCCATTCATTTTATTATTAATTTTGATATTTCATTTATGGAAAAAATGCCATAACTGAGATTAATATAAAAATAAGATCATATAAATTTCATAAGATGATACTGATACTTGTAGGTACCCTTCTCAGTTGAAATTGAAAAATCAAATAAACTTCTCCACACGTGTTTCGCAAAAGCAAAGGCCTTAACAGCGGAGAACAATGCTTAACTCAAATAACGCAACTTAATTGTATTCTGGTTGGTCTTCCGTACTTTATAATTACAGCCCGATTATAAACACAAAATTACATTTCTTAATTACTGCTGATCTTCTGATTAGTCAAAACGATACAGTTTACAACGCGCTAAAAAAGATCTATCTCATAAGGACACTTACGAAAGCTGATGCGGCTTTTAACTAATTTTATATTTTAACAACTTAAATGTAAAAATCTATTATAATTAAAGAAATAACAAATAATTGTATTAAAAATTCATTTTTCATCCAAAAAATTTTTTGCTTTCAGAAAATATTGTCCATATTCATAAAAACAACTAAAAGCAAATAAAGTATTTGAAATTAAATAATATATTTGTTTCATTCAGTTTTGTATGTTACATTTCAGAGCTGATTTACAGGTAGGAGGGATCCAATTAAAAACAAAAAAAAACATGATTTGCATTCCTCAAAGCCTTGTGCTTTTAACTATTGTAATCACTAAACCTGACGTGATCGAATTTCTAGCGTTTTCATAAAATTATTGGGGGGGGGGGGTAATAAATATAAAAAAAATATTTCTGCCATGACTTTAATAAAAAAAAACATATTTATAATAATTTCGATCATCTGTGAATACTTTCTGAAAGTTTTATTAACATCCGACAATTACATTGCTCTTCGATAAAAGTGACTCACCTGATATTTTTTATTTAAAAATATTTTCGCCTATTGTTTTGGGGGTCAAACTAATTTTTAATCTTACTAATATAAAGACCCCTTCCCGACTACATAGTAAAAAGTTTGCTCACCATAAGGTATTCTATTGATAATTATAATTTTGGATATAAATGAGATTTAGGAAAAAACTCTGTGCAAAAAAATTGACTCACTTATTTCCTGCAACTAGTAATCAATAGAAACATAACCGAACAGCTTTAAATAAAGAATAATAGAGGTATAATTTATTTATAATAGGTAATATAGTTCGAAATATTTAATAATCTATGGGTCCTCCTTTATTTTGAATAACCTTTTCAACCCTTTTAGTCATTGACTTGATTAGGTTCAGGCAAATCTCATCTCCAAGCATTGAATTCCATTCGGATATGAAATTAACACTCAAATCCTCTTTGTTGCTCAACTGATTTCTCGAGAGCCTGTACTTTATAATGCTCCATAAGTTTTCTATGGGGTTGAGGTCAGGAGATTGGGGCGGCCATGTCATAACACTCACCTGCTTCTCATCAAAGTATTCCTTCATCAATTTTGATTTGTGACAGGGAGCATTATCCTGCATAAAAATGAGTTTGGTGGGGTCGATTTGCACCCTTTCAGCAGAAGAGAGCAGACAAGACTCTAAAATTCTCTTGTACTGCTCGCTCCTGAGGGTCTTTTCAATAGGTTTTAAGAAACCAGTTCCATGAAAAGAAAAGCACCCCCAGAACATTATACTGAACGGATGCTTGACAGCACTTACTGCTAAATTCAAAGAGCTTTCAAAGCTTCTTCTTCGGATTTTAGATCGCTTATCCTTTGAATTTAGCTCAACTTTCGTTTCATCGGAGAAGAGAACATTTAGTAAAAAAAATCAGGTGAGTCACTTTTATCGAACAGCACTGTATTTTTATTTTTGCGAGATTTTCCAAATTAATGTGTGTCATACAAAAGAATGTGCTAAAAATTGTATATGTTATTTTACTAGTTCCGGTGATACAAAGAGAAACAAGTTTTTTTAGTCAAAATTTAGAATGTTCTAAAAAGAAGAAATTTTTTAAAAAAATAATTAAAAAAACTTTGGTCTTTCCTCTTAATAATAAAGCATTTAGACGATGAAATTTTGTTTTCGTCAAGTTTGGCGTCTTTTTCATCATGCTATGCTCTTTTTTTAGCGATCTCATGGAGGTACCTAAACTAAATAATTACTTGTTTTTACTATTGTTCACCCAATACAAGGCCTAAGTGCCACTCAAAGTAGAGGGTTACTGAATGGGAATGTTGTAAGCGCGTATAGAGAATGAGCAAAGGTTGAATATTATGAGGAGATGTCGAATAGATAACGGTTGAGTCACGACCTGAAGAGCTTAAGATTAGTGATGAGGGAAGCATCCCCTTGGGAGTCCGCCTCACATTGCAACAATTCGCATTACGGCTATTAATTCATTTTTGTAGATTGAGACCAAGAAGACAAATTTAGCTTTCTGATTAGTTTTCAGTTCCAGCAATAAAGGTGAATGAAGCAGTACAATTATTTTATATAACCCCAAATTCATGTTCCTGTCATAGAGTTGCTTCTGAAATATGTTCAGAATATCTCTTCATATTTTCCCCCGGATGCCTACGTAATTAACTTTTTAAATGTTACTATTCGATAGATATCACGTTAAGTATGTGTGTTTGATTTTATGAATTTGAGTGTATACGTGCATATGCATAAACTCTATTTGGGGTCCAACATTTAAGGCAGATCACTATTTCATAACGTATCTTCTGCATTTTTGATTGTGTGACGCCGCCATATCTGTTCTCTTCCTCCCAGTGCAATACAACTCATTATGTTTCCATGGTATATATTTGCTGAATGAAAGAATTTCCACAGTGAGTAAATCAGGACAATTGCAAGGATGTTCGGCGCCCTGTGCGACCTTTTCTCTGTGTTTCTCTCTGCCAATTTTGTAATGGCTCTGTTACAAACGGTTGCTACTCCATGTAATAGAATAATCTACTATGGCGTCCATCTTGGCTGCTCAACAAGTTGATTGTTTCAATAATATATTACCCAAAATATAAATAATCGTAATAATAAAGCAATTCGAATCCATAATGCAAGATCTCCGATTGAAAACTAAAAACCGTGCGGAAGAAGAGAAAAAAATAATAATAAAAATGGTATAGACATCACACTGAACCAGTTATAGAAGATAATGAAATCATTATTCTTTGGGATTTTACCATGCATACTTACAGACATATAAAATCACATAGACCAGATATTACAAACAAAATATTTGCCATCTCTTAGATACGACAGTGCAAACAGATAAAAATATATCTTTTAAATAATATGATAAAATAAGTAAATATAAGGACCTTGAAAGTAAAGCTGAAAAAATGTAGCACCTTAAAACTACTATGCTACCTATAATAACTGGAAACCTGGGTACAATCAAAAAAAGTACAGACAGGAATATTAACAAGAACTTGTTTACAAGAGATTAAAGTATTGAACTGTGTGGAATTATTCATCTACTCAAAAGAGTATTATCAATGTAAAGAAAATATAAACAATGCACAGGATAAATATCCCTTAACATCAGAATCCTATATATTTACTACCTCTATATATTTAGTCAGGTCTCTGGTAATGACTCAATAAGGCAGGGTTTCCCAACCTGGGCGATATCGCACACTGGTGGGCGATTTCAATGGTTGGGTGGGTGATGGGCAACTGAACAGAAAATGGTAGGCAATTGGAAATATTAGTAGGCGATATAAGATTTTGAGTATTAAAAGAGTATTTCAACATATGCTACCCGAAAAAAATATTCAAAGAAGATATGCGAAGAACCTGTATTTTAAATGGGAATAACTTAGTCACATTCCAAGTTAAGATATAAATATCCCTGCAAACAAAGACTATTTTGATATTATCTATAGTTTTGAGAAGGGTCATTAACATTCAAATAGTTCTTCAGACAAAATAACATTTTTTTTTTTTGATAAAACTCAGATAAGGGAAAAATATAGTAAAAATATCAGTAATACATTTTTATATAAAATAATTACCAACAATACATATTTATAGTATAATTATCAACCATACATATTTATAGTAAGATTGACAACAATACATTTCATCTGTACTTGAAGGCATACAATTGCGTTCAAAATATATTTAGTTGAAACAATAAAATTGTATTCAAAATATTTAGATTTCGGCATTAAATAACCCATAGAGGTTGCTAAGCCGCTAAAAACCAACTAACCAACAAACATAAAAGAACTCTTCCATGACATTAATTCATATAATATCCTACAATTTCTTAAAGAAATCAAACTATATTTCAAAATAACTTTAACGAAACTACAACATAAAACACACACAACGCCATCTAAAGTAATTATGTCTGCACAAACATGTACATGTATAAAAACTGAGTATCATCTACTATGTATTCAATTGTGAACGCAGAATAACATATATCATATTTTATCACTTCCAGCCTCCCAAGAAAACTAACGTTCGGCATTAAATGACCCATAAGTGGTTGATATGCCGCAAAACAAATCAATCAAAACAAACTACCGATTTAAACAAACAATATGCAGTTGAACAAAACCGGGAAGGATAAGAAATTACAATTTCGCCTGCTAATAAGAGTCTGTGCTGTCCATGTTAAACAAGCTTCCAAGAATGGGGGATCAAATCTCATTGGTGACTACGTTTATAATAATCCATGACGCAGTAGAATGTGGATGCGCTAGTGGTGTAAAGGTTATTGAAGTAGAAAGTGAAATCAGTGAACCGAGTTCAAATTCTGATTGCGTCTGTTACATTCACTTTATACTAATACTTTTGGGAAAAGCATGAATCCATCTCTTCTCTCCCATCTAAGGGTTAAATATTACAGAAGACTGAACTCTCGAACCTGAGTAGCAGCCAATCTAGTAGATGGACAACCCCAAATTCCAAACTATGGAGAAATCACAGGAAACCACTCTACTATATTCCCCAATAAATCATGGCAATACAGGGATATTAAAGAAAAGCTGTGGATGGTTATGATCACCTACGCTATAAAGGAATGTAATATCTTTAAAAAAATAAAATAACTTGAGCGTTTCTATACAGTAAGATATAAAAAAAATAGTCCAAAATTAATAAAAACACAAAAATTTAAGGTATTTTTAAAAAAATGGAAAAGACATTTAACTTCTCCAGCTGTTCAATTAGTCTGAAATGCATTCTGTTTTATTATTTTATTCTCATTATGGGCACCAGGTATCAACATCAATATTTCAATCTTTCTTTTCATGACTTGGCATCGAAATTTAGAGGAAGTGGGCTGAAAGTAAATATTTTGTTGAATCTCCTAAGATTATTAATCTCCTTCTCGCTGATTTCCTTGACCAGATTGTTCGTGGCATTTTGAGCAAATTGAGAATTTACTGTATTCATTTCCCTCCCTCACTTGATCCACAATTCTTTATGCTATTTGAGCAACTTCGCAAGAGAAAGATAGAGAAGGAGAGAGCGTTCCGCTTGTGCGGAAATAAGCTCGTATCTGCTAAGATCCGAGAGAAAACCACATTAATTAAAAGTAAACGATTTCGAAAATTTGTGATAGCAAAAGAAATTGTAGAGTTCTAGTCATTTTTTTTTTTTTCATTTTTAATTTGAGATCAATAAATTTTTTAATGTTATTTCAGTATTTCTAATGAATAAAGATACTTATAAATTAGAATAAAAGATGCTTAGGCTTTAAATAAAATGAAATTTGGTAATGTAAGATCTAATGTTATGGTAAAAACAAAATTCACTGGTTATTTAACTGTAGTTTGTTAATTTATTACAGAACCTGAAAACTATTTTCTCTTTTTCAAGAATGTTAATTTCTCCAAATAAATATTAAACCGAATATTCGAATAAATGAATCTAATGCAAAAGAGAAGAAGCTTTTGCTTTTATCCAACTGGTTTTTGGTTCATACAACATTTCCAAAATTCTAACTTAGGTATCAGCGAAGGCACCTGTTTACTCTTGTTAGTAAATGTTAACTAAACACAGTTTTTGTAGCCCTAATTAGCCAGCAATAAAATATAATCGGTGGCAAAAATAGGCTCAAGCATATACGGCATCGTGTTTGGTCTAGGATATTAAAGAGACTAATATAATATTTAATAATATATAACTATTCACTAAATATAACCTATAAAGTAATGTATACACACGCGGTGGAGTAATGGCTAGCGGCTCGGGTTGAGGAATCGGAGAGCTGAGTTCGAATTCAAGTCAAATCCGTTACATTCACTTACAAGCTAATAACCTTGGGAAAGGTATGGTATGAATCCTCTTTTTCAGCTATGGGTAAATAGCAGTACAGACCAGGTTCTATCACCTTGGATGGCAACTAGTCTACCGCAAAAAGAAATGGCAATCTACTGCGGGAAAAATCTGCCTCGTCAGTCATGTATCGAAAAATACATGATCGCCTAAGCGTATATAATTGCATGGCACATAACTGACTAAGATTTTGGTTTATAGAGCATGTACGCCCTCTTCTTTACTCATTTTACATAGCAAAAACATATCAGGGCCTGAAAAGATTCCATCGACGCTGCATACATGCCAGTCACAAAATTCATCAGGTGTCAAAGACAACGGATACGGAAAATTTTGAAGCTGGCCGGGATGACCAGGATTTAGATAAAGACACAAGCATAGGCTACGTTAATAGTGTTAAACGCATAGCAAAAAAATATACTTTGTGAACAAATAAAGGGAGCTAAAAAGCAACAATATAGACCAAAGTGCGTTTTAAGGATTCAATAGACTTTTGAAATCAATTAGGATAATTGTGAAAATGATGTGACTGAACGATTTTAAAAAAGGAAGTAAAATTCTTTGAAGAAAGCAAGAGAAGTCACGTAAAGGCAAAAAGGGCAGCAAAAACGGGGCAACCGATGGATAATGATAATACACTTTTCTCTGTGATATTTGTAACAGTGTCTACCTCTCTCAATAATGGCCTGACCAACCATATGCGTAACCATACACTAGGACCTCCAACTGCTTTCGCGCAACAAATTTCTCCAGATTTATCCTGCCCACTTTTTTAATAAAGTATGTAAAAATAGGTCCGGATAATCTAAACAGGTGAAATCTCACATTATCAACGTACAATCCAATAATCAATTAAAACCAGAGTTTTTATATAGTCTTTGAGAAAAAGTGTATAAATTCTTTGCGGAGCTTAAGAGTCATTGTAGATCAAACAATTGATGGGTCACGTGTACATATTTCACTGATTTTTTTTTTCAATTGAAATGATATGTACACGTCATAACAGCAAAAACTCTTTCCACTATCATCCTACAAGGTAACACTTTAGGCAAAAGAAGAAGAGGCAGACAGAGGAAAAATGGACTGACAACGCCCCTGAGTGGAAGATCATTTACAGAAACTGAAACAATGACACGCAACCGAGTCATATGGAGGGAACAGGGCAGGTGCTCAGCTGTGCAACAACCCTACGACCAGATCCGGTCATGTGATTGATGATGATGATGATGATGATGATGATGATGATGATGATGATGATGATGATGATGATGATGATGATGATGATGACGATAATGATGATGATGATTCAATTCTCCACTCTGTAACATAATAATTATTATTATTTTTAATTTTGTAACATAATATTTCAATTTGCACATAATCATTTTTGCATATAATTTGAATCAAATTAATGCATATATATATATATATATATATATATATATATATATATATATATATATATATAATAAAATCATAAATAAAACCAAAATAAAATAATAATTATTACTGATTTTTATTAAATAAATAAACTTAGCATTATAAATAAAATAATCTAAATCATTAGACCTATAAAATTAACGCCAAAAACAAATATATATATATATATATATATATATATATATATATATATATATATATATATATATATATATTTATTTATTTATTTAAAGACATTTATGATATGTTTAACGTTCTTTTTATAGATACAAGTATTTAAGCAAATGCTCTGTTTTATAATAAATACTTAAATACTTGTATCTATAAAAAGAACGTTAAATATATCATAAATCTCTTTAAATAAATTGTCGGACTTTGTCCAATTCAATATATATATATATATATATATATATATATATATATATATATATATATATATATATATATATATATATATATATATGTATATATATATATATCAGCCTTTTAACATTCGTCTATCTACACGACACCATAGTCATGATATTGTTGCATATTTCGCATAGGTCTCTAAAGCTTATCTTCGGAATACAATATCAGCCAGGAAATCGAATAATAATTTTCAAGACACTAGCGCAATTGGCGCGACACACTCTACTTCTCGTTCTAGCGGTAAGTAGATTCGTCTTCTTGGAAAATCACTAATGCCTACATACATAAATACAGCTAGATATGTCAGCTTTAACATTTATTTCGGGATTGACATTTCTCTCATATTTTCTTTTTTTTTATTATTTCATTTTTGATATTCGTTCCAGTTTTTTGCTTACTCTTTTATTTCTTTAT
Organism: Acanthosepion esculentum; assembly: GCA_964036315.1. NCBI lineage: Eukaryota > Metazoa > Mollusca > Cephalopoda > Sepiida > Sepiidae > Acanthosepion > Acanthosepion esculentum. The sequence goes on from OZ038485.1 coordinate 56,069,016, forward strand.
TCCGTCTTAATTATTTCATAAAATATTCTTATGAATATTATTTTACCTCTTATCCGTCACCAACTTCCCCCATTTTCTCCCATATGAATTAATAAATAAGGAATTTACAGAAAGATTCTTACTTTGGTGCCTGTCAGAAAAAAATGCCTGATATTCAAACAAGTCAACAAGCAGCAAAAATAGTTTCTTTCTTCATTTCTTTCTTTCCGCATAGCATTAGCCGACCTCATTTAAGCTCTCGCTTTTTATTGTACGAATTACTTCATCTTTCAAACCTAAGAGATAAATGTCACTTTTAGGAAACGCCATGATTGATGGCGCACTATTTAATTATCATAAATTGTTACTGTTTGATGCAAATATTAAATGAGTCTTTCCCCACTCACACCTCTTTTATTCTTGCGCCCGAAGAGGTAAGGTTGTTATTAATTCATAATATATATAAAAGGGACCAAACCGGCCGTTTTGTCTTGTGTTTTAACTGCTCTTCTGCGTCCGTGTCTAATTGAAGCAACGATCTGAAATCTTTCCTTCCTTAACATACGTAAGTATTTTTTTTTCATTCAGATTAATCTGTTTAAGAAAAAAAAAAGATTTCATAGAGATTGATGGAAGAGGAATAGTTTCTTTAATTAATTATATAAAAACATTTAGTCTTTCAGTCTGTCTGTTCGTTATATAAAAACAACCAACGCTTTCTGTTTTCTGAATAGTTATCGGTACTGTTTCTTTACCGTCAGCCGCTTCCATTTTTTTTTAGATGCGTTTACTTTTACCGCGAATTTTTATTAACATGGTTAATATATTTTAAATACACGAGTTTCAGCTCATAAAATTAACGCAATGATCTTTACAGATAATTAACCTTCGTATTTCTTGGCATTAAGGTTAACTTTAATTGTTATCCTAAATTTACGAAAGTATGATTTCAAGCATATTTGTACGAAATATATTTACAAAATAAAAAAAAAGATTTCCCCACTTAACGTATATCGTCATCCTGTAGCGCTTGAATCCGGGTGTAATAGTTTGAGGATCAGTATTTATTTTAGTTCTCATTTTATGAATTGTAGAATAAACATTTTCTGGATTTGAATTAAGGACTTTAATCTTTAGCAAAAAGGCAATAATCCAATTCTAAAATCCATATCGTCTCAATATTTCCGCTTTTAGCTACTTTTTCCCCAGTAAACTAATTCTCATAAAAGCTATATTTAAGTTTACTGATAGTACAGCAGCAAGAATGGATCTATTTCTAGATTGATTGTAAATTCATATAAGATCATATAGCTTTTAGTAAAATGATTATCTTTACTTTCATTTTTTTTTACGAATATGATTTTTTGTCATCCATTTTATAAGCCGTTATTATATGTCTGTTTTTGCTTTATCGAAAGAATCGAGATAATTTGTTCCTTAATTTTCTTGCATAAAAATACGTTTGACAGATTTAATGCAAGTCTTGGAACTATTTTCAAGCCTGTGATTTTGTTTGTGTATTAGCATCAATTTAATTGGAAGCCATTTTCGAAGATATTGCCTACGAGATATGAAAACGCTACTTAATTGCAATTTCAGCAGATTTTACCAAATTAGGTTCCAATGGGTAATTGAAAAGCTTCGCCAAATACATTACATATAATTTCTTCCTAGCACTATTCATGATACAAAAAGGAACAGTAATAATTATTAATCTTTACTGGATTTTGTTTCTTTTTATTTCACATGTCTTTTTTTTTTATCGTGCTTTTAATTAACAAAAATTGAATAGACGATATGTTGCGCTAGGTATACTTTTGTTTAGCGCCATAAGATGCTACAATACCAAAATATTGATCTGAAAACTCGTATCAGGTTCTTGAATTGCCTCGTCAGATCGAGACTGTCATATAATATCATGCAATGGTATCCAGTTTGTACGAAACAGTCTAAACTACCAACTGTATAAAGTAGTTTTTCCAGATCACTGTTAAAAAAGGCTTCAAACGATTAAACTCTATAAATCTTGAAGAATACAGTCCTTCCTCAGACCCGATAGACTGGCGCTACAAAATCACAAAGAGCTTTATGAAATAAGAAAAAAAACTCATCACTTGAACACTTCCAATAGCAACAACAACTAAAATGGGTAGCACATGTAACTAGAAGAGAAAATAATGATATAATCAAGATGTTAAGTTTCTACACTACCAAAAGCAAAAACGTTTAGAAGGAAACTCACGTCAATATTAGAAAGAGCTATAACATTTAGTGGACTTGACAAATGTAATTTCCTAAAATAACATTTTAAGAAGAAGATTTTAAAAATTTCTATCGACATTGTCACTAATTATTCGGTCAATGAATGCTGAATGTTTCCTTATGAGGAACCAACTATTTTAGCCATTACCATTACAATTTATATCCGATATCTATCTGGATGATATACGGGGACTGATCAAAAAGTATCGGGACTGTAGCTATAGTAACAGAGCTAAAGTATGCAGAGTAAACCGTTTAGCACAGATTGACCTTGGACTCTGGCTTGCATACACACTAAGTTATAACGTTCTCGCTCGCTTTCGTTGTTTATAGCAGTGCGTGGAAGGAAAGTGTGTAGAGTGTGGTCTTCTCACCACATCACAGTTTCCATCAGTGACCATCGCTTTTGCAGCAGTTTTTAGCGAAGGACAACATTATCCAGACCCGACAACCACCATATTCCTCAGATCTCGCCCTTTCCGACATTTTCCTTTTTCCAGAAATCAAATCCCACTTGAAAGGAACACTATTTCAAGACGTCGAGAACGTGCACGAGAATGCAACGAGGTGGCTGCTCGCTGTCCCCAAAAATGAGTTCCTATCAATGGGAACGACGCTGTATAGAGTGCGCGGCTTCAGAAGGGAACTAATTCGAAAGCGATTAAATGCCGAATTGATATGTGCTGTAGTTTTCTTTTTATAACACCAGTTTTGATACTTTTTTGACCAGACCTCGCACAAGATAACAATGAGGTGTATTGTGTGTGTGTGTGTGTGTGTGTGTGCGCGCGCGCGCGCGTGTGTGTGTGTGTGTGTGTGTGTGTGTGTGTGTGTGTGTGTGTGTGTGTGTGTTATGGTTGTCTTTTGTTTAGCGGCATATCAACTTCTATGGATTATTTAAATATCTAAATATTTTGTACGTAATTTTAGTTCTTTGGGGAGAGTGGTAGATAATAATGGTTTAGTGATATAAGTCTTACTAATTAACCTATAGCTGGTGGGGAGAAGAGGTAAATTCGTATCTATCCTAAGAGTATTTGCACGTAAGTGAATATAACGAACCAACTAGAACTTCCGATTAACAATTCCGAGCTATTATCATTTACACCACCTGCACATCCAAGCTTACAGCACCTGGTATTCTCAAACAGTCAACCATCTAGGTACCAACCAATATCGACGTTGCTTAACTTCGGTAATGATACGGAGACCAATGTTTCAACGTGATATGGCCGTAAGCCTTGTGTCTGTGTGTGTGTGTGTTCCTGAGAGTAAGCAGGCATAATTTTCTTTTCTAAATACAAAATGTATTGCAAACCGGCATCTTTGAAATAGTAATAACAAAATCATTATTATCAACATGTTTCATTTATACCTATTTTTAATTCAATGTCACTTCAGGACGTAAGCGATCATGGCGCTCCAAGGCTTCTTTTTCTTTTGAATATAAGTAAATTGCCATGAATTGAGAAAGAAGGTGGAGAGGTTTCCCTTTACCTTCTCCACGGTTTTGAATTCAGAGTTGTCTTTTTCCTAGACTTGCAACCACACAAGGCTAGAAATCCCAATTTACTCTGCTGTTTAACTCATGTATAGAGATTGGGGAAAGAGAGATTCATGCATTTTCAGGGCATTAGCGAAAAGTGAACGTAACAGCCTCAGCAGAATTTGAACTCGCCTCGTCAACTTTACTTTCAACACCAATAACCGTTACACTACTTGCGCATATACACATTAGAAAATCAAAGCTCGCCTTAAAATCACTTGAGAGATATATAATTCCGTTTGTACAAATTTCTCGGTTAATTGAATAATAGGAAAGGAAATGATCTCCTCCGAAACAACCTCAGTGTAATTATCAAAGACCAACTAGAAAATATGAAAAACTAAAAGTATCATAAAAATTCCGTAGCATTATATTTAAAAATTCCGTAGCATTATATTTTAAAATCCTATTAAAAAATTAAGCGTGTAATATGAAGCAATAAAGTAACTAGTAATCAGAAATACCCGGTGAAATTAGTACGAAAAAAACAATGTCTGGCTTGGCAGATCTCGCCTGTTTCAATCCCCTTTGAGCCGCGACGGAGGCGATTCTGGCCAAGTGTGTGGGCTTCTCCGTCGCGCAGAGTTGGCCATTAAAATCACGCGAATGGCTTCGTCAAGCTTTCTTTGATTCACAACCATCTCTGTCACTCGCACCAGGGGAGAGAAAAGGAATAGGGAGAGAGTATGACGATCCCGATGCTCGGATACGAGAGGGTGCTAACAACGATATATATATTTAATCGGATTCACCCCAAGCAAGGCAGTAAAGCTACTAAGACACTAAGACTAAGAATTAGAACATAGAAGCATTACTAAGGAGCGAGAACAATTGAAGAGTAATCAGGAAGACAGCAAACAGCGATGGACATTGCATTTAAATTTTGGGGGATTAAAGTTGACTGAAAAGCATGGAACCGGAAGAGAGATCCACAAGCGAGAAGTGCGAGAAAAGAAACTTTTTGCATAGATTTTACGATTACATCTAACCAACTCAACGGTAAACTGGTGAGACCTTGTCGCCAGTCTAGTGTTGAGCTTAATTTTATAAATTCTACCATAGCGAAGAGCTCGTCCGAACAGCTACCATGAAAGTATTTATAGATAAGGCACAGGGAGGATCTTACAACGGAGGTGGGGGGTGACTGAAGCCGAGACGCCAGATCAGGACCAATAATATTACTGATACTTTTTATCAAAGGTCTCTAGATATATTGCAGGAGCACCAGACCATATGTGGCAGTAATATTCTAAGCATGGACGAATGGTAGATTTATAGATATGTAAGAGAAAAATTGTCTAGCATGACACAGTGAACCAAATTTCTTAACAGCGGACCTAGCAATGGATTCAATATAGTCTTTCTACTTCATATCCGCCGAGGACGTTAGTCCGAGAAGGCGTAACGAGTCACTCTCCAGGATGTTAGCAAACGCTATGCTATAGGATTAATACAAATATAAATATTTTCAGATGATTGGTGATTCAGCACCTCAACTCTGGAGTTTTGTAGACGAACCCTTAGGCGTTATGATCACCGACGGTCGCGATAGCGTGAAAGTTAAATGCCACTTCGAAATTTGTTTCTGAGTTGTGACGCTGAGAAGCGTAATTGCTCTGTCTTAGTAACTTAGAAATAAAGCATTGTTTATTGCTATTTAAGTAGGTGTCTGTCTTTTGACTGAGTTTTTTTTTTTTCTTCTTTTTTTTTTAGTTTAGTGCTTCATTTTCCCTTTTTCTTCAATCGTTTGTTTTTCTTGGTTTTTGTTCCATTGGGTATTGGGTTACCTGACAGGCGCTCTGGTGACTTCGCTAATACTTTGGATTTATTTATTATTTTTTTTATTTTATTTTATTTTTTTTTTGACAGCTAATTTCAACATTTCTTACTTCTTATCGCTATTGTTATTAGGTTCGTATGCAAATACATACTCTATAATGTAAGAAAAAACAGTGCTCAATGTTAAATAACAGAAATATATTAAGAAATATAAATAATATCTTACATTGATTGCACAACTCTAAGTTTCATTGATTCTGGATTCGTCAGGGGATACCGATATATAAATTGTTTATATATCAAGAACAATTTTGGGGGAAATATGTATGAGAAAGTGGAAAAAGTTTTCGTGTAACGCGTTTCGTCCTTTAGTACGTCATCGAAGTAAGTTTGTTTACATTAACGCGACTACACATGCAAACGAACGAGAGATGCTGGGAATTTAATTTTTTTTTTATATATGTGTTTTGGATATATTTAGATTCTTTTTCTTATTGTTTCCATCACTTTTCTTATTAAATATCCGACAATGTGATAATAAAAGATCTGCCAAGAATGGTGAAACGTTGTAACAACCTTGATGCATATTTACTTACTACGGATAATCTAGCGATTAAAGCACTTTCTATACATTTTCGTCTCAGTGAATTGTTTTCTCTTTTAATTAGAGCGGCATTTTTTTTTTATATTAAAATTGTAGTCAATCTCGTTTCGGTGACTAACTAAAGCGTTTAATGTGTTGTTTTGTAAAATATCCCTTTTGTTTTCGTATAATCTTTTATTTAAATTTCTTCAGGTTCCTCCGATGTATTCTTTGTGACAATCATTATAGGTAATAGAGTAAATACTTCTTTCAAGTTTTAAATTACTGTTTTGTTTTGTATTGCTTGAGTCTTTTATTGTTTCAGAGGTAGTTGTGACAAATTTTATGTTGCATTTAGATAAATTCTTTTCGCCTGTAGTTGTGATAGAGTTGGTAGGACAGTATTCATTTTTTATTCTTTGGGTTTGTTGGTAGGGGACGCTTGAACATGATATTGAATATGAAACAGGGTATTGGAGGATCTTGAAAGTATTTTTAATATATTTCTCCTCTTAATGTAAGTATTGAGGATTGCAAATTTTGAGTACTCTTAAGTATAATCTGATGATTATTCCGGACTTTCTTTTGAAATTTATTAGATCATTTTTATTAATTGATTTTCGGTGGACACTAAGTTTTAAATTACCGTTAACGCGGTATGGAATGTTATCTAGGAAAGGTAAAGCATTGTTTTCTTCCATTTAGTATGTAAATTCTATTGTATGTTCGACTTTGTTTTGAGTATCTACAAGACCAGGTAAATCTGTAGCACGGGGATATATTAATAGAGCATATATCGGAAGTATGCTGTTTAGGTAAAATATTTTGAAAAGGACCAGATTCAAGAAATTCTAAGAAAATACATGCCATTACTCCACTAAGAGGTGATCCCATTGAGAATCCAAATTTTGTTTATAAAAATTATTATTAAATGTGAAATGGTGTGATGACATGTATTTTCTTAGAATGTCTTGAATCTGGTCCTTATCCAATGCGAAACAAAAGACTCATTAAATATTACAAAATGGAAAAGCGTTCCCTCCTGACAAACCCAACGTTATATCTGGCCTGGTGCTCCTACTATATATCTCAAGATTCTTGACAAAATCCAAAGAATGTTTTGTAATATAATTGATCCTGACCTGGCATCTCGTTAGTTTGGATTAGTTTGTTTTGTTTTACGGCATATCAACCTCGATGAGTTATTTAATGCCGACAAGGTTTTTATTACTAGTAATTTTCAACAATGTATTGCTGGTAATAATTTTTTCCTTTGCTTTACAAAAATGTATTGCTAGTATTAAATCTGTTTGGGTTAATTATTTGCCCATAGCTGGGACCCTAACATGTGCTACCACCTCGGGTCATGGTGGACCTGGGAACACCAGCAATTAAGGGGTAGTTCCACGCTCCTCAAAATCTTCTAATCAGAGGCGTTGCTGTCGGATGTAATTTATCGTCTTACCCAGAACACCCTGGCATCTTGACTTCAGTCACTTTCCCACCGACGTGACGTGTCTTCCGTCTGTCTTTTCTACAAATATTTTCATGGCAATTGTTTTGATGAGCTGTTCTTCTTGGTGTATCGACTGCATGAATTTAAGCGTGCTACTAGATTTGCAACTAAGTTTCACTGTTTTACAGCTGATAGACATTTTTTTATTCTTGTTCTGAGCCATCCACAAAGACGATATCATTGATGGATGGTGCCAGGCAGTTGTCGTCCTTTGCTCGTTGAAACACAGCATCGCCCTGGTAGCCTTTCTTCTTGTCGAAGACGGATTGTCTGAGGTATCTTAGTGGGTTACTGGGTTTGGTTACTACCAAATCTCTCTTTCGCTTGAGATATGTTTGGGGATAGGATAGTAGGGTGAGCCCTCTCACATGCGTTCAAGCTGAACACGTTTACACTGAATGACTCGTGCATTCTTCTTGGACAGACATTGCCGACTAAGACTCATACTAAGTCAAGTTTCTGGGTATAGGATGCATTGTTGGGTCTGTTGACTTGTCTTCGCACCTTATGTATTCTAATGAGGTCTCAATCGAGAAGAAGCATAATTGGCGTCTTGGGTTCTTGTTCCTGGATTAGATGCGCTATTGTCTTTAAGTGGGTGTAGCGGAGATCCACAACCGGTGTTGGGATCTGAGATCTGTTATCTGGAATCTCGTTGCATTCAATAATGTTAGAGAGTGGAAGTATAACCTGTACGTTGAAAAATTCCACTTGGTAGCTGCTTGTTCTTTTTTCCGGCAGTCTGTATCAGTCTAGCACAGGTTTTAAGGTTGTAAGTGCTGCTGGGACTGTTATCGCTGAAGACTCTAAAGAAATCTGATCGATTGCTTTGTTCATCGATGATGGCGTAGACTCTTATTGCCTTTTCCCACTGACCTATGAGAGAGACATTGACAAGGCAAATTTTAGAACAGGACCTCCCTGTGAGGTCGCCACCACAAACTTCCACAAACTGGGATGTCACGTCGACAGCAGGTACAGTGTCTTCCTCCCCGTCGTGCTTTCGGGCGGGGTCTATTTCTTTTGTCCATGGTGCTGGTCTGGGATAGATAGCAGCGTTGTGCTTCTCGCTGTTACACTCTGTGTATTGGACTTTGGTTCCACAGATTTTTCCTATATGTGACGTAGATTCACATCATCTAAAACAGATGACTTCCCCTCTTAAGAATGTGTCGCGCTGTTCCAGGGTTTTCTTACGGAAGGTGCGTCATTCCAGCAGGGTGTAAGAGACACTGGCGATCAAGTTATCCAGCCCTATGCTCCCGCATCGAGTTGACGGATGTCTTGAGTGATACCTCGGTTTTGCGTACTGAGATTACTCTTTCATTCTGTTGCCAGGAAGTCTTTTCTGTATGAGGTATTAAGGCGAAGCTTAGATAATTGCTGATCTTAACTTACTGATTTACAAACTCTATGATTGTTAAAAAGGGAGGAGGAACACAATGATGTTGTTTCTATGACAGCCACTGCTCTTGCAGGCTGAAGGGAAGTTTTGTGCTGGGGGGGGGGGTAACTACTCGAGCTGTATCGAGGAAGGTTTCCATCTTCTTTGACGATCTGGAGTTTCATGAGGAGTTTGCTGAATTCTCTCAGTTCTGAGGGTTCTTTGTTTTACATCGTTGGGAAGTCGTCGGCTTATTTGAAGAGTGCACACTCGATCATTTCTGGAAATTTCTGGAAAGCCGTAGCACTCATAGTGCCTGTCCCATAATATCCTTAGTCCTCTTTCCAGATGGTTCAAGTGAACAGCCCTGATAAGAAGATCCATGTCTTCACTATGAGTCAAGTCGTGTTCTCTCTGGAAGGAGCGCCTCCAAACTCTATAGCTTTCAGGTTGGTCGCTGAACTGGAGTAGGCCGGTCGTAACCAGTTCCCGACGAACAAGGTATCTGACAAAATCTGTCAATTGGTGTATGTCGAAAGCTATTGTCGTGCACATCTTTTTTTTTGTATGATCTTCGCGTTGTCCCTCTGTTGACATGAAAGAAACCTCTATAGTTTGATGCATTGGCGATCTGTGAGTGGTGACTGATGGTAGTGGTGATATTCAGACGGTGAATGGTGGTATCCGGTTTACGAACTCGGTGGTATTGTGCTGGGTGTTTTGGAGTGGTTCCACTAGAGAGTGGCTTGAACTCTGATCCCTCGGCGTTTTTATGACTCCTTTGGTCCACTAGATATTCCATAGTGCCTTGTATGGGGTCAGATGGAGTGGTGTCAAGTCAGATCAGGAACAATAATATTAGTGATACTTCTTTAAACTTTATCAAGTATTTCTAGATATATAGCAGGAGCACCAGACCATATGTGGTAGCAATATTCTAAGCATGGACGAATGGTAGACTTATAGATATGTAAGAGAAAAATTGTCTATCTTTTTTTTTTGCTCTTGGTTTTTGTTTTAAATGGGTGCTAGTATTGGGTCACTGCGTAGCTGCAACTCTGTTACTCGCCTTCAGATTCAACGGCCGTTTCCAGGGCTTTCGCGAAGGCAGCGACAACTTCTTTTCCATGGATAACATTTCCATTAATGCTTCCAAACTGGCCCTTTCTACTTTCATCTTCATTTCTTTTTTGGCGAACGTAAGGCGTGCCTTGGCAGCTTCAGCTTAAGCCCGGGTTATAGCAGCGGCGATGACCGTTCATCTGCTTGAACCCTTCGAGTATCACGAAGCCTATGATCAATTCCAGAGTGAGTATGATTTTACGGACATGGTGATAAGAGCAGGACACTACTGTGTTGTCGTAAGCCCTCCTGACGTTTGACTGGAAAGCCGCTCGCAATTTGCATCAGTACACGTGGCTGGCCGCATCCTTCATCGAAAGATGAAACGGAAGATCTGTCAACCTAATCCACTGGAAAACTTCATCGTTTTACTGCTCTGCTCCAAGAGTACACGTATGCGTGCGTAGTATCGAAGACAGCCAGATAACTGCCTTAAGGCAATTAAAACTCTGAAAAAGACAAAGTCTTGTACGTCGACAGCTTTATTAAGAACCAAAAGGATAAAACTAGAAGAGAAAGAAATACATATAAATAAGACTAGTTTAGCCTGAAAATAGAAACAAACAAGGGTAACACGAAATAACAAAAACTGCTCTAGGCTTGAACATAAAACGAAGACCATTTGTCTAATAAATGGGTAAAAGAAGCTAGCGAGTACTTTGTATAAAGTTTGTTACGGGAATACATTCCAATTTTGCAGTGAGTTCGCGTAAAAGAAAGTTATAAGAAGGTTACTTTTTGCAACCGTGTACATGGACACGTGTTGATCCATCATCAGATCGTATAGACTGGCGCTACAAAATAATAATAAAAAAATAATTTTACCAAAGAGATACAAAAGTAAACGTATGAAATAAAGCTACATTAAACAAATGTCCAAACAATAACACGGAAATAAAATAGGCAAATGTAGAGAAAGTTAACAGAAGCTACAAACAAAGCAATGATAGTTAACTTTATTTGAAATCAGGAAGATAAAACAATTGACTATGTGCTTGGTATGGTGCCTTTATTGTGCTGGGTTCGTCGTGCTAAAGGCTAACCGCAAGTGGCGAAAACGGTGACCAATCTAAAAAAGTACCTAAAAAAGGAACAAATAAAAGGAAATAAACAATATGGTTTCTGTGCTGTGTAACAGAATATAAGTAAGTGCGTTGTCAAATAATGAAATAACCATTTATTTTACATGTCAAATATTTATTTTTTCACCGTAATCAACTTTTTTTGACAATGTGCTTAATTCAGTAATGAATTATTTGCATAATACAGTGAAAATTTCAGATCAAAATTCAGCTAACCACACATCAGGCTATGAATATACTGATCCGCCCTCGTATATAAACTCATACTTGCTAAATACGTTCAATTGATTCATATTCAAAGTTGCTTAGAACAACATGCGGTCATGTTTCCAATTTATAACATTTATCATGCGATTGTAATACCTGTTATTACTCATACTTTTCTTGTGTCGAAATTCGCTTCGATCTGAGGAAGTTGAAAATAATATTAAGCTCAAGTCCCGGAGGTGGCCTTTCCCTCACCCTCCCCCAGGCTGTACCTCTCTTTCGGGAGGGAGCTGGGTTTATTGCCCGGCACCTAAGGCGTCCTCAAAAGGGGAAGTAGCGGAGGAGGTGGAATATTTTCACGGTATTGCCGTTAAACCTGTTGAGGAAAGATTCCATGGGTCACTGTTCAATAAAAAAGAAATAAGAGAAAAGATTGTCCCATGTTCAATAAAATGATGATATTTATTTTAAACGTAAGATACACAAATTCTAACTGTAATTGCTTATCATGAAAGAAAGTTAGAAAGTTCTCTTTGCCGGTTAGGAAATGCGCATAGTCTTTCAGTGAGGAAGAGATAAAGTGAATTTGAGAGTCAAGATCAAAGGGAGTCCGCTGTTGCTTTGATGAGAAAGACATGGCGAAGTGGTTGACTCGTGTCGCTTTACTGATGTCAGTCCTTCTGCCGAGTTGAATGAATGGTTTTTATGGTCTCGCGTAGGATCCAAAAGCTTGTGTTTATTTATTGACGGGAGCTGATTTTATTGGCTATTTTTTTATTACATTGAAAGTTTGAATTATGTTTGAAACCCGAAAGGCTGCGCAGAGCCCTTTTGCGCGGTGTGCTTATTTTTGTCATTTGCTCCTTTGATTTGATACTATTCACATCCGCTTACTCTACAAACCCACTTTAAACTAATTTTGTGTCACATCCGGTTGCGACGTGGGCGCGCTGAAAAATACCCCTGTTATTACGCATTCCCGATTAGTTTACAAAACAAAAACGTTTTAACCTGAAAACTCGAGTCGTGTTCTTAAATAACATGAAAACTCGGGTCATGTTCTTAAAGAGCCTGAAAACTCGAGTCGTATTCTTAAATAGCCTCGTCAGATATAGACATGCGGATGTCATGTATGCCGTCCAACTCGTTCAGAAATGTCTAAAGAAACTATCAACTATATACAATCGTTGTCTCAGATCAATGATTAAAAATGGCTTCACGCGAATGAACCCTCTAGATTTTAAAACAATCCTTCATCAGATCTTATAGACTGGCTCTACAAAATAATAAAAAAATAACTTTACCAAATAACAAAAACCACATCACTTAAAGACTTCCAACAGTAACAAAAGGTAAAATGGACAACACAGAAGGAAGCATAATGATATAATCAAGATGTTAAATTTCTACACTACCGTAAACAAAAGATTAGAAAGAAAATTCCCATCAATATGCTAACTTTCCACACCACCTCAAACAAAACGTTAGGAAGTAAAAAACAAACCATCTTACTAGAAAGAGTAATAACAATAGTATTTTTTCTCGAAAAATTGTTTTAAGAAAAATATTTGATAAATTTCAACCAACAGTAACGCTGTTCGATCAATAAATGAAAGTACCTATTATTGTGCAACGAAAC
>OZ038485.1:56087114-56302114 GCA_964036315.1 Acanthosepion esculentum
AATTGGTAAATGATAAATATTGCATTGCATTACAATTGTATTAGCTTTTATTTTTTAGAATGTTGTAAATATAAAATTATTATTTTAAATAAACAACCTAATAAATAAATAGTGGTTAATATTTTTGTTCTAAATTCTCAAGAATAAAAAAATGTATAAATTCACTTCATCATATGTTTATGTTTGGTTTATTTTGTTTTACAGCATATCAACACCTCAATGGGTTATTTAAAGCCGACAGGATTTTTAGGATAGGTTCGTATGAATGTATTCTTTGTAAGAAATCAGTTTGTAGATCACGTTTCATTGACGTATTTCTGTAAAGAGGGTTTTATCGAGAGCCAAATGTTTGCTGGTAATTCTTTTTCAAAAAAAGTATTGCTGTTAATTTTACTATAAAATTATATTTTTATACTTTCCTAGTGTTTAGACCCCAGTTTTGGGATTAACTATTTGCTCATAGCTGGGACCTTAACAAGTGCTACCACCTCGCATACGTTTAGGTTTTATTACAATTCCAATCATCGTTTTGTTAAAACAATAAGCCTTACCGAGGAGTAGTTCAAATACAAGCGGAGTTTATAGGAAAAACCGTCCTTTTCACACTCCGTTTATTTTTTAATTTTTTTTCAGGTACGAAGGTCCATGTTTGCTAAGTGTTCTTTCTGTTGCCATTTTCTTTAAAACTTCCTTGTTGCTTAATCGTTCCGTCCATGGAATTTTCAGTATCCTTCTCGTTTTTTGTTTTTGTTTTTGTTTTTTCTCATCTGTGGAGAAATTTTCCAGCATTCACCCAACGAACTTTTTTTTCCGTTTCCCAGCACTTTAACTTTTTTTTTATATTCACACACGTAGAGAGCCGAAGCTCTTATTGTCTCTTTCTTTTTCTTTTTCTTCTCTTCTATTCAGACAATGATTTTCTTATCATTTCCAATTTATGAACAGTCAAGCCAACATTTGAATTTACTATCGATTTGCTTTTATCTGTCACTTTTTATTCATTCATCAGGGGTTTTTTTTCATTTTATTTTATTTATTTGCCGTATATTTCCGTTTACATTCTCATCTCATTTTTTCTTAAGATTTCGTCAAACTTTCATAAAATATTCAAAGGTCGGCAAAATCCAATTCTATAGATTTAAAAAGAAAATGTATTATTCATTCTACGTCGTGCACAAGTTTTCTTCGTAACTTGTATATCTAATTTACTAACTATGCTCCGACATTTCAACCAATTTCAGGTATAATTTTAGTCATTCTAGTGAAAGTTTTAAACTCTATTAGACCAGAAATATTACAATTGTTCCGCAAGGGAAGCTTAATGTCGATACGATTAATATGTTAAGTGTCCTCTCCTACAATTATTCTCAAGGTAACTAAGTAGCTTAATGGTAAAAAAAAAACTCTTGGCTTGAAAGCGGTTTCCCAGGTTAAAAAGGAAACACATGTTCGATACTTGTCAGGAAGCACATTTTCTTTATAAATACTTTTTATGCCGAGCCGGTTGACATGTTAAAAAAAACAGTGATGTCTGCTCAAACAATTGTACTCATTAAATACAATGTCAGATTTTTAAAAAAATCCATTAATTGCTTAAAAATTACTTTGTTTATGAAATTAAAGTTAATAGATATAGACTACAAAATGTCCCAACGAGAGATATGCATTTCCTATATAGTGATGAAGGCATTTCGTAGCTGAATGATACATACACGCATGGTTTGAAAGCAGTTTCTCACATTAAAATAGAGTACAGGTTTGATTCCTGTCGGGGGATACATTTTATTTAATAAGACTTTCCATCTCTAGGCTGGTAGACATTAATTATTTATGGCCTTGTGCCAAACCTCCCACCAAGTTCATTTTACTTCGTGACTTACAGCAATAGCGACATTTACTGTCTGATAGATTTTCAGTTTTTTTTTCTTCGTTTACGATGAGTAAATCTGATTTCATTTGCTATTTTGCTTAATGTTGGTTATCTTCAACTTAATATTAGGCTTACGTCCATATCACGTTTAACCACCGGTTCCCGTACGGGAAAGCAACATCGAGCCTGGTCAATACCTATATTAAGTGAACGCTTGGGAATACCAAGTGCTGTAAGCTTGGATGTTCGACTGGTATAATAGATAGCGGCTCGGAGAGCTGAGTTCCAATTCCAGTCGTCTTCTTCATATTCGCTCACATGCAAATACCCTTGGGAAAAATATGAATCCACTTCTTCTCCCCCAGCTACGGATTAATTAGTAGAACTTCAGTAAATCATTATTATCTGCAAAGAATTCTTACAATCTAAAAATATTTTCTGGATTTAAATAACCTGAAAAAGGTTGATAAGCCGTAAAAATAAACCAATATATCAAACAATTTAATATTGTTTTTTTCTTGTTCTGGATATTCAAACTTCTCCATTTTTTTACTTCTAGTGTTTGAGTTTTCTGATTCAATGTTTGTCTTTTTGTCGTCTCTGTTTCAGCGTCTGGCTGTTATAATCAATCTTCCATTTCTCTACCCTGTGTAGCTGTTAATTCTTCAGCAATGAATTAACAGCAATAAATCGGAAGGTTGTTTCACATACGAGAAAATAAACTATATGTTGTGGATTCCGGGATGAATCCGATATCAATGAATAACAAACGCCAGGAATGGATAAGGAAAATAAATATATTAACGTAATAATACAAACTGGTAATACGAGTTAGTAGATCCAGGAATGCGGGTTAGTAGCAATAATATATATACAGTCTTGGTATTGAAGTATCGCGGTGTGACTCCTTATTGAGTCTACGTGCTTGCTAACTGTGACTCTTGTGCTACCTTCCTCTATTACAGACTGTCCGGGTATTCACTGGTAGTAGTATATGTATACCTCGGGTGTGTCCATTTGTGTAAAAAGGGGAGACCCCTCAATACTATAAAAGAGAAAATACGGTCGCATCTAGCTACTTCAACAATAAAACGGTGATGCCAATCAAGTAGCACGCTTAAATTCATACAGTTGTCACCCTGGAAGAAACCGCATCAGAACAATTACCATGGAAATATTTGTAGAAAAGACAGAGGGAAACCACGTCACGTCGGTGAGAATGTGACTGAAGTCAAGATGCCATGTTAGGATCGATTACATTACAGACCCTTCTTGGGATTTTATCTAGAATCTCGAGATATATAGTAGCAGCACCAGACCAGATATGGCAACAGTATTCAATGAACCAATGAATGGTAGCTTTATAAATGTGCAAGATGGATTATGACGTGAAAAATTGTCTAGCACGACACAGTGAACCAAATTTAATAGCAGTAGACCGAGCAACTGATTCAATATAATCATTCCACTTCATGTCAGTGAAAAAATTGAGCCTAAGCAGGTACAAAGATTTACTCTCTTGGCGGTTAGTATCAGTTATGCTGATAGAAGATAGAAAAGGGTCTCTTTGGTGATTAAATGGTCGCAGTTCTGTTTGGAGGCGTTAAAATTTACAAGCCATTTCTTGCCCCAGTTAACTAAGAGCAGTTGCCAGTTTTAGTTTGTTGAACCTGCTGGACTTGCTACTAAGACAGAAGTGAATAGTTGTGTCATCAACATAAATTCTTATTTGGGAACTGATGACCCCGGGAAGCTTGTCCAATGTCTAAGTATTAATGTGAAATGAACTAGAAGTGTGTCTGTTCAACACGACCTTCATTAGATGATTTGCTAGGAACGGTTGGATTAAGCCAAATATTCGTCCAGAGACATCGTATCCCTTGAGTTGTGGAAAAGGCATTCATGTTCAACCCAGTCGAACGCTTTCAAGATATCTAGAGCCACAGTCTGAGCTTCGCCGTTCTTATTTAAAGCTTAATAGGCAAATTCAGTGATAGCCTTTAACACATTAGGATAATTTTTAACGACTAGCCAACTGTTACGTAATATCAGTCCTCATATATAGCCGTGAATAATGGACAATTTCCTCACAGATGTAGAAGAGACTTGAAGCAAACGTGGTTCTACCGAAGGATGCTGAGAATACCATGGACCGAACATGTGAGCATCAACCAAGTTTTAGAGAAAATGTAAACAAATAGGAAATTTATACTTAACATCATGAAGAGGCAGTTGAAATTCCTAGGGCACATAATCAAGAAAGAGAACTTGGAAAATCTGATACTCGCAGAATAGATTGAAAGCAAGAGGGACAGAGAAAAACAACCCATAACCTTCTTAGTGAACTTGAGCAAATGGATGGCAGAACAAGTTTTAGGAGAGATAACAAAAAGATCAAATTTATTAAGAGCTACAAGGGACGGGAAATTGTGGAGAGCCATGATCGCCAATGTTCTGAAGGGACGCGGCACATAGAAAAAATACGGGGCTTTGTTATAGACTAGAACAATAGCAATTTCCAATAAGTAACAAAAATATCCTTAAATCGGGAAAAATAGCTTTTATAAATTCATATAGGCATTTTTTTTAATCCAACGAGTTAGCTTTGTCAAATCAGATAATTCGTAAAAAAAAAGAATGTCTTCACGTATCATTTTTATTATATAGTTAGTTAGTTAGTTAGTTATTACGAGTATGTGGATGTGCAGGTGGTGTAATGGAAGCTCAAAACGAGAAATCAGCGTACCGAGTTCGAATTCTGGTCGAGATCGTCATGTACAAATAGTCTTGGAAAAGGTATAAATCCATCTCTTCTCTATCGTCGCGCTATAGTTTGAATTGGACTCTCATAACGTGGTTGGCAACCAGTATAGGAGAAGGACAACTCTGAATTTAAAAACGTATGTAGCCATGGTGGTACACATACTTAAACTAAAACTAAGGTCCGCTCAGCATAGTTACAGTATAAACTACAGGTTGGTTCTGTGTTGTTTAAAGAACCCGAGCAGATGGGCATGTTCGGACAGGAACAGTCATATTGAAGATGAGAAATCACACTGATTTGCAATATACTTTCAAGTCAAAACAACGCTGATGAGTATGAGACAAGTATGCCCTCCTCTATACATACAAAAAGAGCGCAGAGAGACATAGCCTCGATCAGAGTAAGTTCTAGATATGACGATAAGCTACATCCGGTAGCAAGGCCTCTAACCTGAAGATTGGAGGTTTTGTGAAGCGTGGAACCACCTGTTAATTGCTGTTGTTCCTAAGTCCACCTTAATCCGGGATGGTAGCAACTGTTAGAGTCCCAGCTATAGACAAATAGTGAAACCCCAAACAAAATACTATGAAAGTATAAAAGTACATTTTATAGTAAAAAATACCAGCAACAATGCATTTTTAAAGCAACATGACCAGCAATACATTTCATCTGTAGTTGAAGGCATGTAATTGCGTTCAAAATATATTTAGCTGAATTGTTCAAATTATTTACATTTCGGCATTAAATAACTCATAACCTACTTAGTGAACTTGAGCAATTCGTATACCGCTAAACAAAATCAACAAAACAACCAACATGAAAGAAATCTTTCGTGGCATTAACTCATAATATCCGACAATTTCTTAAATCAAACTGTATTACAAAATATAACTTCAACAAAACAACAAAATAAAACACATCATCGCCTCTAATAATTATGTCCGCACAAACATGTATATGCGCAAAAGCTGGGTATCATCTACCATGCATTAAATTGTGAAAGCAGAATAACACATATCATATTTTGTTATTTCAAAGCTCTCAAGAAAATTAAAATTTCGACATTAAATGACCCATAAGGAGTTAATGTGCCGTTAAACAAACAAATCAAATCAATCAATCGATCAGAGCAGCGTCACAATGATAACCAACACAATGATAATGTTCCAGTTAAAAAACACTAACTGTTCGATAATATAATCAAATTCATTAAAACATATGTGAAAGAACAATTACCAACTACACATGCTCGTTGTATAGATACACATATATAAGCCTTGGTAATGCACGCATGCGTGTTATGTTTTCACATTTTCTTTCCTGTTCGTTACAGAAACTCCCAACAAGCCAAAGATGAAGAGATTCCTGTTATTCAGCATCGTTCTCATTTTGGTCGCTGGGTGCTCTTGCTGTAAGTATAAAACAATAAAATATTCGTTGCTCTCGTTTTGTATACTTAATGATCTTTCTACATTACATGTTATAGTCTCTGACGAGACAGTTTTTGTAATGCTATGTCCTTTCAATATGTAAGCAATCATGGCTTTCCACAGCTTTCTTTTCTTTAATATATGTGAACTACTGTGACTCCTTGGTAAGAAAGTGGCGTGGTTTCACATTGTCTTAACCACTGTAATAACAACAACAATAATAATAATAATAATAATAATAATAATACCACAACAATCGTTCTTCAAAGATGCCTTGAAACTACAGAAGACTGAATTAATATCTGTGTCAAAGAATATGAAAGAAATAAGAAACGTTATTTAGTAATAAAGGAAACAAAAAAATAAAAAGTGAATTTCAAGTGGTTAAAGAATAAACCATAATACACAAATTGGAGCGGCAAATAACCTATAAAAGAAAGCAGAAGCTAATGCAATGTCAGTTACGTGCCATGCGTGACACACGCTTAGGCAATCATGTATCCTTTGATTTATGACTGAAGCAGATTTTTTCTCCGTGATTGCCATTTCTTTCCGCGGTAGAGCAATTGCCAACCTACTGAATCCGGTCTGTCTTGCTATTTACCCATATCTGGGGATTCATACCTTTCCCAAGGGTATTAGCACGTAAGTGAATGAAACGGATTCGAGTAGAATTCGAACTCGGCTCTCCGATTCCTCAATCCGAGACGCTATCCATTACTTCACCGTGCCTCACTATGCAAAGAACGATGACAAGATAAGCCGCTTCATGGTCAATACTCTGCCCGTAGTAAACAAGCTGATGTAGACAAACTCCGTACCCATCGGTGGTTACGTAGTGTAGGGTTAAAAGCTATTGCTGCACAGGACCAATGCTTGCTAAATAGAAATTACCAAATACATATACTGATTAATTGTATTAATCTGATTCTGTGATAAATATCCAGAAACAATTGACCATCATGAATCAGATTGCACAATGTTAGCACCAACTGAATATAAAACTCGGTATGGCAGAGTGAGCCAATATCTGCACTCGAAATTATACAACTTTCACGAGACGGTTTGTTTGTTTGGTTGTTTTGATTTTACGGCATATCAACCTCAAAGGGTCATTTAATGCCGACAAAATTTTTATTGTTGGTAATATTATCTTTTTTTAAATCTATTTTTGGTAAAAAATTTTCTTCCAAAAAATCTGGTAATGATTTCCTTTCAAATCTGTATCACTGGTAATATTTTTCTTTTTTCAAAAAATGTTTAGCTGGTAATATATATTTTTCTTCTTTTTTTTTCTTTTTCAAAAATATATTGCTTATTTTTCCAAAAAGGTATAACTGGTAATATTATTTAAAAAAAAAACGTATAGCAGGTAATTTTTTTTAAACGTATAGCTGTCAATATTATTTTTTCAAAAGCGCACTACTGGTAACATTATTCTTTCGAAAACGTATAGCTGGTAATACTATTCTTTCGAAAACGTATAGCTGGTAATACTATTCTTTCGAAAACGTATAGCTGGTAAACTATTCTTTCGAAAACGTATAGCTGGTAATACTATTTTTCCAAAAATGTATAGCCGGCAACATTATTTTTTCAAAATCGGCCTTTCTATTGGATGTAGTTTATCATCATACCCAGGACGCAGATATAGTTTATGGTCATACCCATGGACGCGGATGTAGTTTATCGTCATACCCAGGACGTGGATATAGTCTAGGAGTTTACTATTTGCCCATAGCTGGGACCCTAACAGGTGCTACTACCCCGGGTCAGGGTGGACCTGGGAACACCAGCAATTAAGAAGTGGTTCCACGCTCCTCAAAACCTCCTGATCAAAGACCTTGCGGTTGGATGCAGTTTAACGTCATACCCAAGACGGTTCACGAGACGGAAAGTGTAAGAAACTGTATGAACATCACCCAGACCTGGTTACAGACATAGGACCTGAAACAATTTTTGGGGACGTCACAATCCACTCAGAACAATCAAAGCTAATCGCCCTGACATCGTGATCAAAGACCACAAAAACAGAATGTGCTTTCTTATTGACATGGCAGACTTTCAGATTGTAATATATCTTTGAAGATCTTCAAAAAAAACTATCAAAATATAAGGATCTTGAAGTGGAAATCTCAAACATGTGGCACATGAGGACATCAATAATTTCAGTTGTGGTTGGAGCACTTGGGTTGATTGGAAAAGGTTTCAATAGACTCATTGAAGAAAATCCTGGTAGCCCATGCCTTAAAGAAATACAAAACTTTGTACTCACGAGTACAGCTCACACATTACAAAGAGCTTTATCTATGTAAAATGTTTCTTGACTTGTGAGAAGGCTTGTTGACAGCATGCCTCAAGAACGGAATTTCCATTGATTACGTCAATGTGCGACACCAACATAATAATAATAATATTAATAATAATAATAAATGTGTTTCAAACTGGGCCCCATATGCAAGATTATGCACTGTTTTTATCAAAACCTTGTATACCCTTATCCAACTGAGTGTCATAATGGGTATATTGAACTTTTTGTATATTTGTATCCCAGCGTGACGTACTGCTCTCTCTCTCTCTCTCTCTATCTCTCTCTCTCTCTCTCTCTCTCTCTCTCTCTTCGTAACAATAAGAAGAATAATGTAAGCCCGACCTTAAGAGGAATTAAAAACTACACAGGGCAAAGTAATGGAAGATGGGCTATAATAGCCAGACGCAGAAATAAGACAAATGTTGAATTAGAAAACTCAAACACTAGAAGTAAAAAAATGGAAAAGATTGAACATCCAGAAGAAGTTTATTAGAACAAACAATATTAAATTGTTTGATTTATTGGTTTACTTTTTACGGCTTATCAACCTTTTGCAGGTCATTTAAAGCCAGAAAATATTTGTAGATTGTAAGAATTATTTGAAGATAATAATTATTTACTGAATTATTTACTAATTAATCCATAGCTAGGGGAAAAGAGGATTCATTCCTTTCCCAAGGGTATTTGCGTGTAAGTGAATATAAAGAACCCCACTGAAATTGGAAATCGACTCTCCAATCTCCATTTCCGTGCCGCTATCCATTATACCAGTCGCACATCCAAGCTTACAGCACCTGTTATTCCCAAGCAGTCACCCATATAGATATTGACCAGACTCGACGTTGCTTAACTTCGATGATCACACGAGAAACGGTGGGTAAATGTGATATGGCCATAAATCTATTATTAATTTGAAGATAACCGACATTAAGCAAAATAGCAAATGAAACCAAATTTAATGGAAGAAAAAAAACTGAAAATCTACTAGACAATGAATGTCGCTGTTATTGTAAGTCACAAAGTAAAATTGAACTTGGTTTTAAGTTTGACACAAGGTCATTACTAACGAGGAGCGTCACACACGAACATCCGAGTCGTGCCAAAAATTGTTCAAACTTCCTCGACATTTTCATTTCCCTATGCCTCAGATATTAGATATCGCTACTTTTAGTGCCATGGGGAAAGTACAGCCTTGTGAAGAATGACTTCCTGGAGTTGAGCTACTATTCATATTATTTCGTGATTTATTATCATATATATATATATATATATATATATATATATATATACATATATATATATCGTGGCCCGATGATTGCATCTAGCATGAAACAGACTGTCGTCTCTAAGTGTTGACTTCTATGTTCACTTTTATATTTACACACGCTCTATCTCTGATATTGAGCACTTTATCCCATAAATATAGCACACTTTAAGACTATATTTCTTCATATATATATATATGTGTGTGTGTGTGTGTGTGTGTGTGTGTGTGTGTGTGCACGCGGCGCGATTATTTTATTGATTATTTAGTAATTATTATATTATTTCTGATTACTATAAACCTTATATTAATTAGGTACATGCATTTGAGTAAACATACCTTGAGGTTTGAATCTACCTATTCTCCCCCATCTATGGGTTAATTAGTAAAAATAAACTGGTTACAAAATATTTAGATTTCGTCATTAAATAACCCATAGAATTTTCTGGAAGACACCTTTCGTTATTCCAATGTGCTCGAGTTAGTATTTCAAATAATATTTTTCGATGCAGTTAGGCTTTCTTTATTCCAAAGTTCAAATCAATGCAATTTGCCCAAATCCATAACAGTCAACAGAATGATTTATTTGTAAAACACTCAGTATCTTTATGGCTGCTTTATGCAGAAAACGAGTAAAAATATGCTTGCATGTCAATAAGAACAAATTGAAAAAGAATTCTGACGCACAAAAAAAAGACTTCGCCGATTCTTACATTTCATATAGACGACGATCTTTAGATAGTGGCTCGTTACGTCCAATAAAATCTTTAGCTATAGTTAATGTGGCTGGGAGGAACTATTCCTGAAACCAGTAGAAAGTAGATATGAACATGGTTTATTCGAGTATTGATTATCTACTATGGACCGAATTGATATACTTCAGGTATAAAATCAAAATCTGTATCTTATATTAATTACGCCATTTTTATTTTCCGAGATTTTAATATGGTAATGATAACGGTAATTGCCGTTTCCCTACAAGGAAACATTTGATCGAGAAGCCAGTACTGTTTTCGGTTGAATTTTATAAAATCTTTCTCTTAAAACAGTTCTTTTTTTTTTTTAGAAAAAAAAGGTTTCTCAAGTCCAGTAGCTTTTATCGTTCTTTCCAGTATTGATGAGGCTTTCCTTCCTAAAACTTCTATATTAAATGATGTGGAATGTTAACATGATTATGTCGTTATTTTTTCTTCGCGCTACATGTGCTATCCATTTTGGTTGTTGCCGCCGTTGGTAGTCCTCAAGTGATATGATTTTTGTTATTTCGTACAGTTCTTTGTTTGTGATTCTGTAGCGCCAGTCCACAATGTTCAAAGAAGTATGATCTTTGCCAATACACTCAGGTTTTACTCCTTCATAGTCTTTTTTTTTTATTTTGCGCGCATTCTAAATAGACCGAATATTGTATCAAATATTTGAAATAAATATCGCAAAATTCGTATTATGTTTGTATTACAGAATTACTAAATAATCAGTTAAGTTCCATGCGTGATACACGCTTAGGCGATCATGTATCTTTCGATACATGACTGACGTGGCAATTTTTTTCCCGTAGTAGGTTGCCATTTCTTTCTGCTGTAGACAAGTTGCCATCCAAGGCTATAGAACCCAGTCTGTCCTGCTATTTACCCATTGCTAGGGCTGGAGAAAAAGAGGGTTCATGCCTTTCCGCAGGGTATTAGCAGGTAAGTGAATGTAATGAAATCGACTGGAATTCGAACTCGGCTCTCCAATAAATAATATAATCCTGAAATAATATATACTAATAGTGCCCATGAAAATTTCCCGCTTTTGCTATTTGAATTATCTGATGAATCCTAATTTTTAAGTTAATGATTCAATAAACGAAATATTAAGAAATAGGAAAATTCCATTGGACACAAAGATAAGAGCGTTCAACTTTTTTTCTTTTTTCTTTTTGTTAATCATTTCACCCCAAGTATACCGGGAATGCCACTCGTACGCAGAGGGTTACAGAGAGTGAAAGTGAAAGTGAAGACCTAGTATAGGGAAGACTGAGGAGAGGACAAAAGATGAACGGGATTCAAAAAGACAGAAGATGGTGATTGACATTGCATTTAAATTTTTGAAAATTGTAGTTATCAGGGAAGCAAGTAAACGAAAGGGAGTTCCACGGGCAGGAAGTGCGAGAAAAGAAACTTGGAGTAGGTGTGTCCGTTGCATTTAGCTATGTTAACAGCAAAAGGGCGGGGTATAAATGCCAATTTAGTAGCACGCTTAAATTCATGTAATCGGGGCACCAGGAAAAAAAAAGCTTGTCAGAACAGTTGCCATGAAAATATTTGTAAAAAAAGACAGAGGTGAAGTCACGTCACGTCGGTAAGAAAATGACGGAAGTCGAGATGCCTGAAAAGGACCAGATGCAATGTAATTGGCCCTGACCCGTCATCTCGTCTGCAGTCGCTCTCTCACAGACGCGCCGTTGCCTCTCTCTGTCTTTTTTACAAATACTTTCACGGTAATTGCTCCGATGCGCTGCTTTCGCTGGTTCCCAGGCCTCATGAATTTAAACGTCCTACGAGGCTGACATCCCGTTCCCACCCCTTCACCGTTGAAACTGTTAGATGTAGACGTCTCTTCTACTCCAATAGCTTCATGTCTCGCACATCTCGCCTGTGGAACTCCCTTCCTTATTCCTGTTTCCCTGACAAATATAATCTCCAACTATTTAAGTGTAATGTCAATCGACATCTCCAGTTGACTTGATCTATCCACTTCTCTTCTCCACATCCTTTCACCTTTCATTCCTATCTGCTCTCGCTCCAAATCTTCTGTAACCCCCTTGTCTTGATCGATCCACTATCTTTCTCCACATCCTCTCCTTTACCACTCCTATCTGCTCTTGCGTGCTAGTGGCTTCCAGCCTTGCTTAGGGTGATAAGCTTAAAAAAAAAATATTACAGATCCAATAGATTTTGTCAAGAATCTCAAGATGTATAGCAAGGGCACCAGACTAGATATGGTAGCAGCATTTCATGCACGGACGAATGATGCATTTGTAAATATGCAAGATGGATTCTGACGAGAAAAGTTTTCTGGCACGACTCAGTGACCGAACTTTACTTGCAGTAGATGCAGCTATTGATTCGATATAGTCACTCCTCTTCAAGTCAGTGGAAAACGTGAGACCAACAAGAAGGCGCAGTGTGTTGCTTTCCTGGAGTCTAGCATCAGCTATGATAATGGCAGGTAGAAAATGTTCTCTATGGTGGTTAAACGAGAGCAGTTTTGTTGCAATATCAAATTTCCTCACAGACGGAGATGAGACTCGAGGCGACAAAGATGTGATTCTACGGAATAATGAGAATACCACAGAGAGAACATGTGAGCAATAAGAAAGTTGTGAGGAAAATGGAAACAAAAAGGACACTTTCGCTTATGATCAAAAAGAGAGAGAGAGATGTAATGTTTGGAACAAATAATGAGGAAAGAAGACATTTGGGGAATTTGGAATTAACAGGATTTATTGAAGGCAAGAGGGACAGAAGAAAGCTGCGTGTAATATACCTAATGAGGTTGTGTGAATGGATGGTAGAACATGAACAGGGCGGTGTAGTAAGCGGTCTAATATTGCTCAGTGCTTCAAGGGATAGGAAATCGTGGAGAGTCATGATCTTTCATGTCCTGAAAGGAGACAGCACCATAATTATTAAGCTACTGTAATGATGTAAAATGCATCAGTACTGGAATCCCTAACAAAATTTTCATCAGAATGATGGCTCTTTCTTCACTCTCGGTTCTGAGATCGTAACATTATTAACCATTCCAAAAGAATCTCTCGATATTATGAGATTGTCGGTTTTGTATGGCTTTGGATGAGCCCCCGCTCCTTAAAAATGGATGATATTTCTGCTTGGTTTTAGAGTTTTGCAGTACATTCTTCTTTTCGTTGGATTTTTCATTGTTACCTTCAGATATCTTGTAGTTGAAGCAGTCACGAAAATGTGAGATCTGATGATGACGCAATTAAGTTCCTTTTATTGGGAATCATTACAGGAGCAGAACTCTGCATTCCAAACCGTATGTGGTACTGGTGGGCCACATACTTGAACTGTAACAAATGTTTACTCATTATAGTGTCAGTATAAGCCAACGGTTGTTTCTGTATTTAAGTAGAATTGGCTCGAGTAGAAACGAACAGCCATGCTGAAGATGAGTAATTACACTGGCTTGAATTGTGCTTTCGAGTCGAAATAGCTGTTGTTTTGTCAGCTATTCTATAATTGTCATTTATAAGATATATACGGCGCTATAATGGGGCACTGGGAAAGCTGAATCCCTGACTCCACTTTTTACTGAAATTGCGTACTAAACAGAAAACGAATTTTGTCCTCTTGGCCTTAATCTATGACTTTAGCTGTAACATTTTTTTTTATCGAGTTCACCCCATTAGATAGTAGATAGCGATTGAGATTGCATTTAAATTTTTGAAGATTACAGTTGGCTGGAAAACATGGAGCGGTCACAAGCGAGAAGTGCAAAAAAGAAACTGTTAGCATAGAATTTACGGTTACATCTAGCCAACTCAACTGTAATTTGATGAGATGTCTATATCAGTCTAGTACCGCGCTTTTAATTTTTTTTTAAAAGCCCAGGTACCAAAGCGAAGAGCGATATTTATTTCCGCTTCAATACAGAAAATGTGGCACAAGGCCAAAAATAGGGAAAATAGGGTCTTTTTCTGTCTTAAATTTAAATTTAGCTAGCCACCAACACTGACCCAAACATATCACAATATTCCTAACACCAAAACAACACATTCCTATTTACCTTCCTTACTACCATAATATCTCATTGTCTCTCTGAAAATCCTAACTAGTCTCCATATGCACAATTCATTGTCTTTGGGGGGGGGGGAATAAAACAACAAGAGCGATATTTATCCTGTAAAATAAACAGAAATGTGGCACAAGGCCAAAGTGCGGGATTGGGGAAAAGACGGTCTTCTTCTGTCTTAACTATAACTTAGCTATAACAAGAGCTCATCCGGACATTTACTGTGAAAGTATTTATAGAAAAGGCAAAGTGAGGCAACCTTACGGCGGTGGGTAAATGACTGAAGCCGAGACGCCAGACCAGGAACAATAATATTGCTGATTCTTCTTTGGATTTTATCAAGGAGATCTAGGTAAATAGCAAGTGCACCGGACCATATGTGGCAGCAATATTCTAAGCATGGACGAATAGTAGTCTTATAGATACGAGGGGGGACCCAAAAGTAACCGGAATTGTGTCATATAATTTTATTCATTTAGTGCTGCATGTATATATTTTTATCACCTTCAAAGTATTCTCATTTGAAGCAATGCACCAGTTCAGACGTGTTTTCCACTGTTCAAAGCAGTCCTGGAACTCTTGTGAAGTTATGTTTTTTAATGACTCCTTCGTTTTCTTCTTAACCTCTTCTGCATCTGCAAAACATTTTCCTTTGAGGACTTTCTTCATTCGGGGGAACAAAAAAAGTCGCAGGGTGGGGAGACCTGATGAATAGGGAGGGTGGGGTCATCCCATTCTTTGTCAGAGACTGTCTCACACTCAAGGCGGTGTGCGCTGGCGCATTGTCGTGATGCAACCACCACCCTCAACTTTGCCCCAGGTCAGTGCGTTTTCGTCTCACCTTGTCTCGCAAACGCATCAGGACTTCCAAGTAAAAAGCTTGGTTAACAGTTTGACCAGGAGGAACAAATTCTTTGTGGAGAATTCCTTTCACATCAAAGAAACAAATCAGCATCGTCTTGACATTGGACTTCATTTGGCGCGCTTTTTTGGGTCGTGGTGACGTTGGATGCTTCCACTGACTTGATTGCTGCTTTGTTTCCCGGCCGTAGCCATAGCATCAGCTTTCGTCACCAATGATGACCTTCGAAAAAAGGTCTGGATCAACTTCCAACTGTTCTTTCAGTTTACGACAGGCATCCTTTCAGTCAAGGTAAAAATAGACGAAAAGGCGTGAAGCACTTCAAAACAAATGTGAACCACGGGACTGTACGTCTTCCCACGATGACACCAGTTAGCACACTAATGCCTGAGTGTTGCCTCAAGTGGCATCTAGCGGTGGAAGCCTGAACTACTACGGGCTTGTCACACAGAAAACGATTCCGGTTATTTGTGGTCCTCCCTCGTATGTAGGATAGATTCTGGAGTGAAAAATTGTTTTGCACGACACAGAGAACCAATTTTCTTAGCAGCTGACCTAGCAATGGATTCAATATAATCTTTCCACTTCAAAAAAATTGTCTAAAATCATTACTGCCAATAATTTTCAAAATAATAAAGCGTCATTTCTTTTAAATTAGCTTCTAAAATTTCTATATAAGTCTTATATTTGAACAAAATCTACAGGTTTCATTCCAATAAATAAGTAGAAATGAAAAACAAAAAAGTGTGTATTCCAAACCAAGACAAAAGAAATGCTGACAATAAGATAATAGATCTAAAAGTATTCATTTTATGAAGGAATTGGACAATAAATATAGAATCAGGAATCATTAGCACTTAACATCTGACTTAGCCCCCATTTTAACATCTAATTGTTAAATTGATATTTAACCCATATCTGGAGAGGAAGATGGATTCATGCATTTTCCAAGGGTATTAGCGCAAAGTGAACAAAACAAAATTGAACGGGAATTGAACTCGGTACGCCTAATTCACTTTTCGCACCGATATCAGTACTCCTTGACTTGATGTAGTTTTGTGCTAAACTTGGATGAGTCCAAACAATGTTTTACTGCAATGTAGATAAGGAAAATGAGAGCTTCTATTTTACAATTACACATTACAATGGCCCTTTAGTATGCTTACTAAGCTAAGCCTCGTCTGGAACAGGGCCTTAATAGTGGAGCGCTTAGCTAGAATCATTATACAATCCGAATCCAGGACTAGCTTGCTAACCATCGTTGTACAGCAGGTGCTCAAAATAAATATTTACTAAGCAGAGAAACAATATAACTCATTATATGAACGGCTTACAATATTAGTGGACTAAACTTTGCACTATGGTAACCTTTCGTGTCATTCAAAATTAGTTCAGAAGTTACCTAAGGTATGTAAATGAAATTCGAATAATTAAAATGGCGCTCAGAGGAGTAATTAATGTCGGAGTGCTGAAAAGTTCTCGACCAGACGAGACGCCTTTTCTAAAGAAATGTCTGACGTTTGATCAGATTTTAGAAAGTGTGTCAAAGAACTTTGCAGCAACTCTCGTAGCTATCTGATTAAATTTGGATGACTGCTGCTGGTCGATCTTCGTAGCATAAACGGTATGGCATTGTCACGGAAAAGTGGGCTCCCAGGGATAAGAAATGCGGATTCAAATCTCGCTGGAGGCTTATTATTTATTTACGATCTCTGCTGCTTGCTTGACGATCTGGGAATAGCGATGGAAAGCATCAGAAATAAGTAAAATAATAATATACTGGTCAAAAATTGAAAAGAAGTGTCTTAGGTAATTAACTTCATTCTGACAAAGAAAAATCTATTTAGAAGGAAATTGATTCAACTTCTTTACCTATATAATCATTTAGCGAAAGAACTATTTTGAACCAAATCAAAATGACCTCTGGCTAAATGTAACTGAATGTAGTATGCTATTCACAGCACGAAATAGATCAAATGATTGATCAACTGAACAAAAATTTACATTATATCATTTTTCCGCCTTTAATTTCTATTCTATTTCATGATAATTTTATTTATTTATATTTTTTATAATCTAGTCGTGGATGATGACTACTACCCACTTTTTCTAAGCAACCGGATGAGAATGAGAAATGGATCCCCTGCACATAATGGTCGCTTTGGTGCCCGGTCCCGTCTTTTCCGCAACTACCCGATCCTTTATGACGGACTCGATTACGGACTGTAATTACCCAGGTTGGAGCCATGCCACAAATCAACGATTTAGCTGAGAAAAATAAAAGAAGTTTCATACAGTTGGAAAATGAAAAGAAAATCTGATGTTGAAATTTGTGTAAAGTTCATCTGTATAAATAGAAAATAAACGTCAACTTTGATTTTAAGCCATATTTTCTCAGTTTTCTTTTGTGTGTGTGTGTGTGTGTGTGTGTGTGTGTGTGTGTTTGTGTGTTCACGATAATGTAACAGTGCCTCGTTTTTGCCAGTTATAAAGTTAAATTGTTTATTTAATTTGATTTTTTTTATTAAACACAATAAACTTGAATGGCACCATCAAAGACATCCCGTACTGAATCCAAATACACTCAAAAGAATTATTTAGCACTTTATAATATCCATCATGAAACACGTTTTTTTATCAATTCATCCCAAACAAGGCAGTAAAGCCACTAAAACACTAGAAGTTTCTGAATGTAAAAGAATGAGAAGAAAACATTATTAAGTAGCGAATCCAATAAAAGAAGAGAAATCAAGAAGCCAGTAGATAACGATTGACTTTGCATTTAAATTTTTGAAGATCAAAGTTGGCTGGAAAGTAAGAAGACGCATTTCGATATTTTCCTACTTTAAATATACACACTGGATCGAATGATAGAAAATCGGTATTCTGCAATTATCTTATCGTCAACTTTGAAGGGACGTATAATTTTACTATCTACAATACTAGGTCAAGGTATTATTCCATCCCTGTTATCTTCTAAGCCGTGGTGATTGATTATTTCCATGAAGAAGGACACAACATTTAGCCAAGTTATCAGATCCGTTGAATTTAGTTCTAAATGGAAGCCGATTTTTTTAATAATAATGGGTATAAAGTAATTAATAATAACAAAACAAAAGTCATTGATGACAATTCCAGAACAACGTAACTATAAACAATTTTTTCTATCCTCTGCCAGCCGCTATGATGGAGAAAGCATTACCTCGAACCGTCGCCAGTGAGACACGCTGCAAGAATCACTCCGTTTCGCGAGGCTCGTTCCTTAATCGAGACGCAATCGCGCCAATCCTCCAAAGGAACACCACTGCCACAGAAGTAAAAAAAAATTTATCAGCAAGAGCAGTTTTCATATATCTCTTCGCCCGAGTTAGATGTTTCTCTTAAAGGTGGTAACTTAGATGCTTCCTTTCGTATTATTCTGTATTAATATTGTAAATATTTCTAATAAAAGCAGATATCATGAGCTGAAACTCACGGGACATATTTATCACTAAAATTGTACCAACATCATCTGGCTCAAACTAATTTCATTATGAAAACATTAATTTGCATAATAAAATCTGACAGAATGCGTTTGTTTTGTATATTAGTCGACATTGTCGATTCTGTATTGTGCAGGAGTGGATTTGAGAATTTGAGAAGTCTTTCGTTAGATTAATGTAATTTTTTTTTAAAGTAGAAACTGATGCAAGCTCAGTAAAAAAAAATGCTGTCGAGGCATGTAGGCGGATGTTATATTTCATGGTACGAAAACAAAATGAATTAACTGTTCTTGAAGACTCAAATATTTTGGGGATATTTTTTTTTATTTCTCGTCTGCTGCCCTTCATTTTTCGTTAATATGTCTTCTCTTTTTTCTTTCTCCTTCCCGTCTCTGTATTTCTCTCTATCTTTCTCACTCACTCACATATGCACACACACATACTCTGTTTCTCGATGTTGTTTCCATTTTTCTTTTTCGTTTTTTTTTAATTAATTTATTGACTCCTTAAGCATCACGTGATTATTTTACATTCTTCGAAGTCGAACTGCGAAGAATAATATTGCTCACTCTTTCAATGAATTTACCACGAAATATGTTGTAGAAGTAATATGTCAGGAAAAAATGTTTGTACGGCTGACGACACTGATTCTTAACTAAAAGTCCAATTGGAATGGCCAGACGCTATAAATTCGATCTATACGTACCGTCATCTTGGACAGGTAATATGTAGGTACCTCCAAAACAAGTGATACATAAGGTTTAAAATGCAATTTAAAAGATGAAAAGTTTTTCTTTAAGCTTTAATTTTAGTTTAAATTCCAAGCTAATAGATTAAATTTAATATTTTCAATAAGCAAAATACTTTTCAAACCGAACTTAAATTTAGATTTATTGGAATCATCATTCTGATTATCAATAAAATCGATGAAATCGTCCATATTGACAAATCTGTCAACACAACATAATTCTCTTTATTAAAAAAATCTTTCAAGAATAAAATATACTTTCTGAAACGTTATTTAAGAAAAATTAGCTGATTTAAAGTTTAATTTATCTGAATTGAAGCAAATATAACTTTTAGTTTCAAATATCATAGAAAAGCATTTTTACATGGAGGTAGGTGTTTTTTACGTGCTGAATGATGCACCGACAGTCTAAATTCTGGAAAAATTAAGTAAGGCGGAGATAACAGAAATAAAATTACATGATGAATATAACGTAAACGCTTTTTTATATATTTTTAACTACCAAGAAATCTTGAAATGTTTAAATGTTTTAAGCATTCTAATATTTTATTGAATTTTAGGTACTTTGACTTACTTACGAAGAAGCTTGTTGAGGAAATGTTAGAAAATTACTAATAAATTTTAAATTTATATAGTTACCGCTCTTATTATCGTGTGTGGTCGTCCGTGTTTACAAAAATCGACACGTTTATACACACATGAAATAAATTAAAATTATTTTTTAAAATACTGTAGCCTTTGAATTGTAGTGCGCCTTTCCTATTTATGATTAGTAAATACAGATTTAATTTAATAACAATATCACTTCACTAATACAGATTAATACGAAATTTTAAAAGATTTAAAAATTTATAAATTATTCTAATTAAAATTTTTAAAAATGGAAGTAATTCTTGTAAAAATGCATTACTGATCGAAGAAAATGTTTTTCTTAAGAGAGAAATATGCTTACGTTTTATTCATGAAGGCAATTAAAAGCTTTTAAATAATGTCTTAGTTTTATTGCATTTTTATTTTACGATTCGGAACAGATTTGTAACTGTGGTTCCTGTTGGACCTAAGGAATTTGATGATTTAAATTCTCCGAGGACTTGTCCTTATCATTTGAATTAAATGAGGGGGAGAGGTAACAGAAGTGTGTATATATATATATATATATATATATATATATATATATATATATATATATATATATATATATATATATATATATATATATATATATATATATATATATATATATATTCAGGTGCTCGATGACCTTCTTGTTAATTAAAGCCTCAAAAAGTTTACTGGTGATACTGAGGAAACTGACTGGTCTATACTGAAAGTGGAAAGATCGCTCGCCCGCATTCTTGAAGATCGGGCATACGCTTGCCTCCTTCCACGGACTTGGGAAGGATTTCTTCTTCAAGCAGCGGTTAAATAACTTCAGTAGGATCGGGAATAGTTCTGGGTTGATTTCTTATTTTCAAGTTCTTTAATAGGGAGAGGTGAAAAATGATGACGCTTTCAACGCAAGTAAAACTCTCCCTGCTTTCAACTATAGTAATGCTAGTATTATAGGAAATAAACCCTATTTCCAATACAATTACATATGCACACACATACCATATTAAAACATGCCCAAACTTTATTTTATACCCAATAAAAGACAATATTACAAACATGCCTAAAATATTCCACAATAAAAAACACACCGTTTAAATCAAAATGTCTATCGGTTAGAAATTAACATTATCAAGTGAAATATTCGACCAATTAGAGAAAACTAAAATCTTATTTTTCGCAAGCCTACTATAGAGGAAAAGTTCTTATAAAAATCCACAGATTTCGACTTTCAGATCAGAGATGCAGCTGTCTCCAAGTCAAAATGAAGACGTGGCTATTTAGATTTTTCTTTCCCCACAGCGCGTTCTGAAAGAAACATATGTCGGCGACTTTAAACGAATCAGCTACAATAATAACAGCAAAGACGATCAGTGAATTTTCGCTAACGATAAAAGCCATTTCTCAACCACAACCTTTTTACGGAGAACCAACTATTTAAAAGTGTTGTCTTTAGTTTCTCTACAGTTAGTTTGTGACCTTGTACCTTCTTGCCAAAATGCTTTCTTCTCCTTGAGGTCAAAAGCCTTCTTCTCCTTGATGTCAAAAACCTTCTGCTGCTTGATGTTAAATGCATTATAACTGCTCTCTTCTTGATGTTTAAAAAACTTCTGCTCTTATCTACTGACCTGAGTTCTATTTATTAAAAAAGGAGGTTCACAGAAGGATCAATCCAAGTTTTCACAAAAACTTGGGATCATGTCTCTCATTAACCAAAATATACGAAAAAGTAATTTTCAATAAACTCGAAATAGATCCTTAACAATTTTGGCGGTTTTAACCGTTGAGCCTAAAAAGATATACATATTTAACAATTTTTCACACAAACAGCCTGACTTTCCTTAAAGATACAATTCTCTCAAAAGAACGTGTACAAAAAAACAACATAGACGATTAAACATTGCTATTGCACCAAAGACTGACAGTAATATAAAATAACATTTTTATATTTACATGGGTTCGATTTTAAATAGGAGCTCCAAGTTTAAATTCTATACTTCTAACGTTTCCACCTTAAACTCTGAAATTTGATTTGCTATTTATTTACTTTTTTCTTCCTCAATAGGAGTAGATAGGTTCGTCTCTCACCGGGTTTACACCTTTCCCAGTCTTTTGAACAAGAGTAGGAGTTTATTTCTTGTTTCCTATTTAGGATTGGGTTTCCAGTTCCTTCTAAAGAATGTTCCTTCTCTTTCACTTCCAATAGCCCCTTGCGTCTTAGTGATGTTATCGCCATGTTTGAATGAATTTACTAAAAACATGTGTGTTTAACTCAGCTAAGCTTAGTAAATACCAATATACGAGATATTTATATAACCCGTAATGTCATAGTTTATTTATTATATATATATATATATATATATATATATATATATATATATATTATTTATTTTGATTATTTATTACTTTCTATTATTTATCATTTAAACATTTGTAATAATAATAATATACAATACACACAGACAGAACAATCAAAGCTAATCGCCCTGATATCGTGATTATAGACCGCAAAGACAAAATGTGCTTCCTTATTGATATGTCAGTCCCTGCAAACTGCAATGTATCTTTGAAGATCTTCAAAAAACTATCAAAATACAAGGACCTTGAAATCGAAATCTCAAAAATGTGGCGCATGAGTACATTAACAATCCCAGTTGTAGTTGGTGCCCTGGGATTGATTGGAAAAGATTCCAATAGACTCATTGAAGGAATCCCTGGTAGTCCATGCCTTAAAGAATTACAAAAAATTATATTCACAAGTACAGCCCACACCTTACAAAGGGCTTTATCTGTGTATAATGCGATTTTTTTTCAAAACTGCTCAGTAGAAAATGTCATGATGCCATTTATGACCTTAGATCTCTGGTCGGGACCCGAAAAGAAATGAGTATACACTAGAAGCCAAACGAAATAATAATAATAATAATAATAATAATAATAATAATAATAATAATAATGATAATAATAATAATAAAGGCCCTGATAATACACCAGGCATAGCTCTCGTGGCATCTGATCTCAATTGATTGGTGGTCCTAACATGAATCAGTTCTTTTACACCTACGTCTCAAGCCTTTCGTGTGAGGCACTTAGATGCCTTTGTCTATTAAGTGATAGTCTTGCTTCACCTTGGTCTTGCAATAAACTTTGTCGTCGCCGTCTATGTCGTTCTGTTGCTAAGGTTTTTCTTCCAAGAGATATATCCATTTCACTGTTGTATTAAGCATAATTTTTTTAACATGAAAAAATATTGAACAAAAAGCGATTTATATAATACTTCGAGTCAGTGGTGGAACATGGTGCGTCCCGTCATAACGTGCAAATTCGCTCGGTGATTGGCAAGTTTATTGCCGGAGCTGGGAGTGAATTGCAAGCGAAATGTTCCAATTCGAATATTTTCACAAAAAAAGACATGTGTAAAAATGAATCTCAAAATTAAGAACTTGTTAGGTTAGGGTAGGACAAGTTCTCACACATTTATCGGCTAAAATGTCGGGAAATTAATTTAAAATGTGATAAAAGAGGGCCTAAAATTTCCTCCTTTTTATTTACTTTAATATCCAATATCTTGAAAACTAATCCATATTAATGTTTTAAGATGTATTCCTGGGATGCTAACCCAACGTTTCTTTGTAAAATGATAATAATGGTAATTTTTATCCTCGCCTCAATTGGTAGATTTTAGCATTTCAATGAATATATAAAAGATTTAGACATAATAATATTTTGTAACTCAATTACGTATATTCCCACATACAGGGTTTTGATGCGAAAAGATTGACAAGTTTTATGGCAGAATTTTGGTTGTCGTTAGCGATGGTAAAAGCTTTGCAGGGTGTTTTTTGTAGCATTCGCTGCAATAATAATAATGTCATTATTATATGATTATACTACTCGATGAAGGTCTTTGAAGTTTATTATAATAAAACTATGTACTTCTGCTGAGAATATAGGGAAAAAGCTTCATTGCAACGTATATATGTATTCGGCTCTTAAGTTAGGATAGATTCTGATATCGACCCCTTTTGTTTATTTCAGGCTTCACGGTGGTGTTGTCACGATGTTATTTACGCTGTATCGGTGGAATGGTGTTATGGCGTTAAATCGTTAAGGCTCCACAGTGCTGTCGTTCGGTTGACAATAAACACCCGTATGAGACAAACTAGCTTCACGACCTTTATATAACTGGGTGGAAAAGCTATACATTTGTTTCAGGCAGAAATTTTAAGAACGGAGCGAAATGAGCAACAAAAGAAGAATTTGCTGCGGAAAGAAGAAATCGTAGGAAAAGAGAACGCAAAGATGTACAGAAAACCAGTCAAGTTATGAAGAAGTTTTTAAAAATGCCACATCCAGATGGAGATGATGACAATCGCATTGTTTCCCCGTTTGTTCTTGCCACTGTCCCTGACTACACAGACACAGCATCAGGGTCAGTGGATTGTTGCCAATCTGATGGACATGCACAATATGATGATACTAAATATGCAACATTAACCAAGAAAAATGTAGGTTGCTTACATTTGTATGTAAATTGCGATAAACCACAACTTTCTGATGGTCTATGCGTACAAATGGTGAAGATGGGTGCTAAGGATTGTTAAAACAAAGACGGCCCTTTCAAAGTTACAAAAGATCGGGAAGTTATTGAGAGCCAACATGTCGAAGAACCGATGAGGAGTGAAACGAACACGAAACGTGTGGGTGTCAACAGCAGCTTTACGAATTACTGGTTTCAAAGAAAAATACAGGATGGGTCTACGATTCCGCGTAATTGGTTGTTGTACTTTATTAAAAATTATGCAGTGTAGTTTTTTTATTTATTATTTTCAACAGCCTCAGTCAACCAAAACACGGTATTCGAAAAATCTTGTGCATATCGAAAATGATAATAATGCAATGAAAGAATACCAGGACATGAACAGGGCACTCATCCCCGTGCGTCATTTCTTGCATGGAAAGACTTTGAGAGGCGCATATCAGAAGAGTATCTATGGCAGAAATTTGGTTGTCGTTAGCGATGGCAAAAGCTTTGCAGTGTGTTTTTTTTTTTTTTTTGTAGCCTTCGCTGCAATAATATTATTATTATATGATTATACTACACCGAAAAACTCAATGAAGGTCTTTGAAGTTTATTACGGAAAACCTTGCACTCCTGCTGAGAATATAGGAACAATTGATAGAGTAATACTGAAGCATATGGAGGAACAGAAGCAATTGTGGGGGGGGATCTGCTCATGCATATTGTGGATTGTATCAAATTTTTGGCGACTCAATATCTGGCATTCATTAAATCAAGTAATAATCCCGGTAATGTTCTTGCACTCGTTAAGCTACTTAGCAAGTACGACCTTCTGTTGCAGCGTCACTTGGATTATGTCAAGTCGCATCCCATTTTGCAACCTTTTTTGTCTGGCAAGATACAGAAGTTCATTGAGCTACTGGGCAACGAAGTACGTCAGCCTATCCTACAGAGAGTCAAAAGAGGCAGATGCTATGACATTATGTTCGACACAACTCTTGACATTTCTCACAATGAACAAGTATCTTAAATTCTCAGGTTTGTCAACGAATCTGAAACTGCTGCAGTCATAGAAGTGTTCATTGAATTTATTAAAATTCATGAAAAAGACGCCGAGAAGGAATTTCCTCGAAATTGGAAAGAGATGGCTTTGATGTGAACGACTGTTGTGGACAGACGTATGCCAATGCTGCAACAATGGCTGGGAAGTTGTCCGGTGTCCAGAAACGCATATCATAGAGAAACCCGAAAGCAATCTTTGTGAATTGTGACAACCCTTGTTTGAACTTTGTAGGAGTGCATGCAGCATGAGAACCCGTGTTTATTATATCATTTTTTGGAGTTCTTGATTCATTGTACATTTTATTCTCCAGCTCAACAATGCGGTGGGGAAAATTGAAGGAGGCAGTAGGGACAGCTGTAAACCGGTCCTCAGATACAAGATGAAGTGCTAGGCGCGATGCTCTTCACGTTGTAAAAACGAAGTCGGATGACATAGCTAAATTGTTGGAGGATATGACAAGTAACAATTCAGACTTCCATCAACTGAGTACAGAAGAGACATCAGTGCCCTTCAATGAAACTCGAGCTTGACACTCGAAGTCTGCAACAATTTGTGATGAGTGAACGGCATTCTCTCTGTAAATATTCAATTGCAAAAGGTGAGGAAAATGCTTGGAACGGAGTATTGACGTTGGACAACAGAGAAGAGTGCATCGTAAAAATAGAATGGCTGGAAAGAAGACGAAAGATGAGCCACTAAATGTGAGAGAAAAAATGGATGTTACCTTGAAGGCAGTATTAGACATGTTGAATACAGAAATGAAAGGTCGATTTACAAGGTTAAGTCAGTTACATGAACAATTTGGGTTCCTCTTGCATATTGAAAACCTCATTGACTCGAATGGAGACACGGTAGAAAATACAAAGTAGTTATTTTGATGTAATAAAACGCGAAGGAACGCATGGCACTACAAGACTCGGGGATGGAGATAAAACACAAATCGAGAAGAGAAGCCTTACCGTCCCGGTTGTAGGCAAAACGCGTGGGGAAGTCAACTATCTGCGTGAGGGATTGAGAAACTGAAAAGTTAAGTTTATGAATGCCTGCGAGGTCAGTAGTAGCATTCTTAAGCCACTTGGTATGATGGGCGTTAAAATCGCCAAACACAAATGTGTGAGCGAACGGATGGAGAGAGAGAGCCTTGTCTATGCTGTTAGAAATGACATCAAGTATTCCACAGTCCTGAGAGGATGGAGAGCGATAAAGGAAGAAGAGATAGCTTACAGTATTGAGAAGAGATAGCCGGAGACACATGTAGGAATGGTCCGGTGATTCGAGAGACAACTCTCTAGCCAAAGGGAGATGGTCCTTGACGTAGACACCAAGGCCATGCATGTGGGTTAGAGAGTCTTTTCTGAGTAGAGGAAGGTAGCCGGGGATCGAGAAATCAAAGGAGGGGATAGATGAGTCAAGATTGGTCTCACAGCCAGTATATCCTGGCAGTTTGTAATTAGGAAATATTCCACACTGCATAAATTGGTTCTAATTCCACGGATGTTGGAGAACGAAATGTTGAGGGGTTTAGGTGATTTTTGGAGGGCTGGTTTAGGTTTACTTTTTCGATCTTTGTAAGTCATCATGTGGAGTTATGGTTGGAAGATGAGAAGGCCTGAGGTAAAAGATGCAGACGGTTATCGACCGTGACGTGGGTAGAGAGAATTTGGCACAGCCTGCATCATAATTTGGCCTCAGGGTTGCCCACCGGGGTGACTGCAGCGACACCTATCCATGCGCGACATGGCACTACAGACACCCCAATATTATACAACTGTTGATCAGAGCGGCCGCTCAAGACGCTACGCAAGAGTTAGGGCTCCTAACTACCAGTCGGAAACAGCAACCAGGGAACTGTCAACCGTGTACCCTCAGAATGAAGAGGTAATGCCACAGACTGCACACATCACGGGAGAAACACAGCAACACTAGTACAGAGGCCAGAGAGAGAGGGAGAGAGAGAGAGAATGGTATTGGGCATTATCTCTAATTTAGACCCCCACAAGGCTAGTGGTGGAGATGGGATACCAGCCATTGTCTTGAAGAAATGCGCGCCTGAATTGGCGCCCGCACTCTCTAAATTATACAACTACTGCCTCAAGAAGTCTTGTTTTCCTGACTGCTGGAAGTCCTCATCCATTGTTCCTGTCAAGAACTCTGGCGACTCCTCTGACCCTTCTAATTACCATCCTATCAGTCTCTGTCCCTCTTTGGAAAAGTCTTCGAAGCCCTAATCAACGCCGAAGTGGTTAACCACCTTACATCCCATGATTTGCTCTCAGACATGCAATATGGTTTCCGCTTTGCCCGTTCTACAGCTGATGTGCTTACGGCCATCACTGAATTTGTCTACCAAGATCTCCATAATAACGGAGAAGCTCGTGCCGTGGCCTTAGACATCTCCAAAGCGTTTGATAGGGTTTGGCATGCCGGCCTTCTTCGCAAGCTTCAGGGTTATGGTATTACAGGTCGACTGTTTGACCTAATACAATCATTCCTGTCAAACCGTGAATTGAAGGTCGTTCTCAACATATTCTCCTCCGGCCCCTATCCTACGAATGCAGGTGTTCCTCAAGGCTCCATCTTAGGCCCTACTCTATCTTATCTTCATAAATGATCTTCCTGACGCCATAGACTCCTAAGTTGGCATCTGCCCGGACGACAGCACAATTTACTCCTGCCTCAAAAACAAATCTAGTGTCACTGACAAAATTAACCTGGCCGTTCGTCTCGAAAAGGACCTTCAATCGGTTGTGAACTGGAGCAGGAATTGGCTGGTTAACTTTAACGCCTCAAAAACAAAACTGCTCTCTATTAATCACCACAGGGATCCTTCCCTGCATCCCATTAGAATGTCTGAAGCTCAACTTCTCGAGAGCTCCTCTTTGCAGCTGCTCGGTATCACGCTGTCTGCTGACCTGTGATGGAACAAATACATTGAGTCAATTGCTTCATCCACCGCAAAGAAAGTTGGCTCCCTGTGCCGCGCCAGGAAATTTTTCTCCCCGGAATCGATCCTTCAAATCTACAAATCAACCATTCGCCCTTGCATGGAGTATTGCTGCCATATGTGGTCTGGAGCCCCTTATGTTTGCCTCGGGGTTCTTGATAAGACCCAGAGACGGATTTGCAACGTGGTTGGCCCTGATCTGGCATCTCGTCTGCAGTCGCTCTCTCACAGACGCGCCGTCGCCTCTCTCTGTCTTTTTTACAAATATGTTCACGGTAATTGCTCCGATGAGCTGCTTTCGCTGGTTCCCAGACTTCATGAATTCAAGCGTCCTACGAGGCTGGCATCCCACTCCCACCCTTTCACTGTTGAAACTGTTAAATATAGACGTCTCTTCTACTCCAATAGCCTCATATCTCGCACCTCTCGCCTGTGGAACTCCCTTCCTTATTCCTGTTTCCCTGACAACTATAATCTCCAACTATTCAAATGTAATGTCAATCGACATCTCCAGTTGCCTTGATCTATCCACTATCCTTCTCCACTTCCTTTCCTCTATCGCTCCTATCTGCTCTCGCTCGTAATCTTCTGTAACCCCTTGCGTGCTAGTGGCTTCCCGCCTTGCTTGGGATGAAATGCTTAAAACAAAAAAGCAATTTGGCTTCATTAAGCATCGAAAATGAAGAATTTGGACATATAAATGTGGATGGTGTTATTGACAAATTGTTGACCACCAAGTCTGTTTGTATGTCGCGGCTTTACGAATTCAAATAGATTGAAGGAATTGCTCTCGTCTTGACATTCAATTTTGTCAATTCTCAGTGCTTGTTGGTTGTGGTGGATCAAATAAAATGTATTTGAATCGTATTTAAATACGTTTTCAGAGTAGTTGTATTTATGTGAAAAAACATTTATATTTAGATTTTTGCTTAGTTTCAGAAGTATTTGTCTTTTTTTTTTTTGGTACTTTTGGAATCTGAAATAAAATTACTTGTATTTATATTTGTATTTCCAATTATATTACGTCAATAATCGCGAGAAGTATTTGTATTTTTATTTTTTTTAAATAGTATTTGATCCAGCCCAGTTTGTTGGCCACTGGTTGTGGTAGTGGGGCGCCGAGTCGAGCTCTTGCACCCCCTGGACCAAGACCCTGGTACGCCACTGCCAGAAGTAATCAATGAATCATAGATACCATTGAATGTCTAAAAGATATAAAGGGAACGGACTAATTAAAAAGTTCATTGGCCTCTGTTTTAATTGTCAATTCCTTATCTCTGCTTTATTGAATATCAATACATTTCAAAAATTTTGTTTCACTATTGAAACTTTCTAATAATTACCGCCATTTTTTACGGTAGTATAATAATAATAATAATAATAATAATAATAATAATAATAATAATAATAATAAAGGGAAATAATCCATGTAAAAGGACCAGACATTTTTGTGAAGAATCATCCTGAAAACAAATATCACCTGATAGTTGATGCAGCTCCCGCCGACACAGCACGTCTTTGAAAACGTTTGCAAAAATAAGCTATTAAAGAAACTCAAGATCGGTAGGCTATAGGATCTCAGGACAACAATAATACATGTTATTATTAAGGCTCCAGGAGTATATCAAGGCATCAAATAAATATGGGGATCAAATTTCTGTCATCCGTAAAATACGTGAATTGCAAAAAAAAAAAAATCATACTCCCGCTATTTTATGGAACAGATTCCCGGGTGGATGCTTCTTCTCAAGTATTACAGCCTTAACCGCTGCAAGTCTAGGGTCAGCCGTTACCTATCCTACGTATCTTCATAATTTGCACTTACTTCCTCTGCCTACATCCATACGACAACCTCATTTAGTAACCCTCTGCCTTGCGAGGGCTCTTGAACCTTGTATTGGGTGAACGCTTAGTAAAAAAATTCTCACAACTTGAGTAGATTTCTCTCTATGCAATGACCACAATTTCATTTTTATTGCATGGTGAACCCATTAGCAATAATAATAATAATAATAGTTATAATTGACAACGATCCGTTTACTTCGTCCAGTAGCCCCTCAAAAATCCTTAATTCATCGCTTTAATTAATCAAACGAATCAAGTGAGAAGTATGAGAAAAGAAACTGCTAACGTAGAACTTACAGTTATCTCTAACCATTTCAGCTGTAATATATCGAGACATTACCAATCTAGTACTGCACTTAAATTCATAAAATTTAGGTACTATAGAGGAAAGTTCGTTAGAAGAATTACCATGAAAATATTTATAGAAAATGTCGGGGATGCTATTTTACGGTGGTGCGAAAGTGACTGAAACTGAGATGCCAGGTCAGTACCAATAACATTGTAAAGTCTTTTTTGTATATCTAGAATCTCTAAATACATAGCAGAAGCACCAGACCAGATGTGGCAGTAATATTCAATGCATGGACGAATGGCAGACTTATAAATGATAAATTGCAAGTTGGGATAGTTTTGGCTTGTATTTGATCTCTAGGATTTACACCGGGAATAAAGA
Source organism: Acanthosepion esculentum (assembly GCA_964036315.1). Classification (NCBI taxonomy): domain Eukaryota; kingdom Metazoa; phylum Mollusca; class Cephalopoda; order Sepiida; family Sepiidae; genus Acanthosepion; species Acanthosepion esculentum. Next base: position 56,118,299 of record OZ038485.1, read on the forward strand.
ACCTAAATGTATATTAATTTTTTAAAAAAATGAAGAATCCATCTGTCAGCACAATGTAATTCTCTTTATTACGATTCTTTCAAAAATAAATTAATTAGCAGATTTAAAGTTTAATCAATCTGATTTGAAACAAACATTACATACTTTTAGTTTAAAATATCAGGGAATTACTTAATTTTTGCAAATATTTTAAAATATCAGGGAATTACTTAATTTTTGCAAGAATTTTCAAATCACTGTGTTTTTCACTGCAAAAAAGACGCTAAAATTTCTTATACTAATCTTTGTTCCCCCCGTTGATGCAAGAAAAACAAAATCTGTAACCAAAATTTCGAACGTTCTAATAAGGATCAAATATATAATTTAATATTAATAATTAAAAATTCCTTTGGTTTTTCCTCTTAATAATAACATAAAGATTTTAACGAAAAAATTTTGTTTTGATTAAGTTTGGGCCATTTATTCATGTATGCTCATTTTTTAGCATGTCTGTGGAGGTACCTAAATATGCATACATACATACATACATACATATATATATATATATATATATATATATATATATATATATATATATATATATAAATTTGATTCTTTCGCTACATAAGAATTCTCATGTTTCAAAAACGAGAGCCGGAACCCTCAATATAATTATTAAAATTAAGTTGAATTAAGGTATCGAGTCCCGTTTCATCCTCAAGCGAAAATTTAGGAATAACCTATCTTGTGGTTTGTGCGTGTTTATAAGTATGGTCCTTTGCAACATTAATTACTATGGAAACGGCTGGGCCGGCCATTTTGGTTAGGTGGTCGAACAGTTAATTCTTATCTACAGATTAGTCACCTTCGGAAAGGTTATGTCGGGGTAGGTGTATCTATTCCAAAGCTGATGGTGGCGGTCGTTAGTTTAAAGCGAAAGATAGTTCGTGGCGCGACGGCAAGTCGTTAAGTGTCGAGATGATTTTGTTTTATTTTATTTTATATTATCTATCTATTAATCTCCTTATTTATTTGTTTATTCAAATGGCTGTTTCATATAAACGCGTTGCACTGAACTACAATTTGTTTTTTAGACGACTTCCCAAAGGGTTTTTCTATTTAATGATTGGGCTAAGCTTTTAAGACTTTTATTAAACTATGGAATTTATTTATTTATCTATTTTTTATGCTAATTATTTAATGCGAAAATTTGTTGATGTCAGCAAAAAACCGTTAACTCCTGTCTATGGTTTATTAACTTTTCATTATTTAGAAACTTAATGATGTGTAGTTTTTCATGTATGCATAAAGGGCATGGGTCATCCCAGGTTTTACAAGTTCTTGTTCTATTTATTATTTTCCATTTTACTTTTGGTGTTTTATTCGTTTCTTTTAATATATATATATATATATATATATATATATATATATATATATATATATATATATATATATACGACACGCGAGGTGATGGTGAAAAGTTCTTGATCTGACCCACTTCCGAAAATCAATATTTCAATTAAATATCAGAATACTGATATTGGGAAATGTTCGAATCGATAACTTTTCAGCATCGCTTCGTATAGATAGATAGATAGATAGATAGATAGATAGATAGATAGATAGATAGATAGATAGAACATTGGGGGAAAAAGAGAGGGAAAAGAAAAGAAATATATATATTTATCGGTAATGATCTATGAATTCGTTTGCCAACACCAACTACGAAATCATTTTGTGGGTCTGTTTTCTGTCAAATCTAAAACCGAGTTATCTCTCTACTGTGTTTGTACATGTCTGTCACGCAACTACCTCAAATACACACACACACACACACACACACACACACACACACACACACACACACATATATATATATATATATATATATATATATATATATACAGGATGTATGAAAAATACTTTTTTAAACTTTTAAGGCGAGATTATACACGAATCTTCTATGTGTGCAAAAAACTAGCATGTGTCCTGTTATTATATATGAACTGGATTTTTTTCGGGCCTTGTGAAGAAATCGGAGAACTATGTCAGTCAATGTACCATTATAACAGGAGTGGCAATTGATTTTTTTTTTCTTCGATCACACTTGCCAATCCCACGTTCAACCGGTTTTCAACTCAGTTATCTTTCTCCTAGGTTGGTTGCTGACCATAGCTAGAGGGAACAGTCCTGCTATATAACCCATATCTGTGAGGGGAGAGAAGAAATGCATTCATACCTTTCTCAAGGGTATTTGTTCGAAAGTGAACACAACGACCTCGGCCGGAATTTGAGGCCACTAGCATGCAAGGGGTTACAGAAGGTTTGGAGGAAGAGCAGATAGGAGTGGTAAAGGAGAGGATGTGTAGAAAGATAGTGGATCGATCAAGGCAAGGGGGTTACAGAAGATTTGGAGCGAGAGCAGATAGGAATGAAAGGTGAAAGGATGTGGAGAAGGGAAGTGGATAGATCAAGGCAACTGGAGATGTCTATTGACGTTACACTTAAATAGTTGGAGATTGTATTTGTCAGGGAAACAGGAATAAGGAAGGGAGTTCCACAGGCGAGATGTGCGAGACATGAAGCTATTGGAGTAGAAGAGACGTCTACATCTAACAGTTTCAACGGTGAAGGGGTGGGAACGGGATGCCAGCCTCGTAGGACGTTTAAATTCATGAGGCCTAGGAACCAGCGAAAGCAACTCCTTGGAGCAATTATCGTGAAAGTATTTGTAAAAAAGACAGAGCGAGTCAACATCGCGTCTGTGAAAGAGCGACTGCAGATGAGATGACAGATCAGGGACAATCACATTGCATATCCGTCTCTGGATCTTAAACAGTCATGCATTCCGTCTTCTTCCAGTTGATGTTTAATCCTTTCTTCTCGATTTCCTTCACTACTTTCTGTAGGAGTTTTTGTAGCTTTCTTTCTACGTCTGCTATCAATACTGTGTCATCAGCATACCTTATGCTGTTGAGATTGTGGCCGCCAGTAATGAATTATGATAGGATTTCTTGCTATTTCAGAATCGCCTGTATAGTTTGAATAAGTCTGGTGATATGACACATCCTTGCCTTACACCCCTTTCTATTTTTTGTATATCTGCTGAACTCATTTTCTATCCGTATACAGGCAGTTTACTGCCAGTATAAGTTCTTGATTACTCTGACATCTTTCCCAAATTTCGGGTGCTCCAAAAGAATCAACACCAATGAAAATGTGAATATCTGAGTTACATGTTATAGGCAAATGAAATTAAATAGGCTTCGTGTTGAACAATAAAGGGTTCATTTATCAAAATTCGAACAAAATATTCGGGGGGATGTAGTTTTTTGTAACTGATTTCACAAAACTTCGCAAATGTTCAATATGCGCACCATCTGTGATACGACGGTAATCCAACTCCTGCCAGACGCTCTGCAGCACGCCTTGCGTAACATTCTCCAGCGGCTCAGTGCGGACTTATCTCAATGAGAATCTGCCAGGAAGACGAATCGGGCGTGTCAGTGATAATGACCATGTGCTGTTGAAATGACCACCAGGTTAACCTGACTTGACATATTGTGATTTCTATGGGGACAGGTCTATATACCTCCACTTCCTAGAAGCTTAGAGGAGCAGAGAATCACTAGGGCACTGGAGAATGTTACGAAGACATGCTACTGCGTGTTTGGTAGGAGCTGGACTACCGACTTGACGTGTGTCGCATCACAGATGGTACGCATATTGAACATTTCTGAAGCTTTGTAAAATTGGTTATAGAATCTACATCCCTTTGAATATCTTGTTCGAATTTTGATAAATATATCTTTTATTGTTCATCATGAAGCCTATTTAATTTCGTTTGCCTGGACTCGTAGTTACTCAGGTGTTCACATTTTAAATGATGTCAATTTGGAGGGGGTACTCTGTATATCAAGTTTTCTGCGACGTAACAAAGCTCACTTGCTACGGAAAGAGCTGCAGCAACACTAGCGTGATGATGCATTGGCCCTATGCGCCATATCGAGTGTGAAAGACTCGTGTCTCTTTCTAATAGCTATTGTCTTTTAGTCTATGCTGTTCCTACGTATTTATATCACGATAAAAAAAAAGTGTCCACTTCTTTCTAAACAGTCTGACACCTTCCTATCGCATTGAGTTGAGTCAGAAATGGGGAATCACGCAAGTTACCAGAGTTAACTCGTGAAAATGACATACGTACGTAACTGTAATATATGACTTAACGCATTCCAACATATTGTTTCGTTGGGATTTTTTAAGTCCACTCACAAGAGGCATTTACTTGTTACTAATGTCATTGTAAAAATCCCTACCATAATAGACATATGCGATTACCTCGTGAAAAATTGCAGAAACCGTTAGCAGACGACTTCGCGTATCCTAATGAATAAGATAAATTTAGCCTCTTTTGTTCTTTTAACTTTTATTCTTCTCTTTTTTTTTTTAATTCTGTATTCTTTTTCTTTCCAAATAAGCCAGCGAATAAATATTCAAAGGAGGAAAGGGACAGAGGATGAAGGCGACGAAACAGAAAATAAGCGCCAATTTAATGACCTTGTGCCGGATTTGTTGTAAACACGGTAAATAACCGTTTTTTTTTTTTCTGTTTTGAACCTTTTTATTTCTCGTTTCTCTTTTTCTTGTTTCGCTTCTTCGATATTTTCTTTCTTTCTTTTCTTTTCTCCTTCTCTCCCTCTTTAGTTTGTTTTCCCTTTACACTCTCCGTTTACTTGCGCCCTTTTTCTGCTTTTACCCTTCTTCACCTGTCTCTCTTTTTATTCCCTTGTTCGCTTTTTCTTTTCTTCTCTTCTACATATGTCTTCTTCATCTCTCACATTAATCTACTTCCTGCCATTTACTTTGAGAAATAATTGGCGCAACATAACCGAACTTTGTAAACATGTCAACATTACTTTGCCACTTGATACAACAACACTTTCATCTTGATGTGGGGGTGTTCAAACTGAAAGGGAACGACATCTGGAAGACATCCTTAACTAACATACTTGTACAAGTAACATTGGTAATTACACCCGCCTCCTGAGAATGCCAACTGCCACCCAACCGACCATTCCCCAACAAATCTCCAACCTATAAAATCGCATATTTGTAACTATTTAACTCGGTATGGTATCGCATATTTTACAAATATACAGACGCACTTGGTTGATGCACAATTTTGTTTTCTGTGGGGTTTGCACAAGTTACCCGATGAACAAAAAAAAATCCTCTTTTCTTAATGCATATTATCACCAACACCACAGTTTTCAGTTTTGTTCTAAGTAAAACATAAAAAAAAATGAATTTGACCATAATCTTGTCCCTAAGGTTTTTACATCAACTCCTGAGTTGGAAATCGACTCAACCATCACAAATAAAGTTCGTTCAGTGTCGGGCGAGACAATTTTTCTGGCCAGAATCTATCTTACGTATTTACAAATTCGCCATTCGTCCACGCTTTGAATATTGCTGCCACATCTGGTCTAATTCTTCTGCTATGTATCTACCAGGGGCGGATCGAGCATTTTCAGTTAGAGGGGGCGTAAAAATCTCAATTCAAAATTTTAAATTCTGTGATCATATACAAGTTAAATTTGCGTTTTCTTTTATTTATTTGATATGTAAAATTCAAACTTTTAGAGTCAAGGTGTGATTATATAACATTTATGAAAAAGGATTTACTAAAGTCAATTTTCGTAGATTCTTATTTGCATATAGGTTCACGATTTGGTCATAATCTAACTGAATGTCTTCGTGAACATACAACAGAAAAAGCGCGTTAAATCTGTCTTCACTCTCATTATAGCTTACCTTATAAACTTTGCAACAAAAAATACTTTCTCAGAAATTTTAGGCGGGGGCGTTCACCCTCTACGACCACCACCCGACCCGCCCCTGTATTTACAGATTCTTGATAAAATACGAAAAATCTGTAATGTTATTGGTCCTGACATGTCATCTCGGCTTGAGTTACTTTCTCACCAAGGTAACAGCTTCCCTACACTTTTTCTATAAATATTTTCATGGTGAGTGTTCCGTTGAAATATTCTCTTTATGAATTTAAGCGCAGTAATAATTAATTTAATTATCATTTAAAGTTGAAATAGATGTAACCGTAAGTTCTATGGCAATAGTTTCTTCTCTCACACTTCTCGCTTATAGAACACTCTTCCGGCTTCTTTTTTCCAGTCAACTTGTTCAAAAATTTAAATGCAATGTCAATCGTTATCTTCTGTCTTCTTAATTCCTGTTCTTTTATTGTTCTCTCTCCTTAATAATGCTTTTTTTTTTTTCGTGTTCTCTCACACTCTAGTAACTTTAGTGTCTTTATCTAGTAACAATTGTGCCTTTATTGCCTTGTTTGGGGTGAAATGATTACTAAAAAGAGTAACCTTAAGTTCTAATAGTTTCGTCTCTCGCACTTCTCGCTTGTGGAACTCTCTTTCCAGTTTCTCGCTTTTATGTCAACTACAATCTAGGATACCTCGAGGTGGTGTAATGGTTAGCAAGCTTGTCTCGCTAGAACAATTACGACTGAGTAGTGAGTTCAATCCTCACTGGGTGCCCCTTACTTTTGTGCCACATCCAAACTACGTTTGGAAAATCACTATGTCAACTACTCTTCAAAATTTAAATGCAACGCCAATCCAATTGTCATCTTGTCCTCTTGAATTCTGCTGTTTTATTATCCTTTCTCTTCGATAACGTTTTCTCAGTTTCCTTCATTCTTAATAACCCACCATTGAGTCCTAGTGACTTTATCACCTTGCTTGAGATAAAACGTTTAAAAAATACATGTATAGATAAACAGACTACTTCGATTACCGTTCTACCAATCCGTGAATTCCCACAAAATATGTTGTTATTGAGTAAACTTATGTTGTCACAAAGCTACTATCATGGCACACCCATAAAGGATGAAACTGTGACAGGAATGCTAGTGTATAGTTTTTTGGTAGAAACATGTCTCCTGGCATAGTTACTCCGTAACAATTATTGCGGACTCAATGTGAGTCCAGGTAAAATGAGTAAACAAAAAACAATAAAACAAACGACAACTAATTGCATGTATTGACAAAAAAAGAAATTATATGAATATGTAACTACGATAAAAGCAGGAAACTTTTAAAGACTAGTTACATAGAAAAACATTTAAAATAACTATAATAAAATATGCGTTTTTATGTACGTGATAGGCACGTGTGTGAAAGAGTTCAAAAGTCAGAGAGAGATAGAAAAACGCGCGCAAGCATAGTGGCCGCGTTCCAACTGTACGTAGACTACATCTTAAAGTCAGAGGCTAGGGAGAGAAACGCACGCCATTTTATAGACTTAAGGAGCGTCCCCCTAGCGACTTTTTTTTTCTTTTTTTTACAAAGCCAAGTAGGATAACCCACAGAACTCACTAGTCAGTAACAATGATCAACCTGACACACAAACCATTACTACACGATATTTTTTATATGTAACTTAGGATTTGGGCCAGTATTCACGTTTCTTAATCTTTTACGCGAGTATTCGTACTCAGGCTGATTAAATATCTGTTTACATTTTTTATGCTTGAGTTTAATAAATAAATTCTAATACAGTAAACTCAATCAAGCTTTCTCATACATTTTTGTATTCACTTATAAAACCGGGACTTCTACATTTAACTCTGTCGACCGCTGTTAAACCTCCTTGCTCCACACGCAAGCAATTACTAATCCAACATGTTTATTACTATGCAAATAAGACATTGCGCGTGATCACCATCAAGATTTATGGTGAGCACAATTCTAGCGACTGGAGCCACCCTTGCACCTCTGCAACAATTATGTCAACTGTGTGAAACCGCTTCTGGGAATATCGTTTGAGAGGTCAGACATGATAATTTGAATGAGACAAAGTTGATTCTACGACCTATATATTCCTTTAGTTTAAAATATATATTTCTTGTTACTTTTTTGACTGAAAGGGAACTGATATTGTTTAAGATCTGAACTATGGATTACCAAAAATGACAAAACCGTAAAAATATCATCCAACATTAAAGTACCGTCATATGAGGAGCACTTGTAGTGGACCGTGTGGGGTGTGTGAATGGAAGAAGAGAAGATGAGTTATCTCTAGGTTAAGGCTTCCGCTGGCCGGTCCAGCTACATAAGAATGTTGGACTTTAATGGAGTCCAAAGAAACAAACAAGACCGATATATATGTACAAAACAAATATATATTAATACGTGAATTACAAATAGATTAAAACACGAGTTACAATACATTGAAGACATGAATAAACGTTACAGTGTCTGTATGGAAAGTTGTGTATGTGTTGTTTTTAGTTGAATGTCCGTACGGGGTGAATATTGTCTTAGCGTGTTCCCAGAATATGGGAAACGCTGGTTGTGCATAAGAGTTCACATATTGGAAATTTTTAGAGAAAGTTTTTTGTACCTCGCCCCGCGTGCGAGGTTTTTTGGCCCCAGGAGAGGCAGTTTGGCCGCACGTGTGCGAAGCCGTGGAAAGAGAAAGAGGCGAAAGGTCAGCCCGTATTTATACTCCCGGGAGAGAGAGACCCCTGGTGAAGGGTTAAGGAAATGAAGGGGCGCTAACTGCGACAATACCTCCCCTCTGGATTAAAAGTGATGATCTAAGAAATTCACCTCAGATGCCCCGAACGTGCATTTGTCGATGTTCAGCCGGAGTCCATAATGTGCTAACCTTTGGAAGACGTCGTTTAGGTGTTGCCTGTGAACGTTCTCATCCGTGCTAGCTACCAGGATGTCATCGATGTAGGCATATGCGTACGTTAAGCCGCGCAGTACCTCGTCCATGAAGCGTTGAAAGGTTTGTGTTGCGTTCCTCAGGCCAAAGGGCATCTTGACATATTCAAAAAGGCCGAAGGGAGTGGTTACAGCGGTCTTTGGGATGTCCTCCAGAGATATGGGGATTTGGTGGTAAGCCTTCGTGAGGTCGATTTTTGAAAAGACGCGAGTGCCCTGTAACCCTGAGGCGAAATCATGTATAAGAGGGACGGGATAGCGATCGGGTATGGTTGTAGCGTTCAGCCTTCTGTAGTCGACGCATATCCTAAAGTCCGTGCTTCCAGGTTTAGGTATGAGATGTAGGGGAGAGGCGTATGGGCTATCGGAGGGTCGTATGAATCCGTCCTCCAGCATATTGTTGAATTCCTTTTTGGCTTATTCAAGCTTATGAGGAGGGAGTCGTCGTGGGTGGGAAAATGTTGGCTGTCCACTGGTCTTTATATGGTGCTGCGTTTGGTGTTTTGCCGGACCTGTGCCCGCGAGTGGTTGAATGATATCTGGGTATCTATTCAAGATCTCGACGTATTCTCGCCCGTGGCAAGTTGTTACACTGATTCCAGTAGTGTTGTGTCGGGAGAGGGTACCTTTAACCGAAATGTTGGTGGTGTTGTCCGATAAAGTTCTTGTGTTCATATGCACAGTGAGGTCATAGTGGGCCAAGAAATCTGCTCCGAGTATTGGCGTTTTTACATCTGCCTGGGTGAAAGTCCAGGCAAAATCACGCCGCATGCCAATGTTAAGAGTCAGTGTCTTCGTTCCATATGTCTCGATTGTCGAGCCGTTTGCCGCCTGGAGCTTATACAGAGTCGCCTTTCGGTCTTGTTGTTCTCTGGGGGGGTATCACGCTGATTACCGCGCCAGTATCCACTAAAAACTTTATGTGGTTTTGTCGGTCCCAAACGTAAAAAAGGCGGCTTCGTGTGTTTTTGCCGGCGGGTTCTGCCGCTCCTACCCGCCGGTTGTTTAGTTTCCCGAATTTGACTTGGATCCATATTTGCAGGGCGCTGAGCAGTGTTTTGCCCTGTCGCCGAATCTTTTGTGGTACCAGCATAATTCTGGGTCGATTCGTCGATCCCTGCTGGTACTCCGTGTTCTCCGTCGCCAATTGTTGGCCGTCGGTCTCGGGTCTCTTGGTTTGCGGGAGAGGAGTATACGGATGTCTTTTAGTTGCTGTTGCAGGTCAGTTACTGATTACGTTTTTGATTAGTGTGTAGTCTGGGTTCTGCACAGCATACACTCCTTGGTCCAGTTTTGCTGCGATGCGGTCGTCGGAGTCTGCTAACTGGTCCAATGGTGTGTTTTCTGCGATTGGCGCCAATATTTACGTAATTGTGTTGGGTAGTTTGTCCATCCACAGTTCGCGTAGGATGGATTCGGCCATTGAATGCTTTCCCAGTCGGCTTCTCATGAAGCGTAAAAGCTGTGAGGGTGTTCTGTCGCCCCTCGTAACGTGGGTAAAAAGTTCTCGGAGTAGCTCATCGTCCGAACGGCCGGTACGTTTTAGGATTGCGTCCTTTAGCCGAGTATATGGATCCTGCTCGGGTACATTTTCCAAAATGTCGGCCACTTCGTCGACCACTGACGGTGGCAAGACTTGCACCACGTTGGCAAATTTGGTTTGTTGAGATGTTATCCTCCGTACCGAGAAGATCGCTTCCAACTGCAGAAACCAGTTTTTGGTGTTTTGGTGGTTGTATGCAGGTAGGTTCGAGAGAGGCATTGCAACGTTTATAGGAGAGGTCTGTTCCCACTCGTCTGTTGCCATCTTGATCGATCGTAAATATCGGGGTCACCAGTTGTTGCGAGGCGGTCAAGCAGGTGCTATCAACCCCGCAAACAGAAAAATTTATATTGGATAATACGATCGAAGCAAAGATAACAAAAGCGAGGGTTTTAAATCAAAGCCAAATTTTATTCAACAATTTGGCAAAAGTATGTACAGGTATTGTGTTTGAGTAATCGCTATGAAGTCGGGGAGAGCCAATCGAAAGATCGTCTTGTTTCAGGGCAGCAGACCAGAGGCAGACAAGGCAGAGCTGAGGCAACCTGTTCGTCCTTAGGTTGACGGTCACCAGGGATGCAGCTTGGTAGTATCCAGAAGGACTAGTGCTGAGGCAACCTGTTCGTCCTTAGGTTGACGGTCACCAGGGAGAGGCAGTTTGGCCGCACGTTTGCGAAGCCGTTGAAAGAGAGGAAGAGGCGAAAGGTCAGCCCGTATTTATACTCCCGGGAGAGAGAGACCCCTGGTGACGGGTTAAGAAAATGAAGGGAAGCTAACTGCGACACACTCGTTTTTTAACATTTAAGCGACCATGGTTCTCCACAGATTTCTTTAATTTATTATATGTAAATTGCTATGACTTCTTGGCAAAGACAGTGGAATAGTTTCCCACTGTCTTTTCCACGTCTTTGAATTCAGAATAGTCTTTCTAGGCCGGTTGCTATCTAAGGCTAGAGAGTACAGTTCACTCTGCTATTGTTGGTGGGAGAAGAGAGAGATTAATCCAGGGTTTCCCAACCTGGTGATATCATCCACCAGTGGTTAATTTCAACTTGGGTGAGTGATGAGCAACTGAACAGAAAAGGGTGGGTGATTGGAAATGTTGGTGGGCAATATAGGTTTTTGAATAGTAAAAAGTTATTTCAATATATGCTACTCAAAAATAAATATTCAAAGGAGATATGTAAAGAATCTGTATTAAAAGAAAAAAACACAGGAGGTTCAATGAGAATAATTGAGTCACATTCCTAGATAAAATATAAATATCCTTGCAAATAAGAAATATTTTGCTATTTTCTATAGTTTTGAGAAGGGTCATTAACATTCAAATAGTTCTTCCATATTAAACATAATAAAAGTATTTGTTAAATTGTTATTAGTAGTGTATATACTTTTTAATTCTATAATTATGAAGAAAAGTTGTTTAATTGTTTGTCAAGACTTTTGTAATGCTGACCCTAAAAATAAATGTTATACAAAAAATGCCAAGAGGAGTCGCATGGTGTGTAGATAGGAAGATGGAAAAAATTGTAGCTAACGGAAGGTACACAAGTCCATACCCGATCAGTATCAGCTGGTTCACCATGAAGAAGGGGTATGATGTTGAAAGACCCCTAATGAACCTCTGTTTGAAACATCACTGATAGATGTGTACCAAAGCATCCAATAGATGTATTTTACAAAAAGTCCGTGTGTGTTTTCAATGGTCACGTTTGCTTTTGTTTGTTCTTTAATACGGTAGTAGCAGCAGCAGCCGTTGCATAAGGCAACATTATTTCTTACCTCCCGTTGCTATTTTTTACTACATCATGAAGTCAGTTTATGAACCAGTAACAAAATTTACCAAGCAATTTCGTATGCTTTTGAATGTTTACTATACAGGTGAGCGATGGAAAATTTTTCCAAGTGGGCAATGGCGCCAAAAATGTTGGGAATCCCTGCATTAATCACTCACCACTGAAAACGTTTTTGAATCTATGTAAACTGCATACTGTGAATATGAAAACTAACAGTAGGAACATTCGGTTGCTAAATTTAGGGTGGACGAGGTATGGCTCTGTCTTTGCGAAGGATAGGAAGGGAAATGTTTTGAAATTTCGATATTTTGATTTCTATGCTGTTTGTTTTCATTAGTCAGATCTCACGTGTTTATATCATATGACGTTAGTGTGTATATATCTGAGTTCCAGTGGTCACTTTTTGTGTCTGTCGCATAGTGTCTATGTGTGTCTTATTCCTGAAGATGACAGTGAGAATAAATGGGAAAATTTCTGCTTTATTTATTTCAGGTTCAAATCTTTCTAAAGTCTTCTCCAAACTCATTGTATGGCTTCTAATCATTTTTTTTTATTCGTTCTTTCTTATTCTCTTCTACACTCGATTAGTCTCCTTGAGATTTTTCACTGTTTAATCTTCTTCCCTACTTGAAGCTCTCATTATGTATTTTCATGTAGTAAAACATTGAAGCAGGTTTACCACCTCAGTCACACCACAAAAAGGCTATCACAGTGACTACCATGCTTCAACGTATTACTGCATGAAAATAGTACCAATAATTCTTGTACTAATCAACAGAACATAAAACATCATAGTAGTAGGTATTCATCAGTTTCAAGAGACTATATAGTCCACTAGGGTGACTTCTACTCAAGCAGACATGTTTCTTCAATACCCACACTGCCAGTTTATACTTCATCTATGTTCAACAGATTCTAATTACAAATTCTGGGAGAAATTATAATCTGGCATGATCAGAAGTTGAACAAGGCTGGTACTCTCAAATCCTCTGTCACGATGACTTGTAACTTCATGCTATCACAACCAAAGACTGCTTTTAAACAATTACATCCATCAAATTTCACTCATTTGCATCAAACTGTGGTCTGTTTTTTTTTTGGCACCTTTCAAAAGGTGCTGTATGCTAGGATTTGATTTTTGTCAAGCAGACATACAGGGTCATTTTGTCAAGGGAGTAACTCCCTTGACAAAATGACCCTGTTGAGGAACCTGATTTTCATGGTTGAAATACTAATGTTCTAAACCACTCAGCTACACACCCTTTAAAGAAATCATGTTCCTACAAACATTAGGCAGATACATGTAGACAACACAAAGATAGTATACAACATAAACCCTTAAACCTACAATCACACTGAACGAAAAACCTACATTAACAGATTACAACATCTATCAGAGATGAAATTTAAATTTTTATTATTGCGTTAACACATAAGCAGATAGCTATTAACGTCAACAACTGATCACAAATAGTTATTAATTAAAAAGTTAGTAATTAATGTATAATATTATCCATAACTACATGTACAAGAATGTAGTTTTTGATAAAAGGTTTTAAAAAAAACCCACAAATACATAAAAATGCAAATATTGTTGAAAATTCTTTTCCCCAATATAGCTATTTGTGCTGTTATAATGCTTATTACCTAAACAATAATAATACTGAATAATTTTTTTTTAAACATTAAAGTATATTTAATCACATCTCCCTAAGAGCTGTCATGATCTGTAAATATATTTTAACCAATTAGTGTAATAAATATAGACTTAATCAGAATATTTTTTTAAAATAGTGTAAGCATTGTAGGCAGTTTTCAAACGTCAGAATTGTCAAAACTTAATTTTTTAATGTTATAAACACCATGAAGAAAAACTTAATGTTCAACATATAATTCCTGTTCTTGAAAATTACCAATGATTGTTAAAGGAACATATGAACAGTTTTTACACACATTGAAACTAAACCTCTATCGTCTTGTATGAAAACAAGAGACAATTGCTAAAACATGTTATCTGTGGTCTTCAATAAAACTTGCTTAAATGAAAATCTGCTGTGAAAATGTTATTTAAATATTTTATACTTCATCCTCTCTTTCTTTTTATTTTAGCTCAAAGAATTTTAATATGGTGCAATGTTTACCTTTCCATCCTTACCTGACTTGCAAACTTGTGCTTATTGTCACTTGATAACCAGCCTGTCTCGTTCTTTTGCCTCTATCCATTCGACACTCTCTTTCTCTTATATACTCCTCTCACCTGTTTTTCTTTTTTCGGCTTACGGTCACATCACATTGAAACATTGCTTAACTTTAGTGACCGTACCAGAGCCAATGCTGAGCCTAGTCAGTACCTAGATGGGTTACCACTTGGGAATACCAGCTGTTGTAAGGTTGGATGTGCAGAATTGTTAATCGGAGAGAGCTGAGTTCCAATTCCAGTTGGGTTCATTACATTCACTAACATGCAAATATGCTTGGAAAAGGTATGAATCCACCTCTCTCTCTCTCCCAGCTATAGGTTAATTAGTAAGACTTGTATCCCTAAAACCATAATTACCTATTCAAAAAAATAAATTAAATAAAATCATGTAAAAATATTTAGGTTTCAGCAGTATATGACCCATAGAGGTTGATATGTTGCTAATCAAAAACAACCAAAAAATGAACTTGTCTTTTTTTTTTACTCTCAAGCTTTCTTACTTTTTATTTTCCTTCTTTACACAGACTTTTCCTCCTTCGCCTATTATTACTATGCAGGTTTCTTGGTCTGGTTGGTGCAAGGGTGTGGTGGCTCTCACTATCGCTCTATCTCACTTTTCATAAGGTAGTATTCATATAAAATACAAATTTTATTGTAACCGAACTATGTAACACAATGGATTATATGCAATATAGGTAAACAATTCAACTAGAAAAATTGAAAAATAAATACAAAGTGTCCAAATACAAATTAGAGACAAGTTATAATAGATCATTCCATCTTAAATAAATCAATATTTTGCAGCAGTTTTTAACATCGACTTGAGATTTTTGTTGCTAAAAAGTTGAATAGTTTTAACACCTCAAACATTCTGGATAAAAAATAGTGAATTTTATATAGTTTTTTTTTTTTAGCCTTAGCATGAGCAAAACAAATTCACAGATTTGGAAAAAATAAAAAAAGCAAAAAAAGAAGAAAAGAATGTCAAAATCCGCAAAAATATCTCATCCTTTAATAGCCATCTGTACTTAGTTTAATTTGGAATGCATATAAATGTAGGTAGAAAATGCTCATAATATAGTGAGGGTCATCAAGTACTGCCCAAGACCCCAATCAGGTTTTCACCCCTCTGTTGAGTGGGTAATACACACGGGCTCTGTTTCTTGGTTAGAAAAATGTATCTGGCTCTGGCTTAGTTGGACTAGGGATTGTACAGATACTACACTCTGATTTTAGGTAGAAAAGCAGGAATACAAATAAGCAAAATAATAATATAGTATATTTTTTTTTTAAATCAGATTTACCCAAGCAAGGGTGTAAAGTCACTAAGACACAACGGGTTACTGGGTGTGAAAGAATTAGAAAACAGAAACATTACTAAGGAGCGAGAACAATAGAAGAGTAATCAGAAAGACAGTAGATTATGATTGATCTTCAAAAATTTAAAGGCAATGTCAAAGTTAACTGGAAAGCATGTTGTAGCTGGAAGAGAGTTTCACAAGCGAGACATGCAAGAAAGTGTTAACATAGAACTTAGTTACTTCTAGCAAATTCAACTTTAAATTGATGAGACATTCTTGCCAATCTAGTACTGCATTTAAATTCATAAAGTCTAGGTACCATAGTGTAGTGCTCATTCAAATAATTACAATAAAGTCTACTACTAGTAGATAGTAAAGGAACAAATGAATTTCTTTTTAAGCATCTGGGAATTTGGGCCAAGCCTGGTCATGCTTTACAAATTTTAATGTTTGAGTCTTATTTCAAGCTCAACTCTAAAGAATCAGAAATTTCATTTTTTTTTTCTGTATGTTAAAAAAAATCTGGCATATAAAAATCTGAATCTTGCTTCCTGCTTACGATAGTGGCTTTATCACTTGGGGTACAAGGATTAAAAAAAATCAAAAGCCTAATATGCAAGGGGTTACTGAGTGTGAAAGAATCTGAGGAAAAAACAAGAGAACAATAAAAGAATAAAAATTGAGAAGACAGATGACAATTGATGACATTGCATTTAAATTTTTGAAGATCAAAATTGACTGGAAAGCAAGATGCCAGAAGAGAGTTCCACAAATGAAAAGTATAAGAGAAGAAGCTGTTCACATAAAAATTACGGTTACATCTAGCAATTTCAATTGTGAAATGATGAGACCAAACTGCCAATATAGTAAGTAATGGTTGGCTGTTCGTATCTGAGTATGCCTAGCTACTAGGCTAGCTAATCTGTTACAGAAGCCTGCTCAGTACATCTGTGTTTGTTCAACTATGATTTATACTGCAACTATGCTGAGCAAACATTAGTGACAATTTCTGGGAAAGGGAACATTATCAACAAGGTCAGAACACTTAAAACTTTGGTCACAATGACTTGTAATTTTGTGCTAGCACAACCTCAACAGCTCCAAAAAAGTTGTCAACCCAATTTCACTCACAAGGCTTGGGTCAACCTGTGCTATGGTTTTCAGGCACTTTCCAAAAACGTCTCATACTGGGACCACCTTCCCAAGCTGATAACATCAAGAAATCACTTTCCTGAAAACTGACCCAGATCTCATGGTCATAAATCAAATGTTCTAACCACTTGGCTATGTGCCTATATGCCAATTTAGTACGGTGCCTAAATTCATAAAGGTACCAAAAGAAGTAAATTCATCAGAACAATTACCATAAAAATACAGTGCTGTTCGCTAAAAGTGACTCACCTGATTAATTTTACTTAAAAAAATTTTTTGCCTATTGTTTTGGGGGTCAAACTAATTTTTAATCTTACTAATATAAAGACCCCTTGCTGACCACCTAGTAAAAAAGTTTACTCACCCTAAGATATTCTATTGATAATTATAATTTTGGCTATAAATGGGATTTAGGGAAAAACTCTGTGCAAAAAAAAGTGACTCATTTCCTGCAACTAGTAATCAATAGAAACATAACCGAACAGCTTTAAATAAAGAATAATAGAGGTATAGTTTATTTATAATAAGTAATATAGTTCGAAATATTTATTAATCTATGGGTCCTCCTTTATTTTGAATAACCTTTTCAACCCTTCTTGGCATTGACTTGATTGGGTTCTGGCAAATCTCATCTCCAAGCATTGAATTCCATTCAGATATGAAATTCACAATCAAATTCTCTTTGTTGCTCAACTGCTTTCTCGAGAGCCTGTACTTTATAATGCTCCATAAGTTTTCTATGGGGTTGAGGTCAGGAAATTGGGGTGGCTATGTCATAACACTCACCTGCTTCTCATCAAAGTATTCCTTCATCAATTTTGATTTGTGACAGAGAGCATTATCCTGCATAAAAATAAGCTTGGTGGGGTCAATTTGCACCCTTTCAGCAGAAGGGAGCAGACAAGACAATAAAATTCTCTTGTACTGCTCGCTCCTGATGGTCTTTTCAGTAGGTTTTAAGAAACCAGTTCCATGAAAAGAAAAGCATCCCCAGAACATTATATCGAACGGATGCTTGACAGTACTTACTGCTAAATTCAAAGAGCTTTCAAAGCTGCTTCTTCGGAATTTAGATCGCTTATCCTTTGAATTTAGCTGAACTTTCGTTTCATCAGAGAAGAGAACATTTAGTAAAAAAAATCAGGCGGGTCACTTTCATGGAACAGCACTGTATTTATAGAACAGGCACAGGGAAGCTACGTTACGGCAGTGGGAAAGTGACTGAAGTCAAGATGCCAGGTCAGAACTTATAACATTGCAGTTTTTAAAAAAATAATAATATATGGCATGATTAAATCAAATAAAGAAGGTGTAGATATAGAGCTGAAAATTTATTACTGTCATGCTCTCAAAGTTTTATGGTTAATTCTGTGTGGGAATAATTCACATCAAATGGATTCCGAGGAAATGGGATGAAAGTTCAAATCTAATAGGTAATATATATTTGAATCTTCTACTTTAATGGTTGTGAAATGCACCAACCTTACTGCTATAATAGAAAGAAACAATAACATGAAAGAAAAGCATAATGAAAATAACATGAAAAGTTTATAAAATATTATCACTGCCACAAAGACAAAAACAACTAAATTCTAATTAGAATCCTTCAAAATTAAAATTTTAATTTTTCAATAATTACTTTAACATCAAAAGTGTACATATTCTAGCTTGTCCAACAGAAGAGTTAGTATAGCATATTTAATCCCCACTGCGGCTTGTGCCAGACTTAGTAAGTATTTTAGTAAAGAATTGTGCTAACATAAAAACAGAATAAAATTTGCCCTAAATATTGTGAAAAAAATATCACAAAATAAAAACGTTCATTTCGATTATCTTATTTGCGTTCTAAAGCCCTTTTACTTTCTAAATGTTTATTCAGATATTGGCAGATAAGCCAGATGCGCAGACAAATAATAAAAACGATGAGAAATAAATATCTCCTATCTAGGATTGAATGAAAGTGATGTTTAGTCCAAGGGAAGTAATTCCAATGAATTTTTATGAAGCAGAGTTACTTCCCTTACATTATGCTGATACGTGATAGCATACATAAAGAATGAGATCAAGATCTAAATTCACATTTGTTATCCTTCACTTCCTTCGTCTATGAAAGTGCCACAAATGATTTAACTAAAATGGCTTTCAAATATGAAACATGGCCAAAGGATCAAAGGCAAAGGATTTATGCATCAGATTTTTTTTCTAAAGTAAATAATTTTTGTTTGATAAAAATTATTGATCATTTTTACTATACTCCTTGCATTTGTGATAATTTTTTTAAAATGTCCCATAGGATAAATTGTGAACCAGTGACATTATTAGAGTAGTGTAAACAGAGAAAGCCTCTGCTTCCTCATACCATTTCCATGCTATTTCTATGTACAGAGGACATGGAAGATCTGAGTGAAAGAAGGTTGGTTGGTTATGGTTGAACGAGTAAAAAAAGAGGAAAAATGCAGAGGCATTAATAGCATCTTTTGCAGAAGATTAAAGTAGAGCATGGTGCAGATATGTTCTACAAAAAAGTCATCAATAAATTTGCCAAATAGAAACGAAAAATTGAATTAATTTTAAAATAAATAAGTTTTAAATATGGAATTATCAGCCAATTTTATTATTCTCATAACCATTACTGGTCATTATGAATTGCTTGCTCCGGCTACCAAGTCACTCTTTGACACTACACCTATTCTTATTGCTACTACAAAGCTATCTTGTTTATTTATTATTTACACAATTAGCATTACGAATTTCATAGATTAAACAAAATTATTAGATTTGGTTTGGATGATTTTGTTCAGTAACATTTAACCTCTACGGGTTATTTAATGCCAAAATCTAAATATCTTGACCACAATTTTATGGCTTCAACTAAATGTAATTTAAATGCAATTGTATGCCTTCAACCACAGATATTTTGCACATTTTTATACTTTCAGGGCAAACACATGCTTTATAGAAATATAGCATGTATATGATCTGTTCTAAGTGTTAGTATAAACCTATATCTTTAATGTAGGTCATTATGTTGACAGTTTCAGTATTTTCAGATAGTTTTCTCATGTTGGTTTCCTTGTACTATTTATGCCTTACAGGTGCTAAGTTAAAATGTGTTTCGCTGTTGGCATATTGTACATATGTTGTTGAATATTCATTCTTCAGCAATATGAATGAGTGAGGTATGTGTGACCTATATGCAGCCGAGCCAACGTTACTTCAGCCTTTCTTCCATTTATAGACACCCACCTCCACTCACCCAAGACTGGTGCAATTGTACAAAGCTTGTTATTTGAGTTGTCAGTACAGCGCTTCTGCTACTACTGTCAAAATTATTAATAAAATTAAAATAATTAAAATATTGTAAAAAAAATGAGAAGAGCTTTCATTACTTAAATGTCTGGTTACTATTTATTTCTGACCACAGACAGCTGCTAGGGTGTCTAGCTACACCCTATTACAACTGCCTGCTTAATCTACAGAGCACTCCTCTGGTTTATACAGCAACTATAGTGAGTGGACCTTAGTTACAATTTATGGAAGAGAGTGCCTAATCTGGTGTGATCAATTTCTTCAACAAGGCTAGAACTCTCAAACAATGACGACTTGCTAGCACAACTATCAACACCGTCTAAACGGTTCTGTCTACCCAATTTCACTCACAAGGCTTGGGTCACCCCCTGGTATGGTTTTCAGGCACTTTTAAAGTGTTGCATGCTGGAGTTACCTCCCCTGGTTGACAACCTCAAGAAGATGAACAAATCCACTATGATGAGATTCAAACTCAGATCTCATGGTTAGAAAATGATGTATGTGTGTGTGTGTGTGTGTGGATTGTTTTAGATAGTGGATGCTATGGAGTTAGTAGGTAGTATTATGTATCTGTTTTTATCTAGTTTATTGTTAATATTGTTATCTATTTTGTATGCCTTTCTTTTAGCATCGTTGATGAAATAAGCATCCACAATGCTAAAAGAAAGGTATACAAAATATACAACCACAAAAACAATAACGTTATTATAATGATTCATTTGCAGGGCATAACGTAAGCGCTAAGGAAGAATCAAAATTATAATGTGTGAAAAGTGAAAATTAGTGAGAAGAGTTCAAGTCTTGTCCTACTCTGTTGCATTCATTTTGTCACAAATGCCCTTGAAATTTAAAATGGTTAAATATTGCGGATTCTGTTAATGTTGCATTATAGTTTTAAAAAGAAAAGTAACTGAATTGAGGGAGGGGAAAATGTTTTACGAAAGACTGTGTCCAAATTCAGTATCATCAGGATATGTAAACTTTACTGAACCTAAAATGTGGCTATCAACTTCCAACTATCATTTGAAAAAAAAAAGTTTTCTTTAGGGAGATAAGATATATTTTTATGTTATTTTCTGTTTATATATATAATAATGATGTTGAAGGTAGAATAAATGGTTTTAAAAGTTTCAAATTAATTAACGATCCTTTGCTAGGGGTAAACGCTGTTACATAAGCTAGAATGACCAATCAAAATACAAAAAACGAGCACTGCACGCACGCACGCACACATACATACATACATAGAGGCAGAATTGTTATAAATCCTAAGCATTTAGTTTAAGTAAATGCAAATTGTTTTAAAAGTGAATAAAACAAAAGAATATAAACAAAACTGAGGGATGTACTTTTTTTAAGCTAAATAGAAATAAATCTTATAAAACTCCAACTGAAATAAAATATTAGGTTGACCAAAATGTTTGTTCAGTTTATTAAGTAAATTTTCTACTTTTTAGCTAACCCAATAGTTTAACCAGGATTCAAACAACCACAATTTTTTTAATTAAAGCCAGCAAATGATTAAGAATATTTACTAAGCTTAGCATAAGAGCATAAGCATATGTAGTAATAGTCAAAGCCACTACAATAATGTCTACAGATTAGCTTACGAAGCCACAAATGGTACTTCCATCACATTTAAGTTGTGAGTAAGCAACACTGACGAAATGTTAGAAACAAAAGTTCAGAGAATTAGTCTATCACAAGCAAAGTTTTATTTTTTTTTAAGAACAAGAACAAAAAACACAATCATACTTGTTTAAAAAAAAAAAAAATAATAGAAAGTCAATTTTAATAGAAATAATAAAATGAAAAGAAAAACGTTCAACTGATTTTATACTCCCAACCCACTGTTCATTCCATGTCAAAATTAATTTTAAGAACCAGGCAATAATAATTAAAAATAAGTTACATAAAATGCTGCCAACAATTAAAAAGAAAAACAAAAGTGGTTAAAAAGATAAGCGACTGATCATTATTTTGACAGAGTGTAAAAAACAAAATTAAAAGATTAAGTTTATTATCTTCAAGCAAAATTCCATCATTCATGTTGAATAGAATGCTTGATAATTCTGGGAGATTTTTAAAGAAATTTAAATCTTGAATGACTAATCAAGAAAGTGACTAAGATAAAAAATACAGTATTATTATTTGCATAGCAAAAGAATCACTGTTTATACATGATCAAATCTATGCAATCCAAAGCACTGTAGCATGTGAGCGTACTAATGAAAATATTTTGCAATATTTATCAAACTGTTGCAATAAACAAGTCATTTAATTGTAAAATGTTAAGTCTAATAAATACTAATCTGAAAAAATTTATTCCTCCCAAAATTCCGTCTTTTTTTTAATTTTATTTTTTATGAGTGGACCAATTAATTTAAGTAGCACCAAAAATTGATTCCATAAAAGGGAAAAATATTGTCTACACAGTAGATTTTCTGAGTTTTTTCCTTGCATATATAAGGATACAAGTACCAACTTTAAATTTAATGTTGTAATAATTTTAACTGTATATCTGTGGGAAAATGAAATAAAATCAATAAATAAAAAGAATAATAAAGAATCAAAAAAAATATATTTTCAAATGAGGCAAGTAAGGAACCAGAAAGGGTTATTGGTCATATACACAATTTTATGACCCCACTTCTAGACAGAACCTTTCTCTTTCCAACACATGGCATTCACATGTGTCTTCCAAAACCTCCACCTATGAAGTAAATCAACCTTTGATTGTTCCAACTCAGCACAAGGCTGACTTGTGCTTGGCCATTTTAACCACTTATCCTAACTTACAAAACAAAGGTCATACCCAAGAGACACTGAGAACTTTGTTTCTCTACAGTTTCCACTATAAAAAAATAAACAATCCATAGTAGAAAACAAAATTTTTGCTTCTTTAATTGCTTAAATGTGAATACACACACACCCATCATACAACCCTTTAAATTCCATATATCTGAGAAAATATATAAAGAAATTTTTATTTTATTTATTTAAACAAAAAATTAACTGCTATCAAGTTAACAGATTTTCATTTGAATATTAATGTGGGAAATTTAGCAATATATATTTTCTTTTTTAATCGTTTCATATTGCAAGGCAATAATGCCACTAGAACACAGGGCCTTACATGGAGTGAAAGTGAAAGAGAAGACAGAGAATGGGTAGGATTGAGGAAAGGATCAAAAGGAACCGGGTCTCGAGAAAACAGAAGATGGTAATTGACATTGTACTTAAATTTGTGAAGATTATAGTTATCGGGGATGCAAGAAATTGGAAGAGAGTTCCATAGGTGGGAGGTGTGAGAAAAGAAATTGTTAGAATAGAAGTAATGGTTGCACCTAGCTAGTTCAACAGTAAAACAGTTGTTGCCAATCTAATAGCATGCTTAAATTCATGTAATTGGGGCAACAGGGAAAAAAGCTTAGCAGACCAGTTACCATGAAAATATTTGTAGAAAAGACAGAAGGAAGCCACATCATGTTGGTGAGAGATACCTGGTCAGACCCTTCTTTGAAATTTGTAAAGAACCTCAAGATGTACAGCAGAAGCATTAGACCAGATATTGGAAAAGAAAATGTTATACATTTAAACAGAGTTCAGTTCTAAAATGAGTTTCATTTAAAAAGTAACAACTTATTTGATCAATTGAAAAGTTTTTTATTTTTTAAATAAATAAAATTAGCATTAAAATAAAAATGCATTTCTAATCTATTATTTCAAATGCATAAAAAATAAGGTTTTAAAAAATTTACATTCTTTGTAAACACATTTAGTTTATACAGGTTTGTGGTTCCATTTCATAATATATAAATATTTAACAAGATTATATAAAACTGGGTCTAAGAAGACACCCAACATAGGTCTCAAAACTAGAATTTTTAACTGATATGTGCTTAATTAAATTACCAAATTTCTGTATTCTGGTTACCCAGGCACATAAGAAAATTAAATACACCTCTAAAATTTAGTGTATGCATATTTCTACACTTTATTCTATTCACTATCA
Source organism: Acanthosepion esculentum (assembly GCA_964036315.1). Classification (NCBI taxonomy): domain Eukaryota; kingdom Metazoa; phylum Mollusca; class Cephalopoda; order Sepiida; family Sepiidae; genus Acanthosepion; species Acanthosepion esculentum. The sequence continues at coordinate 56,142,359 of OZ038485.1, forward strand.
TTTTTTTTTTTAAAACAAAAAAAACAAAAAGGTTGGTACATTCTTTGACCTCAAATTAGAAAATAAAGTAATTTCTAATGTAACACAAACTCATTCCACATCTCAAGTGCTCATCTTTGATGTCATTTAAACCATTTCAAACACAGAAGTCTCAAGACAGCAATCAGAGAATTAATTCTAGTCATTCAATAATCTCTTCAGATGGACTAACATTTACTGGGCCTGCTGAAGTAAAACTGTATCAATTTATCACCTGCTAAGAAAAAAAAAAAAACAATAATAATAATAATTAATGAAACAATTGAATTAAATTCCCTTAATAACAATAACAAAATTAATATCTTCAAATAGAAATTAAAAAAATAATCATATTTATGAAATCTGTAAGAGCAGGTCAGAATTAATTGACTTTTGGAAAAAGAATAGATAGATACAATCACAGAGAAGAAATATATATGACATGATAGGCAAGCCTCTTTTTTTAAATGAAGAAAAAAAAAGAAAAAAAAAAAGAAAAAAAAAAAAAACAGCTCATCTCTAGTCTTCTAAACCTATTATACTTTTTCTTTCTTCTATCCTGACAATTTCTTTAAGCATGATTAAATTAAATTTCCTAAACAATGATAATTTCAGGAAATAGATCTCTCAGATGCTCTGGCACCATCATTGATACTTTTAGCTGTCAATTATTAGGGGTTTCAGGTCTTACAGCATCACACCCATTCCCTACGGATATAATATTGATCAGATATCAACTTGAGTACCAGCATTCAGGTACAACTCTTCTCATAATGGAACGCTATACTAACTCATGGCAACAAAAAACTCCTTAGGCCTTTACAGCCCAATCATGATTAACTTCCAGTTCACACTGGCTTAAAAAAAACAAAAAAAAACTACCTAATAAATTTATCTTATCCTACCTTTCAACACCATACTAACCACAAATGCTGAATACACAATGAAATGGAAAAGAAAATCAGTTTAAAATAATCAATTTACCTATAAAGAAAAAAAAAAAGGGTAACTGAAATAATCTGTTTAAAATAAATAAATAAAATTATCTGTCTATATTTCTGAGATGAGATACTGTTGGTAAAACGTTGGTAGAGTAATCAAAAAAGTGACTTGGCCAAAAGAGTTGTTGACCAGAGGGGAAAAAAAAAACTTAGAAAGTTGAGTTACTAAAGGAAATAAACTGAAACTGATATATCTAAAAAAGGCATGGCACATGAAATTAGAACAATCTATCCTTGTGGACTAAATAAAGGGTTCTGTTTAAAATTCCAATGTATTTCACCTGAAGAAGGTCAAAAACATACAACAGCAAAAATGTGAATATGGCAAGAAAAATGAGGACCACAGTCTGAATAATGTAAATAAATAAAATTAATATCATGTTCAAAAAGATTGTCAAGATAGATGTAACAACATTATTAAAAAAATAAAAAATAATAGTAATTATTAAAAAAAATAAAGTAAAATTTGTAAGTTGGCATAAATCACTATAGTGCATTTCTTAAGCAGGCCCATTAAATAGTAGTCAATCCATCATGTCTGATTCTTTATATCATCTTTGTTCTACTAGTTTTTTTACTTTTGGAAATTTTTATAAATATTTTTATTTTATATTATTACTTCTACCCGATCTTATGCTTTTTATAAAATATCTCCACCTAATGAAGGCAGAATGTTGGGATGATAAAATAAAACATGGAGTAACAAGTCAAAATACATTTCTCTTCTAAATAAAAAAAAAAATAATAATAATAATAAATCTGCTCTACTCATTATCAAAGAAAACATTCAAAAACTATAAATGATGAAGTTTTAATCAAACAATGAAAAAAAAAAAGAAAAATTCTTTTGCAATTAAGATATTTGCTGTAGTCAGCAAACTTCTCTCACAATCCATCACTCAGATTTTTGATTCTCAGTAATTCATTATTGTCCCATTTCAGATTAAACTAGGCTAAAATAAATATCTAATGAATGAAAATAAAATGTAATCAAAAATATGTTAAGATTAAAATTATTCTTTCTTCATACACTTCAATTATTACAAAGATTTATTTCTTAAATCTAAATCTTTCACATATATATATATATATATATATATTAGTAAATGTGGGCATCACTGAGAATGCTAGATTCGATCTATCATCCTAGGAGAAAAAGACATTCCTTTTAACAGGAATGCTTTGATACAAAAAGGTACAAGTAAAATTTTAGACCTTTACATTTTTTTTTAGTTAAATGTTATTCATTGATATTTCAGAATTATTTTTATACTGCTTCATTTTTTTTTTTTTTTTGTTAAAACTTGAGTTCAAATTCCAATTGAATCCATTACATTCACTTATGTGCTAAGACCCTTGGGAAAGGTATGAATCCTCCTCTTCTCCCTCCAGCTATGGGTAAATAGCAGGACAGACCAGGTTCTATAGCCTTTGATGGCAACTGGTCTACTGCAGAAAGAAATGGTAACCTACTGTGGGAAAAAATCTGCCTCGTGTAAATAAATAAAATTAATATCATGTTCAAAAAGCCTAAACATGTATCACGCATGACACGTAATTTTACTGACTTATATAGTAATGCTGATTGATTGACCTGTTTTTTTATAGCTTATTTTGCAGTTTATCTAAAGCCAGAAAATATTTTTAGATTGAAAGATTCTTTTTTTTAGGGGTGGGGAGATAATGATTTAGTGACATGTCTTACTAATTAACCCAGAGAAGAGGTGAATTCATACATTTCCCAAGGATATTTGAACATAAGTGAATATAATGAATCCAACAGGAATTGGAACTCAGCTCTCTGAGCCATTATCCATTACACCACCCACACATCTAAGTTTACAGTACCTGGTATTCCCAAATGGTCACCCATCTAGGTACTGACTAGGCTCAACATTGCTCAACTTTGGTGGTCGTACAGGAACTGGTGTTTCAAAGTGATGTGATCATAAGCCTATATTGTAAAGTATTGACCTTTTGATCATGTAAGGATATAAGGAATATATTGACTTTTTATTATAGGTGATCAGTTTAAGTAAATACAAAATTATAACAATTGTTTTTTTCCTTTATAAGAGATTTAAAAGAAACAAAAAAAAAAAAAAAAGAAAAGGAACACCCCTTCCCACATTAAGTGTGGTTTAGAGACTAATTTAGCTTCAACTAATTCAGGACAGATAATTGATAGTTTGATGCAAATATTGAAAGATATATAACAACATTAATTGACAATTTTGAATAGAATCCTATCATTTCTGCCATTTATAACAAAGAATATGTAAAATAGCATACACATCTTAATGCTTAGCTCTTGAAATGGATAACTGTTCTGAAACCTCAACACAAAAGCTTTAGTTACTTGCTTATCCATCCCATGTGGGATGAAAAACAAAAAATCTGAAACATCTATCTTCACTCGAACGGAGTGAGAGAGAGAGAGAGAGAGAGAGATTATGAACCAAGTAATATGGAAGAACAAGCACCATCAAAATTCATTAAATGTTTGGGGTTTTTTTTGTTAGTTTTTGTTTTAATATGTGGATGGTTCCACTACAAATGCTGGAAATTTCTACTGCAGTTAATGGGTTAGATTTTAGATTTAGTTTATGAACAGGTTCTCCTACAGTAATTAGAAGTTTCTTTTTTTTTCCCCCATTGTCTATAAATAAGCTTAACAGACCGGAACCAACTGCTTTATTATTTTCAATAAATTCCTGCTAATCATTTATATATATATATTCTTTTTATATATATATATATATATATATATATATATATATATATATATATATAAAAAGAATTAATGTATTTTTATTTTAAATCTGACATTCTTTCTTATTACTTTAAACATTATATCTTAGTAGATACATCTGAGTAGATGCTGTTTGTTTTATTTAAAAACAAATTCCACTATATCTACTGGCTGAGGCATTCAAGTCTTTAAAGAATATGCTAGCAGGAACATATAAGTGCCTGTTAGTATTTTCTTTATTATTTAACATGTGTGTGTGTTTGTTTACCTAAAGTCCATTCATACTAGAAGATTGCATTTAGAAAATAATGAAAAATATGAAGGTATTTTTGGTTTTGCTTGATAAGAGCATGTCATTTTTGTTATGAAAATCTGTAAATTAATCAAACTCTTATTTTGAGAATCAAAAGTAAATAAACACCTGATCAATAATTATAGTCTAATTTAAATATGAGTGACTTAAAATAGAGATTTTGCATTTTATTATGCTATATTGAAAATTATATTGATTAAAAAAAAACAATTTTTTTTTTAAATTTAAAAAAAAAAAAGACTTTATAACATTACATATAAGGTAACACATCTTGCCATGTGTTTGCAAACATGAATTCCAGTGGGAAATAAAAACTCCTTAATTAGGAAAGATGCTACAATTTAGCTAAATATCAATTCCCATTTCATAAACAATATTTTCCTACTTTATAGTAATTAAAATCAGAAATATAGTTTTAAAATATGCCTTGAAATTAATCATAAAAAATTCTATTTTATATAATAGTTAGCTTAACTTATTTACCAGATACACTTAGAAAAAATAGTTGTGGTTTATCACCTACTTATTAAGTGATTTTTTATTTTTTTTAAGTGAAACAATTTAATCAAATTTTCTGTCATGCCATTTTTTCTTTAAAAAAGAAAAAAAGAAAAACACCTGAAAATGTTTACCCTTCTACCCCTATTACATTTCTTCTTGCAAAATTTTGTCTCACTGTATTATTCTATAATTTTCGCATAAACTTCCCTAGCAAAAATTGTAACAGTCAACTGTTTTGGGACTAAAATCCTAAAATCCCTTTACACGAATTCTTGAGTTACTTTGCTTAACCAATAGTAGGTAAGCTTTAGTATCTGTTCTAGCAAACCACCAAAACAACTGTTATGACAAACAGATTTCCAGAACCTACAATTTCAGCCATTACACCTATCAACTAACTTGTCATACTGTTAAGAGAATCTATTTTTTATGAATGAAACTTCTCAGAGTTCTGGGTCATTTGATGTGGTTGAATGACCTTGCAAAGTGGCAGTCTTTCATCTGGATATTTGTATTCATTGGTTGGGGCCAAAATTAAGTGAGTTGGCTCTCTAAGAGTTGTTGCCAAAATCTGCTTCAGAGAAGTCTGTTTACTAGCATTCACTAACCTGACATGTAAACTATACCAAAAAAATACAGCAACTCCTGACTGATGTTGCTTTGTTGAAGTATTTTTTTTAATCCTTTGTTATTCCCTTTTACCCACTGACCATAATCACTAAAATTATAACTTGATTTTTTTTTTTTTACTATAAAACTTAGTTGGTCTTCTGTCATTCCCTTTACTTCTTTATCTTATTTCTTTTGTTGCACATGTAACAATACTTATACAAATTATGACTAAGTTAAAAAGGTTACTTACACTTTTTTTATTTATTCAAGCATATTAATTTTGTCATTGTTTAGGAAATTTAATTCAGCTGTGATAAATTGTTACTATTTTTCCTGATCATGCCTGGTATGAAATGATAGTCAAGTCCAGTATTTTTAAGTGTGTGCAGGTTTCATTAAAAATGACTGATGAGATAATTCTGTTCAGTGCTTTCTTAGTTTGTTTTTTTAATTGTGCATTTTTTGTATGTAAACAAGAGATTTCTGTTTTTGGTGGGGTGGAATTAGTATGTATAGAAATTGTCCAAATGATTGTTCTGAACATTTTCAACTAATTTATTAGCAATTGCTAAGGATTATGGTTGTGCTATTGCAAACTAGTGTGTAAGTTGTTGAGATGTACATGTGTTTAATTTCCAAAAGTGGGATGATGATGATAATAGAAGCCCCCATCCTAAACAATATTAATGTAACCTACAAGCATGGCCACAATACTCTGGCCATTTTCAGTAATTGAAAATACATCTACCTCTCAGTAACTTACACACCATTAGCACAACAAAAATCTAAAATTAGTCAAAAGCACTTAGAACAACCATTTGGACAATTTCTACACAAAGTCCATAAAAGAAATCTATCTCTTTTTGACACAAGAAAAAGAACACAAATTTTTTTTTTTAAAAACCAGGTACTTTGTCAGTCATTTTAATGAAACATTTATTAGAGAGAGTGATGACTGCCCAAATGTGCGCACACACACAAGTGTGCAATTAATTACAGCAATTTTATCAGCTTAACTTGTTAACCTAGCTATATGTTTTTCTTATTGCAAATTCATGCAAATGTAAAAGGGGCAATCTTTGTGCCAAATACCATTTAGTTCTATTAAAATAAAAGTAAGATCTCCATGGACAAAAATTTTTATTAAGTTTTAATCAAATGTCATGTATAGATTAGGTACTACCACAGAAAACAATACCTAAGATTTAAAATGAATTTTTAAAAATGAAAAATCTTTCTTGAAGCTTTTATTTAATTTTTAATTTCAAGCTAAAAAGATTAAATTTAATATTTCCAATAAGCAAAATATTTTGCTGTATTTCAAAACTAATTTAAATTGACTGGAAGGAGTTTTTTTTTTTTTTTGCTTAAATAGCTGATTAGTGCCCTTTTTTATTTGTCTTTCATTGCAATGTAGTTCTCTTTATTAAAAAAATCTTCCAAAAATAAAATATAATGTAAAGTATAATTAATTTGATTTGAAACATTTACTTAAGTTTAAAATGTTGTTCATTTAAGCTGTTGACATGTTTGACAGTTTGATAACAGATTGATGTTTATGTTTATAACATGAGTGCCTTTTATATATAATTTTTAAGGACTCAGTAATCTTGAAAATTTAAGAAAATATTCTCTGTAATCAAATGTTTTATTTAATTTTAGATACTTTCTGGTTTTAAATTTACTTAGTTAATGTTCTTGGTTTCCCAATAATGTCACATATTTACAAAAATTGGCACGTTTATTCACATAAAAAAAATTAAAAATGCTTAAAAAATATTGGTATTTGATGATTTGTACTAAACTTTTCCATTTATGATTAGTAAATATAGTTTTTACTTAATAATATCATCTAGAAGGGGTGAAATTAATACAGAATTTTAAGTTTTAAAACTTAATTATCCTAATTGAAATTTTTAAAAAATGAAAACCATTCATTAGTCATCAAAAATGTTTTTTTAAAACAATAGTGTCATTAATATATCTTATTTAATTAGTAAAGCTTTTAATTGCTTTTATAAATAATATCATAGTTTTAAGTTTATTGCATTTTTTATTTTATGATTTGAAGAGCAGATGATTTTCAGTAAACAGTGTTTATGTTTGACAAAAACAAATTGATGATTTAAATTCTCCAAGGAGTCCTGCTTTTAATGAGGGACTATTCATATAATATAATATGAAGATTTTACATAAAAATAAGTGGAATTAACAGATGTAAAAGAATAAAAATAAATAAATATTCAAAAATAATTTCATTCATTTGTTAATAAGTCCTGAAAATTTCATTAAAATCTGATAATTGATTTTTCAATAATTTCCAAAACAATGTTTTTTTTTTAATGCAAAAAAAAAAAAGTTAAATTTTCTCCTACTAATCTTTGACCCACCCACCGATGCAAGAAAAACAAGATTTTTAACCAAAATTTCAAACATGCTAGTAGAAAACATTAAAATTGGAATGAAATCAAAAAATACTTTGGTCTTTCCTCTTAATAATAAACATTTTGACGATAAAAACTTTGTTTTTATCAAATTTGGAGCCTTCATCATGGTACACTCTTTTTCTTAGAGGTACCTAATATAAACTGTTAGTGTCATTGATGTGCCAACAAGACAATCTTCAAACATGTACTATATATACCTGATTATAGTGTGACTTTATTAGTTTTTTATGAAAAAAAAAAAAAAAAAAAATTGGGTAGATTTTTGGGAGGGGTTAAAATTCTTGCAAAAATCAGGGGTCATACTATACATATACTAGTCAGCTTATACACAAGTATATATGATATGAATAATTTTCAATTGCTGAAAAGGTCTAAATGGAATAAATAGAAACTACTAGTAGTCAAACTTTCATAGTTTGGTGAAAATGGCTTTATTGTTAGTGTTCAACTGTTCATTTTAATTTTATTCCAATAATTTGTTGCTGGGTGTGTTTGCTGCCTTTTATCTTTAATGTTGGTGTCTTCCTATATTTATATTCCCTCTCTTCAACTCTTTCATCCCTACCTCATCAGTTATATGTCAGCATTTGAGTGGAAGGGCAATTCACATTTTCATAAATATAGAATTTTTTTTTTTTAATACTTGACACTTTCTGTTCATATATATCTGTACATAAAAAAAAATGATTAGACATGTAAAAATAAAGCAGCCACATGTAAGAAAAATGAAGTTTACCCATGATCAGAAATGACTGTACGGAGTTGGTGTTTTCAACTTTCAGCTTCGTACACCTTTAACAGTCGGTATTATCTCCCTTGCAATGGCGTCATCAGTTAAAGGGAAATAATATACAGCAAATCATTACACGTTACACATAAAACACTCGACATAGTAAGTTAAACAAATTTTGTAAATTTGGTTAACTATGGATAAATTGTTCATTGTGGTTTCCTATTATTAATCCTATTATTAATTTTTGACTACTCCTTCTTCCATCCCATTTCTGATGCTTCTTTTTACAACTTTCAGCTCATCATTCTAAGACATAAGCAAGCAGAAAGGATAAGAGATCAAATCTTGCCAGAGTCTCATTTACTTCCAGTTTAGAATGAGGACATGATATTTGCAATACAAAGCAAAAGAAATATGAGTATAACTTTAATAATAATAATGACAATGCATTATCTAAGAAAGTTATATGCTACAGAGTGTGGCAGAAATACTTCCCACATAATGTTAAGACATTAGCTAGATGAAGACACCATTGCCACTAATGTCTTACCATTATGTGGGAGGTATTTCTACCACACCCAGTATTACCCAATTTGATATTGCTTAGTGATTAAAGAAAAAAAAAAATTTAAAATGAAAATTTGTTGATATTGGCCCCAGGAGTGGTATCTTAATTTAGATGTCTCCTTAACATTACATCTACAAAAATGTTATAGTTAAAAATAAAGCAGAAGAAAAATATTGGAGACTAAAGAAATACCAAATTAACATTGAACTAAATAAAATCTAATGTGCATTGCAGAACAAATTATAAAAGCCTAATCTGAATGTACATATACAATATTCACTTATACTAAGCGTGTTAAAAACATTATCATTGCTCTTCTCACAATTACTAAATGAGGTATATTATATTTTCTCAACATTTAAAGGACATCATTTCAGGAAATGTTCCTTTTATTAAACTTTTGATAACATTCTCAAACATTTAACAAAATATACCAAAGCATTACAGACAAAAAGGTTAACAGTAAATGTTTAAAAAAAAACAAAAAAAACAAATTTGAGGGGGAAAACAGAGCTGGTTTTTTAACAACCATCAATATATTTATGCTCAAATATTCTTATCTGCTGTTTTGAGGGCTGCTCCCAAACAAATTTGATTGTCACTTTGGTATACACGTCCCTGTAAAAAGTGATTTCAACTGTTAACTAAAATTTTGTTCTGTGTAGTCATTTTTGTTCATTTGTTTAGTATTAAAATATATTTGAATATAATTTTTTTTTTTTTTTAAATCTTAAAAAAATGAAAAAAAAAACTTTGTCAATAAAAAAAAAAAAATGAAAAAAATTTTATTTATTATTTGGCATAAGCAAAATGTTTTAAAAAGAATTTCTTAAAATGATTTTTGCAATGGCAATAAATTCTGCAACTACCCACCAAATGGCCAATAGCAAGTTTGTAAATTTTTTTTTTTTTATAAAAAAAAAAAAAAAAAAAAAATCACTTTAGTGGTCATTGATATCTGGATTCCTGCCCAATAATAGAAAGCAGATGTTAAAGCTATGAACCATACAAATATCCAGTCAGCATTTAGGTATACATATGAAGCATTCATTAGGTATACATATGAAGCATTCATTTTATATACATGGTGTCCATGAAAAGATAAAAAAAAGTTGATCATTTTGACTAAGTTTTCCCTAAGCTATAATCAGATACAAAATACAACTACAGAAGCAAAACTATTTTACATTTGATCACATCAAAAGATGATGCAGAGGCCTGTAATGATTTTGTTGGCAATGTGTGTATGCATGAGACAAACATACCTACATACAGGGTAGCCAAAAACTTTCTTAATTATAAAAAAGAAATAAATTTAAAAAAGTAAATGATATAAAGATTAGATGTTTTGTGCTTAAACGAGATATATATATATATCTTAAGTATTCAAAATATTCAATAAAAACTCTAAAGATTTGAGACACTGTATATAAAATGTAATTTCATGAAGAAAAAAAATTATGTTTAATAGAATTCAAAACTCCACCAAACACTGGAGCCTGTGTATCTGGACCAGAGTTTACGTATTCAGCCACAGTAATGTAGCAATTAAAGTTTCATGTCAGTATTATCATTTAAGAGAAATACACTCTAATCAAAGATCAAAAAATATCACTGAACAGAATCTGGAAACCAGATGACCATTAACAATTGAATGGAAATAATTTTAGAATCAGTTACAAAGCTCTAAAGACTGAGCAGTTGTAAGATATGAAAGACCTGGTGTTTGGTGAAAGTTAAGACTTCCTTATTAACAGTTGATGAATATTGTACAAATCACATACACCTAAGCTGACCTCATCACATAATAGTCATGCATGTAGGCTAAAATAGCAATTGGTTGGCCTAAAATAAGAGAGAGCCACACAGCCATATTAGCAAATTTTCCACGAAGGTATGTATCAACGACCATAGCAAGCGGAATCTGAAAGAGAAAAAATATATTGTATTAGTATTTTAAAGAAGCAAGAAAGAAAACCATAAGTTGCAATAATGAACAATCTTGAAAGGGTTTTAAACATTTTAGTAAAGATAAAAATTTTAATCTAGAAGAACAGGAAGAGAGATTAAATAAAAATTTTAACATGCAATAGAGAAAAATATCAAAGAGATCTGAGCTTCTACAGTTGAGATGAAAGAATTTATTCTCTTAAATTTTTCTCTTAAAAAGTACAATTCCTTGAATATTTTCTATACTATTTCATAGATTTGTGGGTCATTTTAGAACTATAGTGTAAAAATTTCTTCCACTCTCTTAAAGAAGCAGTTTCAAGTAGAAAGATAAAAGATGTTGATGATGATGAGCTGATATTATGTAACAGTTTTACCATTTTAAAAGAATCTAATAACCATATTATATTCTCAACAACCTCCTTTAACTACTCATTCCTATTAGAAACATTTGGTAAAACTGATAAAAAATTATTGCCAATGAGATTTCAGATTTTTCATTGATCCTCCTTCACATGTCAAAATTAATAATTTAGTGGAATGGAAATCACATGAAAATAGTAGAAAGTGACAATTTTATACTTTTATATTAATCAAAACTTACCTGAAGGCACATTCCTAAAAATGCCCACCACCTGAACATCCTTAAAGGGACACTGACAAGGTACTGTAATAAAACAAGTGTTACCAGCAAAAAGTTAAAATACCAAGCAATAAATAAAATCAATACAAGAAATTAAACCTAAATTAAAAACTGGAAGAGTATTGTAATAATAAAAATAATAATAAAAACAATAAGGATGTTTATAGGATTTTTATAAATGCAAAGAAAATGTTTAGTTAATTTTACAAATGAGCTTTAAGAATAAGCAGAGATTTTGAGAGAAAAAAAAGCTTACCTCAAAGACATTTCTTTAAAGCAGTTTGAAAACAAATATCCCATCACTAGAGTTTTTAAATGATAAATATGGGTATCCACTAAAAATGTTTAAAAGTGAGATGTGTGTGTGTGTGTATATATATATATATATATATTAAAAAAAGAGAGAGAGAGATTTTACATATACTTCTTACAGAATGTAGGTATAATAGCTTGATGAAAGTAATTAAAAGATATTATTTCTAGTATATTATTAGGCCAAAATATATATATATTTCTAGTATATTATTAGGTATATTATTAGACAAAATAGAAGCACAATTAGAAAAATGTTAAAACTAAGAATTATGCCTGTGCCCTTTTTAAAAAAGAAAAATTTCACTAAGAAAGGGCACAGGTCTGTTCAAATATTCTTATTTTCAATTTTTTAACAATCATGTTTTTATTTTGTCTAATAATAGACAAGAAATATTAATTTCATTTTCGATATACATATATATTTAAACTGATAAGGAATGATACACTCTCAGAAAAAAAACAAGGCCACTTACTTCATGGAAAAATGCTGATAGTATAAATACTAAACAAGATGCCGTGAATTTCTTGTAGCCTCTCTTCATCAATGGCTTATACAAATGTCTATAAAATAAAAAAATGCACCATTTTGTAACCTGTCAAAATATCCAAAAGTCAATTTTCATAAGAACCATGACAACTGAAGTGCTCTTTAAGATGCACACAAAGAGAGATTTTTTTTTTTTATATATTAATAACATGATACTATCCCTCTTTATATTTAAGTTTATGAATTATTTTGAATCAGGACTAAATTGTTTTTTTTTTAACTTATTTGATACAATAGTATATCTTTTTCCCCTCTATTCTGCATACTTTTGTCAGCAAACATAGCCCTTTAAAAGGGTAAGAACTTTTAAAACAATATTCAATCTTGTATGCAAGATTTAAAAAAAAAAAAAAAAATGATACTTGATAGAATAAATTCTAACATGATATTAGCAGTTAATCAGTTTTTTTTTCTGTATATTTACAAAATTATATTACTTTTGTTGGGGGGGGGGATTTCCTTTTTAAGGATTCTTAACACTGTATTGAACAAGAGTAGTCTATTGCAAATCATGAAGACAAAATCTAACCTCACAATAGGTGCAGTCAGTTTATAGGACAAATTGATTCTTACCTGCTAGCCCACTTATGGACAGGAATATTCCAATTTTTCCAGAAGTAACCAACAGATTCTGAATTCCTAAAAATAAATGTACAAAACAGAGCCATTTGTTATAATAAATAAGAGACAGAGAGTGTGTGTGTGTGTGTGTGTGTGACAATACTAGAGAAGGAACTAAAGTAAAATAGGAGCAGATTGCTTTGCCTATTGCCTGGTTCATACTCCTCCTTGATCTGTTGAACAGAAGTAGAGGGTTATCCCTTGTTCCTTGTTTAGGATTGAGTTTCTGGTTCCTTCTAAAGTTTTTTTCCTTCTCTTTCACTCTGAGTTGCCCTTGGCATCTTAGTGGCAATATTGCCTTGTTTGGGGTGAATTGACAAAAAAAGTCATTATGATTAACATTTGTTATTGTTAATATCACTATGTCTACACAATATGGAAATGATGTAGCAGCAAATAAGGCAACAAACTGAATCACTACATTTTTTTATCTTTTACAAGGATATTGGCCAGCTTTCAAAGAAATAAAACAATAGATGCATTTACAATAAAAAATATATGTTAATATAGGAAAATAATATAGAGATTAATAAAGACATGAAAAAGCTTATTACAAAATGACAGCATATACATAATTCTTAAAATGAAAAAAAAAAAAGAAAATGCTTTAATATTTGGTAATGATGTGCAAACATGGACTGAAAGCCAGATTAAAAAAAAATAGAAAATCAAAGCAAAAGATTGTTTAAATTCTAAATTAATGTGTGTAATATGCACAAATTGTTTAGATAAAATATTTATAACTATCCTATTATACAACAAATTAGGAATAGCTGCTGAAAAGTGTTCCCATTCATATGTAAAAGCCCACCATGTTATGAAACTAATATAACAATCAATATATTTTAAAGTACTTTACCCATACTGTCCAAAGGAAATCAAATAAATAAATTAAAAAAATGAAATTAAGAAAGAAAAAAAAACTGTGATGGCAATATGTAAGTCATTATACAATTGCATTAATTACTGTAATATACTCGCGTATCTTGCGACCTTTAAAGACCTAATTTTGAAGCTAATTTGATATATAGTTTGGTCAACAGCATAGCTAGGTCTTGCAGTATATACGCTCATTTTATATCTCATGTATGATGTGATCCTCCTTAAAATTAGTCTTCAAAAGTTGCATGATACACAAGTAGGTATGGTACATTTCCTGCATGAGTAATCTTGGATTTTTATCTAAACAATTAACTCTCATTGCAAGTAAGAAAGAGTTCTGCTTTTTAAGTCATTAAAAAAGAATACCTTAGAAGCTAACATGAAACAAAAGAAATGAAAAGTTTTTGCCTCTATACTGGTATCTTTATTCATTATCAAAAAAGAAGCAACTGTAATGACTTACCACCAGTCTCTGTAGAATTCACGATCTCCAAACTGTAGAATTTCGGCCACTACATTAAGGCAGGAATGGAAAAACCAGTAGAAAGCAATCAACCAGATAATGTGATTGGGAATCTAAACCAAAGAAAAACGTATATATGTATATTCTTCACAACTGTAATGGTTAGTAGCAAATAAATCTGAAAGGATTTCATCTGGAAGAAGTATCCGGTATATATACTGTAGCATGCAGAAATGGGGGGTAGATAGTGCGATGACCTTGGGCATCCATCTGGGAGGGCATCCAATCAAAGAGTGAAATAAAAATTTAGTTTATATTTAATTTGAATAGAGTTTATTTCAGGTTTCATCTGCTTTTACATATTTAAAATCTCTTCCTTTATCACATTTCTCAGTAATAGGCCCCCACTACTCGAGTCTTAGGGAGCATACAATCAAGGAGTTAGCCCCAGGCATCACCAAATCTCTGCACATCACTGTGTGTGGGGGTGTGTGTGTGTATATATATATATATATATATATATATATATATATATAACAGCTGCTTCAGGAAAATGAACCTCAACAACTCAGGAAGGTAGTCCATCTAGAAGAAGGAAAACCCTGATTTCAAACCTCCACTGACTTGTGGTCATATCAAAAAACAGAAATGGAAGTAAATCCAAACAGAAAACCCAGAGTGGAGTCCCAAAGGCAGTTGGCTGTCAACACTGATGACTTTCCAGCAACTCCTGCAGTCAAGATGGCCCCAAATGTAATGCTCTGTACTCCTTTGGATCTTGTCAATACAACCGAGAGGAGACCCCATGTAGTCTGAGCAGTACACAGTCACCTTATGCCATCACCCAGGCCTGTGCTCTGGAGAGGTAACTCCAGTCTCACCATCAAAAGACAGAATTTTGAACAGAGTGCTACATTTATCTTTTGAGATAAACAGGTGCCTACTATATATATATATATATATATATATATATATATATATATATAACAATTTTAAATTCTGTATTAAACCATTAAAAAGATGAGACACGTTTCAAATTTATGGACATTATTTAACAATTGCAATCACTTTTTCTACTCATTATTTTATTTAGATTATACTTATCAGATATTAGCATATATTGATAAAAATACAATTTTTTTTTTTTTTTTTTTTACATTAAGCACATGTTTTCATCACATCTGTAGGCTTAACAATAATCAAGCAAATAACCCAAAAGTATACAATTATATACAAAAATAGATCTCATGGAACAATAAGCAAGGTCAAAAAGATGAAATTTGAGAAATAAAAAAATTCATACATAAAGCTGGAGATTCAAATCTGGAGTTAACTCAAATCTTAAAAACAATCTATTAAGATCCAATAATTTCTCATCACCACACTGTTCCTTTGAAGTCTGGCTAGTTGATGAACAAGAGTGTGTACTGATGATACAAGCCATGTGTTTCGTTATCTACAGAAAACTGCTCAAGTTTGGGAAAGGTCATTATCATATCCATAAAGAGATTTTAAAAATGTTATTTTGGTTGTGTGGCTTCTGTCTTCATAAAATATGAAGATGGAAAAGGTAAGATTTCTGGAAAAAAAAATGATTGATAAAAAAAAAAAAAATTTTTAAATTTATTTAGCCTCAGGGTTTTACAGGAAAGTGGAAAATAATCAGTTGTGTGTATTAATATACTCAGGATCACAAACCATTTAAATTGCCTTCCAACATTCTATACATGCATCTTACTCATTTGTAAGGCAAACCAAACCTTCAACTCAGACTCAAACTTCTGAGAATAGAATTATTATGGTGGTTGGCAAAAGAAACAGCCCAACATTCAAATTACAAATTGGAGATACCAAAATCAAACAAGTACAACAATTTAAATATCTAGAAGTGTTTTAAGAGAGGACAGAAAGTGCAACACTGAAATCCAAAGATACATTAGGATAATGAAAGTTGCCTTCCAAAAGCTAAGCAAAGTATTGATAAACAGGAAAATTTTGTGAGAAACAAAGAAAAGAGTATTGAACTGTTATGTAATATTAGTCCTCCTATATGGTAATGAATGCTAGACAATCTCCTCACAGATGAAGAAACTTTAAGAAATAGAAATGTGGTTCTACAGGAGAATGCTGAGAATACCATAAACATGTGACCAACAAAGTTTTAGAGAAAATGGAGACAGAAAGAGTGCTTAACATCAGAAAGAGACAGTTGAAATTTCTAAGGCACCTAATGAGGAAAGAGGACTCGGAAAATTTGATACTCACATGACAGATTGAAGGCAAGAGGGACAAAGGAAAACAACATGTAAACTACCTTACAAGCTTGAATAAATGGATGGAAAAACAAGGTTTAGGAGACAAAAAGACAAAATTTATTAAGAATTACAAAGAACAGGAAATTGTGGAGAGCCATGAGTGCAAACATCCTAAAGGGACACAGAACACTCATTTGAAATCACCAAACTTACAGGAAAGAATCTCTATGTCTAACCAAAAGTTCACTTATTAGAAAGTAATCAAAAGCCTCATTTTGGTGAGAGAGAAAAGAAACTACAACTTATCTAATGTATTTTCACTTTAGAAAAGAAGTTGTTTATCAAAGATTTTGCAATACTTACAGCTAACTTGAGAAGTCTTTCAATAGACCGCTTCACATCCATCTCAGACAATGGCTTCATGGAGTTTTTGATGATTGGTTCCAACCACTATGTATTTAAAAATTAAAAAGGTGACTCACAACAAAATTACCATCTGATAAAGATTTATCTACACAAGTAAAAGGCAGAAACTATAAAACAGGTTATTGTAATTAATCATATTCTGTTCAATAAAAAAAAATTTTAAAAATGAACAGACTGACAGGATTTGGATGATAAATTAGTCATATATACATATTATTTTAAAACTTAATTATGTCTGCTTCAATTTTAAGTCAAACTGATTACTCTATAAACTTAGGTTTCTGGAAATTCATAGGAAAAATGTTTGCAAATCTGTGTACAAATTAGTAGGAGAAACCAGACTTGTGCTTTACAATTTGGCTATGAAGAGCATCAAAGTTCAGCTGGACTCTATTTTGCCTTTTAATGCCGGTTTCTCCTACAAAGAGGAACATATGTTCAATCCCTATTGGAAAGTGCATTTTCTTTAAGAATGCTTAAATACACAAGCTGTTTAAAGTAAAAATAAAATAGGATGACTATTTCAAATATGAGTATCCACTATAATGACATTTGAAGTAATAAAAATGTCAGATTATAAATAAATCCATTAATTCTTTAAAAATAACCCTATGTTCAATCTTAATCAATATTTTTTAAGAAAAAATGTGTTAATATGCTTTGATTATTTTCACTATAGTAAATTAAAGATATAAATCTAAAAACCTTTTAATTACTAATTGAAGAAACAAGAAAATCTCTTACCTGTTGGATAAGGGCAAGTATAACTTGCCATAAAAATAACTGAAATAAAAATTAATACGCCCTGAATATTTTAATAAAACAAATCTAAGATTATAAGGTACTAAAAAGTCACAAATTACATTAAATTGAAAGTAAATTATAGTATATAATTTACCTTATAAACCATAAGATGGCAAAAAATAAAACAAATATACATCTTTCATTAAAACATGAGGAAAAAATAACACCAGGGACAAAACAACCTTGAAAATGGCTATAGAAGTGGCTGAAAGCGATTGGGACAATAAAAATTATAGAAAATCTTTGTACTCCCTTACTCCTACAAAACAGAAAAAATAAGGATGCTGTAAAAACTTAAAAAATTAATTAAATCTTCCTTGTCAGCCATATTTAATGAAAGGTTTGAAAGAAAGGTTGCTGCCCAAATATACATTTATATACATGTACACATATATGAGAGTGTTTGGACATAGGACTCAACACTGCATGACTATCTTCAAAATATGCAGTGTTGATTCCTATGTCTATAAAGGCTCTATCTCTGTTAATGAGCAATCTTCTCAGGACAGGACTAGAGTTTCAGGTTAATGCTTTGGTTTTGTAGCAATTTACAGTGTTGGGTAAAACTACCTCTAGCACAAGCTATTCTATGTTCAATTTCTTATACTAAATTTGTTATAACTGATCCATACACCAAGGTATTTTCAGCATTTAGTCTTTACTAAATACACATCCTGCATTTTTATGATGGATTCAGGGTAGGTGCCATCACTGTTTTCATTCCAATTCCAAATCATAGTTCTTGTTTTGGAAAGGTATTGAGCTTTCCAGGAGTTAGTCCTCCTCTGCTGTTCTATGCATCTCTGGCCCTAAAGTGATATTGATTAATCTGAATTTTACTATCAAGTTCACATTAAGTTAATTATATTAGAAATGTGCAAAAGTTTCCAGAAACTTCTTTTGAAGACTGTATATTGAATACACAATAGAAAACAGTTTTTTTTAACAACAACAGCTGGAACCTTTTGCACTATTTAATCTCTGCTAATCTCTAAATCATATATCATTTCAGTATATCAATTGCTCTGAAACAACAAGTTTTATTTACTTTTTGTTTATTATAAAGAAAAATAAGTCATAGGCATTAAATATATACTTACCATTTCTACAAATCTTTTAAAGAGAAAAGATTTTCTGATTCTGGAACTACGTGGGAAGTTGAGCTCATAGCACAAGGTGGGAGCAAACATGAAGTAGTGCAGATCTAGAATTAAGCATACACAATATAGCCAAGGAGTGGTGCAGCACACCCATAAAACACACACACATATATATATATATATATATATATATATATATATATATATATATATATATATTTTATACCAGAGATAATTTTTTATTTTATTTAAGTATCCTAAATCTATAAATACTGATGAAACTTAAAATTTAAACTGTTTAAACTTGAATGATAGAGTATAAATATAAATTTGAAAAAATAAACAGTAAACAAAATTCACATCAAAATCTGATAAACATCGAGTTAATTCCCTTTAATATTTATAGCCTAAATTTATTAATCAATAAAAACAAAAAACACCTTAAAAATTCATAAATGTTTAACAAATACACAAAAAATAAATATTTCTAAAGAATAAATGGGTTTTTTATCCAACATTATTTCCTACTACTCCCAAAATTATTTTATGGATACAGATGTTTAAGTAGGTACCATGTAGAAAGTATAAATTATTTCCACTGGCCTGTGCACTAAAGAGACCCAACAGTTTTTGAATCTGCATCCCCCTTTGTAGGAAAAACTAAAGTCCTTCTAGGCTTGTTCCAGTTCAACAAAGCTGAATTACTCTTTGGAAGACTTTAGCTCAAATCAGCGGTTTCTCCTACAAAGGACGATGAATGTGCGAACACTGTCAGAGGAGCACATTTTCTATGTTGAGTCTCTTGTGTACAGACTGGTAGACATAACATTGTTTAAACAACAAAACAAGGCATCTATTCAAACATTGGTATCCACAAAATAACGTTTGTAGTAGGGTGTATGTGTGTGTGTGTGTGTAAGTAACACACTAACACAGCCTAACCTATGAACCTATGCAAACTGTCTTGTACCTATTAGGTTGTAACATGAATTCGTTTGATTTTTTTGATGTTTTGAAAATGATCTCTAAGAATCTTTCATAGCATTTCTTGCTTCTTAGTAACTGATCATCCTTTGAGATAGAATGTCAAGTAAACAAGAATGAGAATGTTCAACATTTCTTTGCTTTTAATCAAGGTCACATAGCTGCTAAAGCTGCTCCAGACATTTGTTCTGTCTATGGAGATGACTTCATTTCTGACAAAATGGCACAGAAATGGTTTTTCAGTTTCAAACTCAGACTCTCTATGTTCTGTCCAACCTGTTCAGCTTGATGAGAACCAATTGCATGCACTGATTAAAGAACTGTGCCAGACCACTAGGGAATTGGCTCAGAAGATGGCAAGCTCTCATGTTACTGTCACTAGTCATCTTCATTTAATGGGTAAGGTACAGAAACATGGTTCATGGGTGCCACATGCATTGACCAAGAGTAAAATACTCCAAACACTCCTCTATTGCGGCCACTTTACTCGCTTGACACCAGGTTACTTGTAGATACAAAGAAGGAGCTCAGTTGGGAAGTTCTGCCACACCCACCATATTCTTCTGATTAATCCATTTCAGATTACCACCATTTTCAGTCACTTTCTAACAATTTGAGGGGTGTTTCAGTCAACAATGTGGAGGTTAAAACACAGATTGATGAAATTTTCTAGTCAAAACCTAATGATTTCTATTGTTGAGCCATTGAATGGTTAGTAGATCATTGGCAGGAGGTCATAAACAATGAAGGGGAATACATTGAGTGATTCATCATAACTATTAATAATTAATAAGTATTAAAATAAATTATCAAAAACAAACTAATTTATGTAACCTAATATATCTTCCCAGATTCACTTCAAAAATATTTTTCCTTAAATTTTTCATCAATCAAGACCAAAATAAGAATGTGGAATTTTCATGTAATTTTATCACTGACTAATGACATTCCTAAGTAAAAATATATAGAGGTTTTACATCTAATAAAGAGCAGGAGAAAATGCAATCAAATATAATTTAATAGTTTAAAAAAGGGAGAGAGAGAGAGAAGTGAACCAGTCCAAAAAGCTTCTTGCATTTCAATATATATATATATATATATATATATAAATAAAAAGAAGGATGCTAATATAAATATTAACTGAACCACCAAATTAATGAAACAATTAAAATTGCACCTTTAATCTTCAAGAAGTGAGCAATTAAAAGCACATTTTTTTTTAAAATCAAATAACTGTATCACAATATTTGTAAATGGGCAGCAAGTGTGAGTATGTCCTCTTATAAATGCAAGAAAATTTAACCCCTACCTTGGAGATTCAAATTTTTAGGGTAAGTTACAAACTGGAAACTACATTTGTCAGCTATGTATGATTGTTTCCCTGAAAATAAAGACAAAAGTTAAGAATCTGGAAAATATCAATTATGCACTTTAGTTTATATTGTTATTTTTTTTATAATAAAAATTGTCCAAGATAAAGATAAAAATAAGATTAACTTTAAAAGGCTTAAAGAATGTTCAAAATTTATGAATTAACCTGGTTTTTAACAAGCTTAACCCACTTGAAACAAGTAGAAGAACATTAGATCTCTTACCAACTACCAGTCACCAGGCTACTGATCTACAGAATAAGTGCACTGGAATATTTTATATCAGAATGATTGTTTTCTATGGCTTATAGGTTATTTAAAGCCAGAACATATTTTTTTAGATTGTAAAAAGTTTTTTTTTGTGAGATAATAATTTTAGTGATACAAATCTTACTAATTAAGCCATGGCTGAGGGGGAGAAAAGGTGGATTCATACCTTCCTCAAGGGTATTTATGCATAGGTGAATATAACAAAGCCAACTGGAATTGGAACTCAGCTCTTCAATTAACAATTCCATGCAGTTATCAATTACACCACCTGCACATCCAAACTTACAGCAATTGGTATTCCCAAGCAGTCACCCATCTAGATACTGACTAAACTCAATGTTGCTTAACTTCAGTGATTATATGGAGAACTAGTGTTTCAATGAGATGTGGCCATCAGTCTTATTTTATATCAGTGATTGACTAATATTTACAACTAATTAAATACATGCCATGGCTAAAGAACTTCAAGTAAGTTTTTTTTTTAATGAAAAATTTTTACATTCAACAATTTTAATCTAAATTTCACTGGATATTAGAACAGTTCAATGCCCTAACTGCAGATTTAAAACTTGAAGAAAAAACAAAAGAACCTACCTTCTCCACAACTAAATGATTTGTGACGTTTTAAATGAGGTTCCCTCTTATACTGATCTCGGCACCAACAGTTGACGCTGGCATAAGACATCAATTTTAAGAAGACAATGGTATAAATTCCCAGCGTGGCTGCAGAAAATACTGGAAAGAAGAAAAATGATTTTGCTTTAAAGAAAAAGAAGTTATTTAATTTGCAATAATGCCAGATTAGTTAACAGTTCGAGGATTGGATAAATAGATGGTTCAATACACATTTTTAATCATTTAAAAAAGTTTGGAAAGATGTAAAGATAGTAAGAAAGTTCCTAAATATTAAATAAAGTTCTACCGCATAGAAAAAGAGAGAAAGTTTTAAAACAAAAAACCCTCCAAAACCATCAGTTTCACTCACTAAACAATTCTCAATATAGCCAGAGTTATATATATATATATATATATATATATATATATATATATATATATACATACACACACACACACACGTTTTCAAAACCAGCGTCTCTCTAATTTAGAATTTATATTTCTTATTTCAATCTTAAATATTAATCTGGGCTTCAAAATTCAAAATTAAACTCATTAAATTCATTTAAATATTTTAACTCCAATAACATTCCACTCCAAATAAAAATAATAAAAAAATATTGAAAATTACTTCAGCATAAACTCTGAGCTGTGCTATTAATGTAAAATATTATGTATATTTCTTATATATATATATATATATATATAAGGGGAGGGGACTTATTTTCCAGGAAAACAGAAAAATAGAATGGCCTACTTGAAACAGAAATTGCAATTTTGAAATGGAATTTTTTTTTCTAACAATCAGATTTGTCAACTGCCATTTTAATTTGTTACTATGTTTACATTTCATAACTTGCTCATCCGACAGACATCAAAGGATAAAATCTGTAATGTTTTAATATATTCCTCCTTACCTATTGTCTCGGCTCGATTTATTTATATATAAAAAAAAAAAGAAGAAAAATGTGATGGATAAATTGAAAAAAAAAAAAAAAAAAAAAAAAAAATGAAAATAACACTGACATCTTATTTTAACAGATATATTTACCAAAATCACACAAAAAGTACTAAAGAGTAAATTTATTCAATAAAATTGCCATTGGCTTCAACCAGACAACTTGAGAATCTCCTGCAACTCTTCTGGACTGTCTTAGTTTAAGTTGGTGAATCCTGCCATAATCCTTGCCTTCAGGTCATCTTTGGTGTTACAAGGAGTTTTGTTGGTCTCTCACTCAACTGCACCCCACACATAATAATCAAGGGGGTTGCAGTCTGGTGAGTTAGGTGACAGATGTAAGGGGTGAGGTGGTTGCAGAAATTGTCTGACAGCTATGACTGGCTTCTGCTTGTGTGATATGGTGCACAGTCTTCCAGTAGCCACCCTCTTAATCCAGGGCAGAACTACCTCCTCAAGGCACTTGATTTAGGCCTTTGTGTTGAGTCCAAGGCCCTCACCAACAAATTTGGGAGTTCTTTTCTTATCAGAACAATCAGAGAGAATTTTCTAGGCTGCCGTACCTTCATGATCATCATAAGACTAACTCTTTGTGAATCCTCTTTACTGTCTTCAGGTTGACCACCAAACACTCTGAAATGTTTGTATTGGAGCTTCTGGTGCAAATTCCAAGCAGTACAAAAATGCCATTTCAAAATTTTTGGTGGGAAAAAAATTGCATCTTGTGCTCTTTTTCTCACAGACAGTATCTAGCAAAATCAACGACAAACAACATGCATGCACAAAATTAAAAATATAAAATGGCATCAATTTATCCATCACACCCTGTGTGTGTGTGTGTGTAAAATAATGCACAATGGAGTAATGAATAGTGGCTTAGATTGAGGAATCAGAGAGCTGTGTTCAAATTACAACAGAGTTCATTACATTCTGTAATATGCAATATTATTGGGAAAGGTATGAAACCATATATTCCAGTTATGAAAAAAATAAATAGCAGGACAGACTGGGTTGTCCTAAACCAATTGCCTTGGATAGCAACCAGTTTAGGAGAGGGACAATCCTGAATGCAAAACCTGAGAAGGATTGTTTGGGGACCTTATGGCACACTATTTTCCCCAGTTCTCAGTGTTCGACTCTTTCAAAAAGCATGGTTGATTCTACACAAGTCTTCAACACAAAAAAATCATATGTGCAAGTAGTTTAGCTGTTTAGTTCTAAGAACTGAGTTGCTGTACATTCATAAGTCAAAAACAACAGGAGAGTCAAGTGTGTGTGTATGTGTGTGTTGAAATACAATATACTTAACTCAAGAAAACACTAGAATGCTCAAGAATTAACAACAATAGGATATGTATGGAAAGCTGGGAGTCAAAATGGCTACAATTGAAAGAAAAGAAAAAGAGAGAAAAGAAAAAGAGAGAAAAGGTAAAAAACAATAAGGAGTGAGTGTAAAATGAAAAAAGGCAATGAAAAGGACAAATAACAACATTCTACACCTTCATGCCAACAGGCACATGGGCAAATACACATACACATTATGAGAAAAAAAAAAAAAAAATTGCACCAATGAAAAGTGCATTTCGAAGAGAAAAATCCATAAGTATAAGCCATCAATTGCTGATGGCCCCCCAGACAAGAGGACAAAGTGATTCCTCGAGAATCTGTCTATGAAGCTCAGCAGTCGGGATGCTGAAAGCAACATCAATCAGCTAAGTGACAAACTTTTTATGTATTAATTCTCTTGCTCTCTCTCTCTCTCTATATATATATATATATATATATGGTTTGGTTCTTCTGACTACTGGTGTCCCTGTAAGAGGGTGTTAAATGAGTTAGTCTTCTATTCCTCCTCTCTTCACTCAATTTGAGATGTGAACATCTGCTGATAAAGCAGAATTTTTTACTTGTAAATTCTTTTTAAATTCTACTCTTGATTCATTTAGAGTATCTTTGCCTGACTTTCAACTTAGAATGAAGTCTCTATTGAGTGATATGCATATAACTGTTCAAGGTTTCTGCTATCATCTCTAAACTGGATCACCACAAAACATGTGGATTTTGATGTACCAGCAATAGTGCTTAAAAAAAATATGCCCTTGAACATTTTTTACTGTTCTATCTAAACTCTACTATAAATGGCTGGTTGCTTCTTACTCTACCGCTTGTTGGAAATCATCATCTATAGTTTCATTCTTTAAGAACTCAGATGAACCATCTGATACTTTAAAACTATTGGTCTATTAACCTACTGCCTCTTTTTGCCAATGTACTAGAGGCTCTAATAAACTCTCAATTGGTTAAGCATCTCACACTGCAGAGTCTTCTTTCAGATAAGCAATATGGCTTCCATTTCTAGAGGTCAAATGTTGATGTATTAACAATTATTGCTGAAAGAGTCTATCAAGCTTTAGATAAGAATGGTAAAGCCCAGACTGTTGCTTTTGACAGCTCAAAGTCATTTGACAGGGTTTAGTATGGTAGTGTTCTTCACAAGTTGAAATGGTATTTCCAGACAAATTTTTGAAATGATTCAATCTTTCTTATCAAATCACAAAATTAAAGTTGTCATGTCTTCTAGCTTTTTTTTTTATTAATGCAAGCCCCCCACCACCACCAGGGCTTTATCCTTGGATCTATGTTGTTCCTAATTTTCATCTATTTATTTCTTGATATCATTAGTTCACAAGTCAGTATCTATGCTGATGACAACTATTTACTCTAGTCTTAATAATAAGTCTGATAGGGTCAAATTGGCAGCTGATCTCAAAACGTGACCTCAAATCTGTTAACTAGGACAAGGAATGGCTTGTTAATTTTAACACCTCCAAAACAAAACTGTTTTCTTTTAATCATTTGAGAGAACCATTTTTGCCTTCCATCAGCACAGCTGATGCTACCCTCCAGGAAATGACTCACTGAACTTTCTCAAATTAACATTTTCTGCTGACATGAAGTAGATAGATTATATTGAATAAATTGCTAGGTCTGCTGTTAGGAAAGTTGGTTCACTGTGTCATGCTAGACAATTTTTATCACTAGAATCTATCTTACACATTTATAAGTCTATCATTTATTCATGAATTGAATATTGCTGCCACATCTGGTCTAGTGCCTCTGCTATGTATTTAGACATTCTTGATTGATAAAATACAAAGAATTTGCAATGTTAATGGTTCTGACCCGTCATCTCAGCTTCAGTCACTTTCCCCATCACCATACATGCACCTTTTCTATAAATATTTTCATGGTAATTTTTCTGATGAACTTTCCTCTATGGTACCTAAACTGTATTTAAGCACAGTATTTGATTGGCAACAAGGTCACATCATTTTACACTTTAAATGGTTAAATGTAACCATAAGTTCTATGCTTACAGTTTCTTCTCTCTTGCTAATGGAACTCTTGTCCAGCTTCTTACTTTCCAGTTAACTTTGATCTTTAAAAATTTAAATGCAATGTCAATAGTTATCCTGTCTTGTTCTTTTATTGTTCTCTCTCCTTAATATTTTGTTTTTCTTTTCATATTCTCTCACACTTAGTAACCCTTTGCATTTTAGTAGCTTTATTGCTTTACTTGGGGTGGAATGATTAAAAAAAAAAAAAAAAAAAAAA
The DNA here is from genome assembly GCA_964036315.1 of Acanthosepion esculentum. Taxonomy (NCBI): domain Eukaryota; kingdom Metazoa; phylum Mollusca; class Cephalopoda; order Sepiida; family Sepiidae; genus Acanthosepion; species Acanthosepion esculentum. The sequence continues at coordinate 56,169,122 of OZ038485.1, forward strand.
ATGCAAAAAATTAATCCAAACTATCTTTTCTTTGAAAGTATCAAGAATATTAGCGGATATAAAGTATTTTCTTTCTTTTCCTGAATGTTAAAAATTTAATTTACCTCAAACTTCAGAGATATCAGACAGTTAATTCAAATTTGAACACCAAAAGTTCATCCTGTAACATTTCACAGAAGTTTTTGTCATCATTTCAATTTTTCATCTTTAGGTTCGTACATATGACTTGATACACAATCCCTTTACATCCACCTGAACTTCAGTATGAAAAAGCAATGTTTCCTGTTCAGAACCAATTTCATCACATTTCTGAAAACACTATTTAAGAAGCCTATTTCTGATAAAGGTTCCCACCTTTATCATTCATAGTAGTTTGCAACTATTGACCTTTTGTTTTTTTTTTAATGTTTTTGAACCCACAATGTAAAAAAAATTATATTTACTGCTTTGCATATGTCACAAAACTGTTCATTTTACCAACCATAGACTGGGTTCCATTTGTAGAGCAAACAACACAATTTTACCCAAGGTAAATTTATGGACATCATGTAATCATTTAGAACATTAAAAATATCCTCACCACAAGTAGTTCCCAGAATTTCTTTGCAACATAAATACCATTCTATAATTTTATTTGTGTTTCCTGCTATATGATTATCACACAATTCATCAAATCTGTAAACACATCATTCTTGACTTTTTTCCCTTTGTTACATGTCCTCAATATCTTCAAACAAATCTGTAATATGCTTGGCTATGGCATAATCCGTCAATAATTTTAATAATTTCATTTTCATTGTTCATAGAATTATTTTGCAAGCAGGGAGAATTAAATCCTCTGCAATTGTGTGTCATTTCGGGGGGTTTTTTGCCTTGAGGACACATGACCCAGTGGATAAAGGCATTGGTTAGATTCAGTGACTAGACCAACAGAGTTGTGAGTTCAATACCAGGCTACACCAGTGGTGAAAACAAAAAACTTAGAGAGTTGAGTTAAAGGGAAATAACTGAGACAACCAGAAGTGGCATGGCACGTGGAACTAGAACAATCTACCACAGTGGATGAAATAATGGGTTCGGTTCAAAATTCCAATCACCTGAAGAAGGCAAGAGTGTACAACAGCCAAAACATTGTGAATATGGCAATGAAGATGAGATTAGTGCTTTTGTTTTAGATTTTAACAAAAGTTTAAAATACTCCAATTAGTCATTAAAATTAATGCCTTGCAGAAAAGTGTCTGAAAAGGACAGTGCCTTCAATTGACAAATTCACATCATATCTCGCTTTGAACCAGTTACTTTTATCTTTAAAAAAGGAGTCAACCATAGTTGGGATCATCAAGTCAATGCTAATGATCCTTTCCTTAGCTGCATAGTATGTGCTTTACCAGGGCTACATACAGTTTTGAATTCAGAGTTTTCCTTTTCCTAGACTGGTGGCCACCCAAGGATATGGAACCCAATCTATCCTACTATTTACCCATAGCAGAGAGAAGAGTTATATTCATACTTTTTTCTCTCTACACCAAGTAAAACTCATTGTTAAATAATTTTTACTATGTAATTGAAGTTTATTTTATTTTTTTATGGTATAGACCAGACAAATTTGCACTTAACAGTCCTGCATTGGCCGGATTTGGATGTTATTATTTGTTTCATTCAAACTTCTTTAAATGTTTTTACTCTTGATTTTTACTCTTAACAAATTTATCCATTTCAGAGTGTTAAGAACTTACTGCTTAAATATGTATTGTGAATGAATGAACAGGTTGTACTGGCACCATTCCCAGCTTCCACTGCACATGATGTGGCTACAATCAATATTAAAAATTTAACTGCAAGCTTTTCATTTATGAATGAAGTTGTAGGAAGAACTCTTGGTGCAAATGAAAGAGTCAAATAAGGGAGACATCAAATGAAGACAAACATGAAATACTTTTGAGTAGCAAACAAAGCGATGTTCAGTTCATGCAGTTTGTATGAGTGTGTAGAAAATTTACAATGATTTGTATGGTTTGTTCAGCAAGAGGAAAAAAAATCAGAATGAATTTAAAATTTGTATAACAACCTGACAGAAATATCATTCCTAATATTTCTGTTACTAAGGCAAGAAAAGCAGTACAGGGGATAAAAATGCAAAGACTAATAAACAGTATTACTTTCTCCTTGTTTACCCAAATTATTCCACCACCCCAACCACTACTGTCAATTATGTCAAGGCCTTTGATCTTGCTAGGCCAACTCAGGCCAACAAAATTAAAAGAAAAAAAAAACAAAAAAAAAAAACTTTTTTGGCCTTTTTCAACTGAAAGTTTTAGCTCTATACACCATAACTAATAGGGACTAAGTCTTTTACTGTATTCCAGTTACAATTTTAAAACCTGCCATACTACATGCATTCCCCTTTTCTCACTCATTTTTTTTAAAATAAGAGTTTAGGCTTACTCATAAATTTTAATTTAAAACTTTGTGACACTCCTTACTACTTTCTGCATCCAAAACCTAAACCATACCATAAGCCAGCCTACACTTGTCCATCTGAGAAATGGCATGGCAGTTTTACTACTGTCACCTCAACCAGCATGAATCATTTGGCTGAAATCAGCAACATCTCAAGTCCAAAATTGCATCTACCAACAAAAAAAATCATCATTTGGACTGATGTATTTCTGAGTACTATCATATTTTTGGCATGTCCCTTCAAAATCAGGAGGGGTGAGTTCCAATTCCATTTGGTTCCTTATATTCACGTGTATGTGGACACCCTTAGTATTTTATGAGTCCACCTCTTCTCCTTCTAGCTATGGGTTAATTAGTAAACTTTTGTCACTTAAAACATTATCTAAGGAAAAAAAAAATTCTTACAATCCAAAAATATTTTCTGGCTTTAAATAACCTGCAAAGGGTTGATAAGCTGTAAAAAACAAATCAATCAATCAAACTTTCAGAATTAAGTGATCATAGCTCTCCACAGTTCCCATTTATTTAATATCTGTGAATAATTCCCATGATTTTCTCAAGAAAAGTCAGTGTTTTCTTGTTGCCTTCTCTATGGTTTTAAATTACAAATTAACATTTTAGACTGGTTACCCCTCCAAAAGGCTTGAAAGGGCCAAGTCTGCCATGCTATATTATCCATAGCTAGTTGGGTGGAGAAAAGATGGCATCATCTCATGGGCCTGAGTTCAAAGTAAACAACAGCATTGGAAGGAATCTGACCTTTGCTTGTCCATTTCAAATACTGTGTTGACAACCATTACACCACCTGCATATTCACACTATCATTACAAGTAATGAAAAGTTGAGCTTAATCATTTTAATCATTTCACCCAAAGCAAAGCAATAAAGCCACAAAAACACAAGGAATTACTGATTATGAGAGAATAAGAAAACATTAAGGATAGAAAACAATAAAAGAACAGGGATTAAGAAGACAAAAGATAACAATTGATATTACATTTAAATTTTTAAAGATCAAAGATGGCAGGAAAGCAAGAAGCTGGAAGAGAGTTCCATAAGCAAGAAGTCTGAGAAAATAAACTCTTAGCATCGAACTTAAGTTACATCTTGCCATTTCAACTGTAAGATGAAACCTTGCCGTCAATCTATTAGTAAATTTAAACTTAAATTCATAAAGTCTAGGTACTGAAGAGGAAAGCTCATGAAAACAATTACCATGACAATATTTATAGAAAAGGCACAGGAAAACTATGTTACAGCAATGGGAAAGTAACTGAAGCTGAGATTCTAGGTCAGGATCAATACCTACCCCCTCAAAACAAATTAAGATACTGACATGATAGTTATACCAAAGCCAGAGTTGCACTAGGAAAAGGTAGCCTTGTTAGTAGGATATGCAAAGTTTTGCTCATTAAGTGATTGAGTCAAACAAGACTCAGAAAGTGAACTGCAGTGTGCTGATGAAATTGTGGAAGGACTCCTTTTTGTACAGGACAAGAACATGACTCATTGAACAGAGGACCCATTAAAAAGAAACTAAATTGGATTAAGAGGTGTTGCTGTAGCCACACACTTTTGTGCTCTCCAATTACCTCTCTTTCTGCAGAACTTCTTGAATTATTGAAATTTCTGAAATGATATCAAAATCATAACCTTTAATTGCAAATGCTATTGTCACCAAGAATCGATGATTTACCTATATGTTGACAGAAACTGATAAAAGTGATTATGTAGAATTTCTTTTGATAAGGACATAATTTTCAGAAACCTTAACTTTTATTCACTTTTCTTGGAAATTATACAATCTAAAAGCATATAAATAGCTAACAAATTAAATATTTAAAACATGAAACTTGTTCATTATGAATTTCAAAAGAATTGTTTCTTAAAATTAAAATAAACATTAAAGTATCCTAGATATAAACAGAACAGATAAAAATCAATTAAAACAAAAATACCACTCCTATTATTTTATGACACATTTTTCTCTATCATATTTTTATGATCTCAGTATATGGGAGCGAAGACTTTCTTCAAATGTGAAACCTAAATAAATTAGCTCCCAGTGAGAAAAACAATAACAAGGTATAGTAGTAATAGTAATAATTTCTCCCCAAAATTAAAAAATATGAAAAATTGCTATGTGCCATCTCTCTTCTTCAATCATGACTCTCCACAACTTCCTATCCTTTGTAACAAAGATGGCATAGAGAATCAGATAGGATACAATGACTATAGATTCTTAGTTTTTTGCTCAGGTTCAAAATTCCTGCATCTGAAGGAATTAAAGTCTATAAAAAAAAAAAAAAAAAAAAAAAAAAAAAAAAAAGTGGTTTCGGAAGTATGGATTACAATTCAAGTCTCATAAGTATTTTAGTCTTCCTTCCTAATTTCAAGCTTTAACAGTCAAAGGGTGTTACAGCCTAATAGTGAAAAAAATAAATAAGGTAAAATAACAAAAATGAAAGGCGAAAAACTAAATAAAATAGTGAAAACGTGTTTTACAAAATATAAAAAATTTAACTTAATTAAGTAGGACTATATTATATATATATATATATATATATATATAGTTTGTGTGTTTACATATAGTTGAGACTTACCAGGATTTGGATGAATATAAAGAATAACAATGGCAGGAACAACAAGAAGAGCCAGTAAGTTAGATGTGTGCAGCCATTGACCAGGCTTATCAGCGAGCTGACCCTTAGAAATGAACAAAGATGAAACAGACTTTATATTTGATGGACAGTTAGACATACATATTTGTATATACAACAAGCTTAAATTTTTTTTTTTTTTTAGTTGGAAATCTTTCCAATAACCATTATTTTTATCATGTTATAAAGAATTGACATAAGTAATAGTGAGTAATTGAATGATAAAATGAAAAAATCCTGTGACATATTTTGTTCTTTGAAAGAACTTCAGACTAAATGTTTTTATTGATGGAATTGTGTGTATTATACATTGAGAGAACAGATATGCATTTGTATTTATATTATACTTTCATACTTTTTTTCTGTTAAATAAGTTTAATTATCTTCTAGTTTTTAAAACATTTCATTTTATGAATAACAAATACTCTACTATCTAAATATATTCATATAGACATAAATATACCTACCTTTGAAAGAAGTAGTTCAATTTTAAATGCGACTAAAATAAAAACTTCCAGAGCTGCAATTATACAAGAGAGTTGTTTAATAAAAAAATATTAAAAATGCATTATCAAAAAATTATTTGTTGTGAGTAAAATATGACAGTAGGTTATAATGATTATGTCTGAGAAAAAAAAGAAGAAAAGAATAGAAATGATTAGATTTTAATGTGTTATTTGAAGTTAAGCCTTTTAAACTGGTGAAATATATTTAAAATGACAAGTGTTGCAAATCTTGGCATTTAACAATCATTTTTAACATTTTCTTCTCTGCTAAAAGGTAATCCATACTATAATGGAACTTGCTGTATGTGTGACTAAAATTGAATCCTGTGAGAATAGTTCTATTCCAGTGAAGACTTTCAGAAGCTTAAAAGATAGAATTACATATAAAAACTGAAAAAGAAAAAGTTAATTACAGGCTTTGATTGAAAATGAACCTGTTCACAAATAAGTGATGAAATAAAAACAAGCCAAAAAACAAAAAAAATAAAATAAAATAATCCCCCCCACACTCAAATTTCTACAAGTATCATTTCTATCTAGATTTATATAAAATATTTCATATTTTGCAAATAAGTTTTCAAAATTTTCTTAAAAATAAATTGTTTTAAATTTATAAAGAAAAAAAATTTTTTTTTTAAATTAAAACAAAAATCCAGTTCTAAAATTATACAAAACAAAAATGGTGACTTTTTTTAAAACTTTATTTTTTTAACAGGTCATTGGCTATTTACAAGAGAGGGAAAAAAGCATTACAAAGATTAAAATCTTCAAATCAGCACAACCTAAAACAGTAGAAGAGATAAGATAAAAAAAAATTCTATTTCAACCTTTCACCAACAATTTTACAAACTACAAACCTGTATTAGATAAGTTATGAAAAACCGATACAAATCATTATTTTTTTAATTTTCAGAAAAAAAAAATTATATATTTTATTTTCAAGCTAGCATTTTGAGTATTTACTAATACCAGACACATAGCTTCAAGTTATGAATGTAATCAATATACAAAAATCTGTCTAAAAATAAATGTTAACAGAAGAAAATGCTAGGCATTAAGACATGTGCAACCTGACCCCAAACTATTAAAGGAATTTTGGTCATAACAAATTTCAAATTTTCACTTCTCAAAATTTATTTTAACTAAATTTAACTAAAAATAAATTTATATCAATGTAAACATTAAATGGTTATTATACACATGCTATTAAAATTTTAAAAGAAATATATAAGCAAGAAAGCTACACAGAATAAAAAAGGCAAATACTAATGTCTAATACTGTTTTCCAAAAGAAAGAAAAAACTCATGAGTAATCAATTCTTATTAAACAACAAACTATGGTTGTGTTGATATTTCAGACTAGAACACATCTGATCAAATGATGGTTACTTCTGCCCAGGAGGATGCAGGTTTGAATCCTACTGGAGAGTGCATATTTTTCTTTAATAAAATTTCTCAAATATTCAGGCCTGTAGAATATACAGTATAATAAATAAATGGAGCGTCTACTCAAATATGAGTATAAAGTACAAATAACATTTAAAGCAATAAAATCTGTCAGATTAATATATAAAAAAATCCATTAATTCTTTAGAAAAATACCTTTATTATACAATTTTTTTCTTTTCTTTTAAAAATATTTATATAAAAACTATCAATCTGTTCATTTATTTTCGACTACGAACATTTCTACACTTTGTTACACAAAATAAAATTTATAAATTGGAAGCATTTTCAAAAATCATTTAACAGTAGACTGATTAGGGATTAGAAGTACAAGTAAAGTTAACATCAAATTTCAAACATAATTTGTAGCTTGGCTAATTAAAGTATTTTCCCCTTACTATTTGCAAATAATAATAATTCCATAAGTAGGAAGTGACTTGACACCAAGCTTAAAGGCCATTTTTGGCAGCCTTTAAATGAATTCATTTGAAATTGTTTCAAATTAATCAACTATCAGTATCACTCATATATAGCTAAAATGTCTGTTAAAACAGAATAAGCAACATGTAATAACCCCAAGCTAATTCTAGAAATATCTTTGGTTCATTCTGTGATAAAGTTCATCATCATCTAGGTTTTACTTTATCACCAAATCTCACAAGTCAATATCCTGCAAAAAAGTTGACAGATATTGACTATGCAGGTGACCTATCTATCACTGCAGACACCAACCAATACCACAGATCTCCGACATCATCTAGAAAATAATGCCAATGATAGACTATATCAATGCTTCTAAAACCGAATTCATAAGCTTCAACCAGCAAAAGTCAATGCAAACTGTCTCAGGTGAATCAATAAAATTTGTCAAATCTTTTACATAACTAGGAAGCAAGATAAATTCTACTGAAAAGGGTGTGGAAATTTGCATAGCTAAACCCTCGGCTGCCTTGAATAAAATGGGTGTAATCTGGAAATCTGATCTAACAGACAACCTCATTCTTTTGAGCCACTTTAGAGGCAGTGTTAATGTATGGTGGCACTGCCTGGATATTAATTAATACTCTAGAGTCTAAGCTTGATGGAACCTACACTCAGATGCTGAGAGCAACAATATGCAGACAGCATCCAACTAAATCACCAGCTATGTTATGACACAGAATACCTCCCTAATGACCTTCCAATCTTGATGCAGGACTGATGTTTGGCATCATAAACTTAGGAATATCTGAGCTAGCTTGACCAAATATAAAAATAAATAAATAAAATTATTATGTAATTAAAGTAACAAAACCAAATAGGATGATAGTTAAATAAAGAACATCAAAAATGCAAATGGCAACATAGATTTTTCAATGTATTCCTGTGGTGCAAATATTGAATTTCATATTAACCAAATAAAGTTAGCCATGGAAATGTGCACAAACAATCAATTATAAAACTATCTTTGGTTACCAACATTAAATAGATTTTTAAGTTAATTAAATGTGGTAATTGAAAATCCGTTAAGAGGAATTTTTTAAAGATCAAAGAAGACAAGACAAAATATGGCAATGAACAAGAGGAATAATTATTCATCCAATGAAATACTTTGTTGCAATAAAACAAATACAAAATGATAGAAAAGTGATATTTCAATGTAACTTGTAAATTTATAGCATGCTTGACAACAATATAAAAAGTATTTAATAACTCCTTGTTTAAATTTTACATTTTTTGGGGGGGGTACTAAAGGCAGACAGATGTTAATAGTGGAGTTTTAGATTTAACCAAATGCAAGTATAGTTGCTTATAAGAAAAAGAAAAATGTATTTAATATTAAATAAAAAAAAAACTCAAAGTACTAAACTCTCATACACACACACATTGTTCAGACTGTTGTCTTCATCTTCACTGCCATATTCACAATGTTTCGTCCATTGTATGCTCTGACTTTCTTTACATGATATTTGTTGGAATTTCAAACTCAACCAGTTATTTAGTTCATAGGGGTAGATTGTTCTAATTCACCTGAAGAAGGCTGGAGCATACAACAGCCAAAACATTGTCAATATGGCAATAAAGATGTGGACAACAGTCTGAACAATGTAAACTTTCCACAATCTTATTTGAAGTCATTCCTTTGAAATGTTTTCTCATTGACTCAAGGGGTTTGGACAGAAGATCATACTACATTTGGTTTCAACACAATCTTCAAATTCTCCAAACTTCTTGACAGCACCTTATATATAAAAACATTAGTGTAAGACTGTAAAACAATTCCCAAAACTCATGATTAACATGATAGAAACACACATTTATTAAAACATGAGAGATTCATCCAATCTCTCATACAGTCTTAAGTGATTTAAACACAAGAATTCTCCTTCAGTTGATTTTGTTATCAACACTTTAATAGTTTTCAATAACATTTAACACAAAGCTATAATAGGATTCGTACCTTCAAGTGTTATTGTCAAGTCTGACTAAAATTATTTCAATTTATTTTTCAATAAAAAGGTCATGTTTGTTTATATTACAGGTTTAGAGTAGTGTGAAGTATTTCAGTTAGACATAGTAGTATATAAACAAAATTTATTTTATAAACATTAGATTGAGCCATAAATAATTTCCGTTTTTGTTTATCAACTTCATTCTTCAACAAATAAAATACAATTACATTTTATTCAATGACCATAATTTGTAATGACTTGCTAAAATGTATCAGACAGCTCTTTGATAACTTTTGAGTAAAATTCTGAACATTTTGATGTGAAAAAAAATTAAAACTCTTGAGCCTGGCTTTCATGAGAGAAACTATTCTCATCAAAGTGTTTTGGAGCTATCAAAAAAGGTAAATGGTTTATGCAAGGTCAAGCAAATATATTGGATGGGCTAGAACAGAACAACTGTGTTCAACATTTTCTGATGTGTTCTTATCACTGTATGCAGCCTTACAATGTGATGCAGAACGTTTTTCATTTAATCCACTGTGTATGCCACAACTATCATGCAAAAAAAGTAAAATATGTTAGTGTACACCAAATGTATTCTTAACTGCCAAATATGATTAGTAGTTAGGACAATAAATTTGTCATTACAATTGGTCACCCAAAATGGAAATTATTTATGACTCAACCTAATAAATAAATCTTTGTGTTTCAGGAAAACTCAGATGCTTTAGATCTCAGCTTTATTCTTAGGAAAGGATTGTAAACAAAAATTTATGGTTAACCCCTTTCTAGACACACTGGCCATATCCTGGCAACCAAACACATGCTTTTGTTACCACCCAAACATTATCAGTTGTCCAAAGAAGGGAAATAAGATATTGAATCTGCCCAAGTAACATGATATTTTTCATGGAGCAGTGGTATGCTTCATAATTAGCGATTTATTTTTTCATGGATGATAGAATTTTGATACCATGACAATCAGAAATAAACTTATGAAAACCCAGGAAGCTATTCTTGATTTAGATGTGTGTGTTCATATATATATATATATATATATATATATATATATATATACACACTTTTTTTTTCCTCACTGGTAGCACAATTGAGTTTCATACACAATGCAACCTTCAGGTGCTGAATGGAGACTGCTATATTGCATCAAGCACTATTTTATTAACACCATCTCACAATGTGCAATATATATATATATATATATATATATATATTGCCTCTGGCAAGTGGACGGAATGATTCCAGGAGGGTCTGTCTATGAAACTCTGGAGTCAGAATGCTGAAAATTATAGTCAGTCAAGTGTCAAACCTTTTACTTGTATTAATTGTGCATGCGTATATTTATTAAGCAGGCTTCTGTAATAGGGATGTGCTAGCCACCCTATAAACAAGTAGCCAGTCATTATTATATATCATAAAAAGGTTAACTTGTGTACATTGCTCGCAGCTTGAACATAAAGGAATTTCCTTCAGACTGAATTTCTAAATTTTACCAATCTGAAAAGGGTTAATACAATGAAAAGTTATTTTTTGTTTTTATGATAAAAAGATATTTAAGATTACAAGCACATGAATAATAAAAATATAAAAAAGTTGTACAGAAAATAATAATGCAACTACATTCACAAAAATACAATTTGAATAAAAAGGAATTTGGACTAAAAATGACTTAACATATAATCTCATAAAAACCAAAAACCATAAAAAAAATTCATAAATTAACTGATATCTTCATAGAAAAAAAAAAAAGTGTTCAATATATTTGATTTACTGACAAGACCAAAGTCGAGTTTGATTGTTAGCTCTTTGAAACCTTAACCTTTTATTTTCCTAATAAATTATCAACAGGAGTCAGAACAACTTGTATAAGAGGGCACCCCAAAATAACCAGAAATATGTGATATGTCACAACTGAGTTATTTCAAACTTGTTACTTCAAATTGTAACAGAGTTATTGGTGTGAATTTTACAAGCATACCAGAAGTACTGTGCAGCTTATTTTTCTACTTAAAGTGAAATTCATCATTTCAAACTAAAGGCATGGAGTGAGATTGAGATGTTGACAAGATAGAAGCTAAATGTTTGGATATTATTGAAGATCAGAAACTCTGAGAAATATGTCAGCCTAAAGACAACAATTATCTCAAAGCTACAGTCAAACTTTAAGTGAGCTGCTAAAGAAACAAAATGGCCAGATTGATTTAAGCTGAACAAAGGCTTCTTTCGGGAGATTCCTGTTTGGTCACTGAAGTGTCCCTGCATAATATTATCAAGCATGTAGTTTTTTATTTGATCCTCATTTTTTTTGTGATCATAATATGCAGCATTTAATTCAATTTAGACAGATTTTATCATTTTTAATAAACTTAACTTGTACCATGACTTATTGCCAACCTGTGGCTTATAACCTGAAAGAGGTATCAAAGGGAAAGAGAGGCAAGATCAGTATCAATTTCTGCTTCTCTTTATCATCATCATCAACAATTGGTGCCAGTTAACAAAAAAAATATCAAAATTTATTAACGAATATTTAAAAAATAATGTTCTTGTGGATCGCATAAAATCATCAAGAAACATTTGCCATTCATTAACTGAGCAGCCAGTGCTACTTTCAGCTGAAATTTATAAAATCTTTCTATTAAAACAAATTTCAGAAAAATAAGTTTCTAAAGTCCACTGTTATTGTGCTTTTCAGTATTGATGGGGTCTTCCTTCCTAACCTTTTGTTTGAAATTGTGTGAAACGTCAACATCTTTATTATATCATTATTTTTTCCGAGTTACATAGGATATCCATTTTAGTTGTTGCTGCTATTGAAAGTCCTCTAGTGATATGGTTTCTGTTATTTGGTACAGTTCTTTGTGATTCTGTAGTGCCAGTCCACAAGGTTCAAAGAATAGTCTTTGCTAATAACTACAGACCTTCATTCACTTGAAGCCATTTTTAGCCATTGATCTTAGAAAGCAGTTATATATATAACCAACAGTTTGGCACCATGCATGACATCCATATGAAATTCTTGATTTGATGATGCTATTTAAGATGATTTGAGTTTAAAGGTTATTGTTTTGCTTTTGCAGCAATTTGCACTGTTGAGCAAAATTACCCCTAATTCTATGTTCAATTTATCTCCTATACTAAATTTTCTCCATTATGAATTCAGGATAGAGGCCATCACTGCTTTCATTGCAATTCCAGATCATAGTTTCTGTTTTGGCAAGACTGAAATCAAAATTACCTGACTGAATAGTCAAGTCACCTAACAGGGACATTGGTGGTTTTTGCAATATATTATGAATAATGCCAACATCTACAAAACTCACCAAGCAGTCATTGTTAGGTTAAAAAAAAAAAAAAAAAAACATTAAGTAAATAAATAAAATAAAAAAAACAGGTTTACTAAAAAGCACTATTAGGCTTGTATAAAAAAAAAAGTGCTAGGATTGTAAAAAAACACTTAAGCTTTAAAAAAAAAAAAAAAAAAAAAAAATACATAGGTTTGTAAAAAAAAAAAAATACTTAAGCTTGTAAAAAAAACAGTACTAGTATTGTAAAGAACAGAGTTCAAAACAAAAAAAAACACTGTTATGTTTAAAAAAAAAAAAAAAAAAAATACAAAACACACCACAGCAAAATTGGGAAAGGGCTAAACTGATAACTGCAACCCTCAACAAATAAACTATGTTATTTCTACAAGTAATAGTATTTATGTTCTGAAAGTCACTATTTTTATCTTTTTCTTATAACTTGCCTCCTTCATCCCTTACAATGTTTCAACCTAAGATCAAAATCCTAAAGCACAACATCAATGGTGAAAATCAACCGGGAAATAAGACCCCTAGCACAAAAAGCTGAGTGGGATAGGATTATAAAAAATCATTGTGCACATTTAAACAATTGTTTTTCTACAATACCCTGTGAGCAAATGAGGTACAAATTTCTGCAGAGACACATTTAATTTTCAAATCATCTGTTAATATTCAATGGTACTAAGCCAAAATAAACCAGTTACAAATCTCTCATGATGATCTAACAACTATCTGATGATGATCTCCACTTATTGTGCATCAATTTTTTCAAGATTTTCATCTTTTTGTCTGTATTAAAGACTGAACTTCAACTTACTTTTTACCATGTTTGAAACAAGCGTACCACTTACACTGGTTTTATATAAGTCTTAAAAGATTTTCAAAGCATTGCAACAATTTCAGGAGTTCTAATTAATTGAAAGCAAAACAACTTCAAAGTGATTGTTTTGGTGGGATTTTTTTTGGGGGGGTACAACCATTGCAATAGCTAAAAAAACAGATACCAAACAAATTTGCAAACACCAGAAAAAAAGAAAAGCCACAAAAAACAAATCAATGAATCCAGATATCATGCCATGTGGCAATCTGACTATGAATAGTATCAACTCATAACAGCTAGCAGTACAATGTGCAACTATATCCAGTTCCCATGCCACATTTGAATTCTGTTTTTTTCTTTCATTTTTTTTTTTTTTTTTTTTTTTTAGAGTCTCCCACTATGTACTTCCCAAAACACATACATTATATGTATACTTTGCTGGGTTTTGCTTTTTCAAAATCACAAATTGTTAATGTTCACTTTATCCTGAAGATCTATTCTCTAAAAGATTTTGATTGCACTAAGTGGTTATAAAAAGTTTGATGTCTTATCACCTCATAGCTAAGAATCTTTGTAAAGTTCAACCATGCAAAACAGTTATTTTTAGTTTGGTTCATTTCATTTTATGGCATATCAACCTCAATGGGTTATTTAATGCCAACAAGATTTTTATTGCTAGTAATATTTTTTTTTTTTTTTCAAAAATGTATAGCGGGTAATATTTTTTTCTCAAAAATTTATTGCTGGAAATAATTTTTTACAATGTATTTCTGGTATTAAAACCTATTTTTACACTTTCGTAGTGTTTTAACCCCAGTTTGGGGGTTAATTATTTACCCATAGCTGGGACCCTAACAGTTGCTACCACCCTGAGTCAGGGTGTACTTGGGAACACAAGCAATTAAGAGGTGATTCCACACTCTTCATACCTCCTGATCAGAGGCCTTACTGTTGGACGTAGTTTATCGTCATACCCAGAACGGCAATTATTTTGCTTGTGTTCCTAGCAAATGCCAATAGAACACACTCTATACCAATATAAAGCCACCATCAGCTGACATGATGGATCCATATTCTCATGTTTCCTCTACATACAAATTCAACAGTCTGCATGGAGATGTTGGAAATATGAATTCTAACCAAGTGACATAGCACCAGTCTTCCAGAGTATCAAGATCTATGGAATGCAATGTTTGCTATCCAATGCATGGAGTGCCACCAATGTTGAATTAGGATGAGAGTTGATCTAATGATCCCCTTTGTTGGGCAGTTGCAATACTTGTTAGTTGACAGCAGTGCCATTATTGCATCATCTCTGAAGACCTGCAATTTTCACATGCTACTTGTATCTGTCCAACATTCACCGGTCCCTGGTATACCCTTGCTATCAATACCAAAAAAAAACAGAGTAGTTGCCACTACAGACAGAGTGAGAGAGGAGAATCCGCTCCCATCTTTTTGGCCTCACAAATCGTTCTGCAATCCACTAGCGTTAAATTCTGTCTGCCTCCTATAGTTATCACACCTACAGTATTTCTTTACCGATTATATCATATAGAGGTTATCCGGCGTGCACCTGAAGGTGGTGTAATGGTTAGCAAGCTTGTCTTGCTATAACAATTACGACTTAGTAGTGAGTTCGATCCTCACTGGGTACCCCACACTTTTGGTTTTGTGCCACATCTAAGTTATGCTTGGAAAATAACTATACAGATTATCCAGCTGGGGCCATTTCTATAAAAAAAAAAAAAAATCTAAATGTACACATGTAATTTTGGGGCACAAAAATCTGTCATTTTTACTAAACCTTCAATGCTAATATTGTTTGGTGTGTCAGTATCAAAGCAATTTGCATTGAATTCAGTTTACCTCGTTTTCTCATAGCAGGAGAGATAAAGGAAGATAAGCCTTGCTCAGGAAACAGGCTGTAAAGTATTTGGCACTGGACCATTTCACAAATTTACCAATGCTTAATGTATGAAAGGTAGAATAGTAATTTCTGTCCGAATTTATGGGACAAGGAGTTATCACTATTTTACACGTGGATTATCTTGTTCTCATCTTTGTTGTTATAGAAAGGTAATGTTAATTTATGCATATGCTTAAAATTCATAAATATTACTAATAAATCTAAGAAAAAAAGTCTTCTGGAAAGAAGAGTTTAAATGAAACTAATATTTGACCAACTAGCATTACTGACATGGCTAATAATAAATTTCATTTATTGTGTTTTTTAATGTTATAGATCAGCAATCCCCAGCCACCACCATTATTGCATCATCTGTGGAGACCTGCAATTTTCACATGCTACTTATATTTGTCCAAAATTCATCTGTCCCTGGTATACTCATGCTATCAGTGCCAAAGAAGAGTAGTTGCCACCACAGAGAGCCACCACCCAAACACACACACACAAATCTTTCTGGCATCATCAAACACCCACCTTCAGGTCCACTGAAAAATTGCCTTGCATGACACTGGTCTGTGACACAGAAAGGTTTGGGGGCCACTGTTATAGGTTATATAGCAAGTTTGTCAACAAAGTTTATTCAAAGCAAAGAAAGAATCCTCTCCATCCAATACCGAGCAACTACAGTATTTGCTTAAACTTACTATTCCTGCAATATTAGGTCTAAATAAAATATCTACTGGGCGCGATGGGTAAATTGTCGCTATATTATATTTTTAATTTCATGCATGCATGTTTGTTTTTGATTTTGTTGACGGCACAGTACAGTAGGGTTAGTGGGTCACCATCTATGAGATGGACAGCACCATGATGTAATTCACTCTGCCAGAAATTAGGAAACGGAATGCTGTACTGCTTGGCATTTGCATTGGAAGATCTAATACAAACATTTCAGAGTGTTTGGGTGTCAATCTGAGGACAGTGCAGAGGATTTGGAAAGAGTTGGATGAGTCTAATGGTGATTATGAAGGTGTTTGGAGTGATCACTAGTGATGGCAACATTATACCTCCATTCATCTTCCCACGGGACTCGGACAACATGGAGGTTTACATCAAGTGCCTTGAGGAAGCAGTGCAACCCTGGGTCAAGAGGATGGCTGCTGCAAGACACTATGTCTGGCAACATGACTCTGCACCACGCTACACAAGCAGGAAAAT
Organism: Acanthosepion esculentum; assembly: GCA_964036315.1. NCBI lineage: Eukaryota > Metazoa > Mollusca > Cephalopoda > Sepiida > Sepiidae > Acanthosepion > Acanthosepion esculentum. The sequence continues at coordinate 56,185,899 of OZ038485.1, forward strand.
GCAATCATGGCTGTCAGGCAATTTCTGCAACCACATCACCCATTTCATCTGACCACCTAACTCCTCAGACTGCAACCCACTTGATTATTATTTGTGAGGTGCAGTTGAGCAATAGACCAACAAAACTCCTTGTAACACCAAAGATGAACTGAAGTCAAGGATTATGGAAACACTCACCAACTTAAACAAAGAGACTGTCCAGAAGAGTTACAGGAGATCCCAAAGTTATCTGAAAGCCATGGTTGAAGCCAATGGCAATTTTATTGAATAAATCTACTCTTTCATATTTCAAGATAATTTTGTGTAGTTTTGGTAAATATATGTTAAAATGAGATGTCAGTGTTATTTTCATTGTTGCATAATTTAGACAATTTATCCAACGCAACCTGTATAAATTCAGCCATGATACTTACTGATAAGGAGGCACAGGTTAGGCCAACTGTGAGGATTTTGAATGATCATTTGCAAATAAGCCACAGGATCAATCAGGATTCCATAACTGTAACAAACAGCAATATAAAGAAAAAGAAATTCAAAAACCTGAAAAGGTTATGGTAACCTTTACAGAAAAAGATGAAATGTTAAATTCTATTTACAACCATTAACAAGGGGCATCTCAAGATCACTCATAAGTTCACTCCCACCATAAACAACTTTGTGGATAAATTGTACAAGAAAAAGCATATTGCCATAAATTTTCCATAAAAAAAAAAAAAATGTCACCTTTTTGTTCAGAAAAGCAAGTAATTATATAAAAAACAATTATTTCACTAAATATACTAGTAACAAGTTACTTAATTAAAAAAGGATTAATCACTCATTGATATACACCTGATCAGAGGTTTGTAATCTACAATCTTTCTAGTTATAAAAATTAATAAAGGGAGCCTATGACAGAATGAGATTGAGGAGGTTAGTTTTATAAGTTATTGCTTGTGAATTTAATCCATGCTGGATATATCACTACTCCAGACTTGTATCAAAATCAGCTAAACTGGAATATATTTGCAAAATGAATCTTTACATGCCCTGTGAACTTATATTTCATAAACGGTTTCAGTAAAATAACATTTTATTTTTTTAAACTATCGATTAGTCTATCGTTTGTCACTTCCATAGCCTTTTTACCTGTATTTCACCTTCACTAGTTTAAGTTCACATCATATTCAGAGTTATTTTGTATTAACTATAATCACTGCACCATCCTTTCTGAGTGACAACTTTCAAAAACACATGACAAACTTAGATAGCCATCCACATTCCAAAGTCCTGATGTCTTTGTCCTCCCACCTTCACTCCATATAACAAGGTTCACTGATTTTTCTGTTGGCAAGTTGTCTCAACATCTACTGATTGGGCTATTATGTTACAAAGTGGGACATAGAACAAACAAAAAAAAAAGATTAAAAAATTATCAATAGAAACTAACAATTCTGTCAATGCAAAAGATTAACTGATCCTTAAAAGATACTTAATTTTCTAGTGCACACATAATTTAACATACTTACTTAATAAGGTTCTCCAAAACAAGTCTTGTGTTAGATATACCCTGAAACAGAGTAAAAACAAAGGAATTGAATAAAATACAGTTTTATTTTTTTAATATCTTTCGTTAAAATTGTACTGTTTGTGAAGAAAAACTTTAAAAATCTATATAAATTTAAGATTTAGTAAAATAAACAAATTAGAGAGATTCAAATTATATCAAACACATTTATAGCATATTCTATTAATTAATCAAATTTCAGACAAAATAAAACCTCTTTTTATTGAAAATTATTAATATACAATATACTGAGTGGATACCAACTTAAAAAAATAAATTTAATTAACTCATAATTTACAGAGAAAGATCAAATTTAAAATATATTTCAAATTAACCTGCAAAGTTTCAGCTTTTAAGCATTTATAATTATTAAGTTATTAGAAATGTTATACTCTTCAATTAACATTTTAGAATGGAGCCAAACCATAATGTTCAGTATTTGCAGAGTCTTTTGTTTAATTCTATGTTTGTGTGCCATGTATAAGTAAAAGACAACATATCAAGTAGCCAGTCCAAGTAAAAATGTAATAAAAGGAGTCTTTTCTGCATATAGTCTATTTCCTGTCATATATATATATATATATATATATATATATATATATATATATATATATAGAGAGAGAGAGAGAGAGAGAGACTAAGTGTGACAATTATTTTAATATATTTTCTGTTTATACCTTATTTTTACAGATACAAATATTTAAGTAAATGTTAATAAACAGTATTAACTACATTTATCGGCCTGAATGTCCAAGAAATTTCATTTCGACAGGAATCGAACCTGTATCCTAAACAGAACTGTCATATAGCCTAATCTGCTATACCATTTAGCTATGGGAAATTTGTTTTTTAAAAACAGAAATTTGGCTTTACTAACCAGACACTTCCTCTGTAGGTAAATGGTATAGCACATCAATGACAATATTCTTCCTATAACTTTGAAAAGAAAAGAAAAAAATCTTCGCTCAAAGATATTGGGAAATTTAACAAAGATGAGAAAAACTTTCCATGTAAAATATTGGAACAAGTTGCATGCAAAATTTGGAAAGTTATATAACCAATATAACCATTGCTGCTTGAATAGTTTTAAAGAAATTTGCTAATATTGTTTTGGTTTATACTGCCAGAAAAAGAAACCACTTTCCCATACAAACAATACATCTCAGGAAGACCATAGAATGGACTGGCTAAAAAATAGTGCTGGCAATATCAAAGAAAAGATTTAATTGTACTATTAAAATGAAACTATTTTTCAAATGATCATTTTTATCTTTGCTGTTTAGTCAAAACCCAAAAAGCTCAAATTGGCAGATACCTGTCTGAAAAGTCATTTACAAGTCAAATAACATTAAACAAACATTATTTGTTGCATGTAAATCATCACTTTCAGATACATTCTAGACTTAAAAATTGAAAGGCAAAAAGAGTCAACGGCCAATTTTTACTTTCAAGTGATTATCATGAAGTCTATTAGCAAAGAGTTCAATATCACATTCACTGGTGTGCAAAAGTTTCAGGCCAACTACATAAAATGATTACACACCTTTATTTTATTAAGATAAATTACTGATAAAAGCATACTGCTAAATTACGTGGACCTTGAGGATTGAAAAATAAGTTGTTGCGTTTTCATAGGTGGCATGTAACAGAATACACCACTTTAAGCAGGTTGAAAGTGAAAAAAAGGCCATGCAAAATTATTTGGCCAATGATAGCTTAAATGATAAAGTAATGATAATATGCAAATTTCTAAGAATTGTTCCATCTTATTAACATTAGCGTGAGGTATCTTGACAAGTTGTAGTTGAACATCTTTTTTCTTTTAACACTAAAATCATGGATAAAATTTCTGTTAAAACAAAAGATGAATGTTGTGACTTGGAAAGGGGAATATCACTCAATCAGAGACAGCCAGGCAGTTGGGAATTTCCAGAAACAGTGTTCAAACAATCCAAAAGACTTTTGCTACTACAAAGTGTTTAAAGTGCAAATAAAACCAAAAGATCACAAAGGTTAAACAAGAGAGATGAAAGAAAGATTATGAGAGTCTCTGTAGCCAATCCAAAATCAACAGTCAAATAAGTGAGGAGTGAATGCAGTCTTAACATTGAGGTTTCAGTTGATACAATACACAGAGTATTACAAAAAAACTTTAATTAGCATATAGCAAAAAAAAAAAAAAAAAAAAAACATTATTAACCAAAAAACATTGAAATAATCAAAAGAACATCTAACATGGAATGCTGGAGTGGAAAGTGTCAAGAAGTAATTTTTAGTGATGAGAGTTACATTCTAATGCAAGAGAATATGTAAAAAGACCCGTGAAAGAAAGAAACATTGCAAAATACACTAAAAAGACAACATTTGGTGGTGGACATATAATGGTATGGGGTTGCATCAAGAATGATGGCAGAAAAAATTGGTAAAACTTGATAGAAAACTAAACAGTGAATATTAGTTTACTATGGTCTAATCTTCTGCCAGACTATGACAATAGGGACATTTTTAAGCAGGATGATGTTCACGCCATACACGACATTGAACAAAATAGACTAGCCAGCACAAAGGGCTCATTTCAATATAATTAAATTATTGTGGTGGAAACTGAAGAAACAAGTTCTCCCAAAAAACAAAAAAAAAACAAAAACATGCAATTTCCAAGAGATTTGGGATTACTGCTAAGAAAAAGGGGAAATAATTTCCAATGAGAAAATAAGGATCTTTTTCCATTTGAAGACATCAAATTGAGGTATTTAATCAAGTAAAAAAAAAAAAAAAAAAAAAAACAGCAAAATTAATTACTAATTTCAGACTTTCTGTAATAATAAAAATTACTTTTTACCAAAAAGAAGTCCTTTTTAACTTAAGTGAAAAAGCTGAAAGGTGAAAATTTTGCTGATAGCCCAGTATTTTTAGATAACATTAATAAAAATGCAGCAAATTGTTTTCTGGCCCTCAAAGATCATAAAATGTATTGAGAAAAGCATACTGCTAATCACTCTTGATTTGAGAGTAAAATTAAAAGAAATAAATTCACCAAAGATTTTGTATGTCATATATCCAAATTTAATGGATGCTTGTCCAAAATTATTTCACCAAAACAATCAAAAAGCTACACTGAAGTAGTATTAAGAAAATAAATGAAAGCTGCTTAAAATTATTAAAAGCAAGGGGTAAAATGGTAAGTGCAATGAAGAAAATGAAGTGTGTATTCAATATTCAAAAACATGAGAAAATTATTCCAGCCAATTAGATGTGGCCTGGTATATAATTTCCATCTTTTAACATACACACACACCGTAAGCAATTAATGGACTCTTAATTCAACACTAATTTTTATTACTATAAGCTTTTTAATTTAGTGAGTAGTAGACATCTTTTGTTAAGCGGTGAAATTAATGTCTAGCAGCCTAGAAACTGAAAATCTTACTAACTGTATGTGTATATAATATATAACACATACATACAAGTGATTCCAAACAGAAATTGAACCTGCATTCCTTTTTTTTCATCATGAAAACCACTTTCAAGCCAAGTGTGCTTTACCATTGAACCACAAGTATCCATCACAGCAAAGCAAAGTTCAATTACCATATTTAAGAAATAGACATCTCTTGTGTAATATATCTGAACTTTGCTTTGCTCTGATGGCTTCTCATGTCTTAATAGTAAAGCACACTTGATTTTGAAAGTGATTTTCCAGGTTATAAAGGGAATACAAGTTTGTTTCTTGTCAAGAGAAACAGTTTCTTTAATAGGACTTTCAATCTTAAGGCTGATAGACAATAATTTCAGTTCTTAAAAAAAAAAAAAAAAAAAACTATTCTGTCTAACCACAAATATATAACATTTACAGTAATTAAAAATACACTCCAATAAAAATAATTAAAATTTTACCAAATTAAAAACTTTATACTGTGAACGATAAGGTATCTGCAGTCCAGAGAAATCTGTTTTTCAAAGTCATGAATATTTTACACATAAAACATGTTAAAAAATAAACAAATTAAGCTTGCTACATTTAATACTTACTAGAGTATAAAAAAAGCAGCCAGTTGAGAATCCAGTGCCTATAATTAAAACCAATTGAACCTGACCAATGTCTATTTGTAGCTGCTTGCTGTGAGAACAAAGATATCCGGAATGGTCTGCCTGTCCTCAGTAAAGAGGAATTCATTGCTGAAAGCAACAGGGAGGTGACAACAATTTCTAGCTGTAGTCTAGAGCACAATGGTGGATACTGGATGATGATCACCTCAGAAGGTAGCAAGAAATTTAAACTTTGGATACAGAGAAGGAAGAAAGGAAGGAAGGATGGAACGACTGACAGAGCTTTTAATGTGCACCCTTAATATGGTACCTTCTTCAATTTGGTGTCACAATTTTGGTAGGTCATTCAATTACTTAAATTGTGTGTGTGTGTGTGTGTGTGTATGTGTGTGTGAAGCAGTAAGAATATGTACCTGTCTTTAAGCATTACTGCATTCAAATGAGCAGGGTACTTTAGTGTTACAACCTCGATACATCTTTCTTATATACCAAACAGATGTACATGTGCATACTCAACTATTTAAATTTTGAATTTTCTCAGCCTGTTATTCCAGGCACCCAGTATATTTTATTTTTCACTTTTTCTAACTTGTACATTTATTCCAACCTCTTCTGCCTCCATTTTTGTTCCAGAAACAAATTAATTTTGAAATAATTTTCCAACCTACCCTTTATTCCAGAATAAAGCATATTTTAAATGCTTTCTTTTTTACTGTAAGTGCTTATCATGGTCAGTTTTAGTCTGAATGTAAATGGTTCTCTTTACTTTGGGTCACAAAATAAGTCAAGTGATTCACTTAGTAAAAGAACAAAAAAAAAAAAAAACAAAGTAGGTATATGTTCTATGGAGAACAATTACATATTTTGATTAATGCACATTTATACAGAATATGCTAAAAAAACTCTTATTAAAACAGTATTTTATATTAGTTTGCAGTATAGCAATATTTGTATATATCTTCATGATAAATGTATCGTATGAATTGCTAGTTAAGATTAACTGAAAGAGAATGTTTTTCATGAGTTTTTCTTACAAAAAAAATTTATGCCACATAAAAGCCAGTATACATTTATAAATAGGAAGTCACCTTAATAAGTTGGTAGTCATGTAAACCTTAAAATGGTAAACTGGGGGTGGGGTATTGAAACTTAATATGCAATTAATTTCTTTTAAGAATATTTTAAGAGCTTCAAGTTAGGATTTAAAGTTTTCTATCTCTATTATAATTTTGATTAATAAATATTTTCTATTTTTGGTGCTTTACCAAATTTACATAATTCATATGAACAAATAGAAAACTTACATTTAAATAAAGAACTAAATATTTTTACAAAATAATAAGTAAATAAAATAAAATGCTTATTGTACATAGAAAATTTCTGATATAAATCTAACACGTATCTTTATTGCAAACAGCTGTTAATGTTAATATTCTGATGTTTGATCTCTAGAATACAGATTTTGGTAAGTTGGTCAGGCTGAAAAATTTTAGGCAATTTTTTGTAGATGTTAAAATTTTATCACTAATAATCATACTATGAATTTGTAAACAGTTAAAAAAAAAAAATTTAAAACTAAGATTCACAAATTTACTGACATAATTGGTTCTGGACTTTAAAACATTTTAATGAATCATAAACCGACCCAAACACACACACACTTGTTAATTTTTTTTTTTTTTTTTAAATAATGAAAAGTTGAAGGCAAGTCAGATACAGTATAAAATCATATTTTAGGATATTTCAATCTGACACTTCCAATAACAGGACTATTATATAATAAAAATTTTATATGAAGGTTTATTGGAATTTTTTGGCAAATGTGTGCCATTTAACAGTTTAAGAGATTGAAATGAAATTTAAAACTTAGCTTATATTGTAGTAAAAAAATTCAAATGACCCTACATCTTGATTATTAAAAAGCTATAAGTAAAGAATTTAGGATCAAAATCTATCTCAGACACACACATAAAGGTGTGCCTGTACAAGAAAACAAAATTATATATATATATATATATATATATATATATATGGCATGCGCACAAGCGCTCACACAGGTCATATTTGGCAATCCCCTTTCATCATTTAATGAGCTACTGTGTTAAGTATAGATTTAATGCAATAAAATACTAAAAAGTTGATTATAGAAGATATTTAATACTACTAAAAAGATATGGGTAACAAAAAAAAAAAAAGAAAAAAGATATACACAAATGAAGTGTGCGATTCTATGTAGGTATGTATGTAAATGTATGGTGAGCAATAAGCATCTGTCTTGGCAAAGGTGGCAGCCATTTTTAAATTATAAAGATTAGTAAAAAAAAAATCCATTTTGACCAGACACTGCTATTAAAGTAGGTTTTCTTAGTTTACTTTTATAAATATTCAACCTATACCTGAACTTCTCTTTATTAAAACAAGAAATTTTCATTAGTTCTTATCTGTTAGTTGTAAATTTTTATAAGATAGTGTTCACTCTTACCTTTTCCTACAGTAATCTAGTTTTAAAATTTAATACAAAAATGTTGAATGTACTAAGAGAAAAAATATTAGGCTTTGAGTAATTTATTTGTTAATATTCCTACCTTCAACATCATTTTTAGAATGTACAGAAATATAACAGGGAATTTTTTTTTACACTAAAAAAATAAAAAATAATAATAATAATAATGATGAAAGAAAGAAAGAAAGAATTAATCATTTTTTATCATTTTCTGACCCAATTAATTTTGCATAAAAACACTCAATAAGATAATAGCAAGTTAGCATAGTACTATTCTTTCATTCTGAATAGAATTTAAATCCAGATAATTGGTATCTGCACTTAATACATTCAATGTCATTTTCCAAGCATCAGGAAAACACAGGCTTGACAATTCATCCTGTTTATTTTCAGAGTTTGTAACAAAATAGGACATTTATTGTTTGCATTTTGGAATCGGCATTCATGAAATGCTTTTTTATTAAAAAAAAAAACTATCTTAGCCCGCTTGTTCAGAATTAAACTGTGTGTGTGTGTGTCACGTATTAAGGTTGCAGAGATAACCACATGTATTGCAGCCATGGCAACAGTGGTATGTCTAGGGCAAGATATTAATAGCTTGACAAGAACCTATTCCTCTTCAGACTAGATATGAATTCAGAGTTTTCTTTCTAGATTGGTTGCCACTGCATGGCAAGAGAACCCAGTCAGCCTTGCTACTTAACCCATAGATGGGGGAGAAATGGAGTCATATTTCCAAGAGGTATTTGTGCAAAAGTGAATATAATGAACTTGGCTAGAATTTGAACTTGGCACTCCGATTTCTCATTCTGCATTGTTAACCAATACAGTAGCTGCACATCCAGTATTAACATGACCCATTCAAAAGTAAACTAGTAATCATATAATGCCATCACTTCTAGGATTTCAGCCTTTCAGGCAATTTAAAATCAATATTAATTGAATTTTTTTCTAGTTAATCTTGCAGAGATGCACTCATTGCAGTTTAAGCAGATTGTATTGAACCTAAAACAAAAGTTGTTTCTTATATTTTCTCAAAAAAATAAAGAAAAAAAAAATAATAATAATAATCTATATTCTCTTACCCGACTACTACCTACATCAGCATTTTGCAACCTTTTTACTCTTGTGGAACCCGTGTGTGTGTGTGTGTGTGTGTGTGTGTGTGTGTATATATATATATATATATATAAAATAGCTGGGCATTCGTATTCAAGGATTCCCATCTATTAGGGTGGCTAGCCAATCCCTATTGCAGACACTCGCTCAGGCACATTTGTGTTCAACACCCACAGAGCCAACCTGTGGTTTATACTGCAACTATGCTGAGCAGACCTTAGTTACAGTTTCTGGGAGAGACTGTTATCTAGTGTGATCAACAATCTGAACAAGGCCAGCACACTCAAACCCTTGGTCATGACAACCTGTGACTTCATGCTAGCACAGCTATTGACAGCCTCCAAAGGTTCCGTCTACCCAATTTCACTCACAAGGCTTAGGTCAACACTAGAGATTTAGAGCTGACCAGTAGCAAACAATACAAACAACAAAGATAAATTCACTACGAAGAATATGCTTAAAGTAAAAGCAAAAAGAAATAAAACAAAAAAAAAATAAAATAAGTGTCAACTTATAAACTTAATCTTCTGAAAGGAAATGAGTTAAATAAAATAGTACTTATATATTGTGAAGAGAAATCTAATAGAAATCCAACAATCCTAGTTTAATCAATGGTACATTCCTTCAATAAGCAATCACTGTAGTTACGTTTTTTTTTAAATCTTTGTTAACAAGTGTTATATTTTTAGTAATATTGTTGTGATTGCTGTAGTTACTGAAAATACAAGGAAAAAATAAATTATCCAAGAATATTGTGCTATTAATCATGGCACATACACAGACAATATGAAGTTCAACCGTAAGCTAATATTGATTATAATAAATAGTTTTTCCATCTCTCTCATATATATATATATATATATATATTAATGACAGAAGTTTAAAAGTTATGGTATTTCTGGATGATTTTTTTTTTAACAGATTCAATCTTTCTCATCAAATCGCAAAATGAAAGTTATCATGAATGGCCACTCTTCTAGATCTTTTTGCATTAATGCAGGTGTCCTCCAAGGACTATCCTTGGAACTACATTTTTCCTAATTTTCATCAACAACCTTCCTGATGTCTTCAGTTCTCAGTATTTATATTGATGACAATTATTTACTCCTGTCTTAATAGTAAGTAATCTCTTCAATATGGTTAAATTGGCAGCGAGTCTCAAAAATGACCAACAATCTTTTAACAGAGGCAATTTTAACACCTCCAAAACAAAATTGCTCTTTTAATTGTGCAAGAGAACCCTATTTGCCTTCCATCAGCAGAAGATTACTCAATGCACCGTCTCGGGTTAACGTTTTCCACCGAAATGAAGTGGAAAGATTATATTGACTTAATTAGGAAAGTTGGCTCACTGTGTCATGCTAAACAGAATCTCTTATGCATTTAAAAGTCTACCATTTGTCCATGCATTGATTATTGTTGCCACATCTGTTCTGATGCTTCTGCAATGTTATTGATCCTGAACTGGCATTTCAGCTTCAGTCACTTTCCCATCACCATAATGTAGCTTCCTTGTGCCTTTTCTATGTGTTCATGGTAATTGTTATGTTTCCTCTAGGGTATCTAGAAGAAACATAACAATTTAAGTGCAGTACTCGATTAGCGGCAAGGTCTCATTTTGCAGTTGAAATAGCTAGATGTAAGTAAGTCCGATGCTAATAGTGGTTTCTCTCGCACTTCTCGCTTGTTAAACTCTTCCAGTTTCTTGCTTTCCAGTTAAATTTGATTTTCAAAAATTTAAATCCAATGTTAATTATTATCTTCTGTCTTCTTAATTCCTGTTCTTTTATTCTTTTCTCCTTAATGTTTTTTTCTCGTATTCTCTCACACTCGATAACCCCTTGCGCCTTAGTGTGAAACGATTAAAGCAAAAGCTACTTTATAACATTGAGGATAAAACCTCTAGTCGAGATAAGAAACAAAATTTAAAAAAAAAATTTAAAAAAATTAAAAAAAAAAAAAAGAAATACAAAAAGAAATATTTAAACAAAACATATTTTTAGCATTCAGTTATATGCATAGAAGTCAGCAAACTTTTACCATTAAAGTTTTTAACCAAATCAAATATTCTACAATCTAAAAACTTTATATAGTAAAAAGGAAGCACAGATTAAAGAATCCATTGATTGCATAAAAAGTGTGTGTGTATATATATATATATATATATATATATATATATATGCCCAAATAAAAACATAGCTATAGACATGCACATTTAAAAAGACAAAATGGAAAGCTTACCAAGAGTAAGACACAGAGGTTCAAAAGTCCTCGGTAGTTTGTAAACCCACTTGTTGCACTAAGTAGTGAATCAACTGTTCGATGAACTCTGAAGAAAAAAAAAAAATGATAGATTTAAAGACATGTTTCTTTAATCTTTTCAGTGGGATGCTAAAAAGTTAATTCTGCTTTTATCATAAAATGACAATTGGAGCATTTAGTTTTAAATAATTTAATTAAGAAAAGATTCCTTGCTTGTAGGGATACAGCTGTAATGTTAGCTTGGACAAAAACAAAAACTTTTTTAAAAATTGACCTTATTGTTCAATTGTAGCACTCAAAATTAAAGAAAACAAGTAATATTTTAATCATATTATTCCTTTTATATTAAATAAAAATGAGCTACCAGGTAGGTTGGTGGATTTTATAACAAAAATGTATTACACTATTAAAAGTTGAAATCATTTTTTTTGTTTTATTACACCCAAATCTCTAGGGAAAGATTGTCCCAACTTATATCCAACTCTGCTGACAAATATTGGCCCCAGCTAACACTTGATAGATTGCTCCCCCTTTGGCAGTGGTGCATGGATGGAAGCGTCTGCAGTGGAATTCAGTTGGTGCATTGTAGGCCCCTACCAATAGGGACAGTATAATGCTACAGATTACATTATAGGAATATGACTAAATATAGAATTATTGGGTCTATTTAAGGATATGTAATGTATTTAGCAACAATTCCACTGGGCAAGTTTAGAACCCAAATACATGTTAAATCCCAAATCCCAACTTTTAAGGAAGATCAGCACAAGATAACGTCTGCACCCATTATCTTATGCCATACTAAAAAAATTTAAAAAAAAACCCTATGAAATTTAGAATACACTTAACCTGTGCTATACAGAAAAATGTCTAAAGTGTTATAAAATTACATTGTAGCATACACAAAATAATACTAAAGTACTAAATAATACTAAAAAGGGACATTACAGTTAGTGTCATACTACCCAATATCAAGAAAACCAAATATTTTTGAAAGTTGCTAGTTTTGAATCTGACAGACTTTAGTAATTTGTTACTTAGCAATTTTGTAGGAATCACTAGACATTTCACAAAATCAATACTCCTTGACAAAAAATAAAAGATCATTCAGTCACACATTTAACCAATTTTAATTAGATTTGTTTGTTTCTATAATTTGTTTATTTTTTTATTTTTTGGAAAAAAAATAAAAATAAACAAAGCTAAATTTTAGTAACAAATACATATTCAAAAATCCAACTGAAATCCAAATAATTTATAAAGTTTAATAAAAACTCCATATTTATTCCTTGATTACGAAATTTAGGAAAAAGTGACTTTATAGAAATAATAATAATATATATAGATAGAGAGATTTCTCAGGAAATGAGCATTGTACTGAAGAAAACTTTATCTCGAAAAACTGTGTCTCGTCCTTTAGTTGAACATGACCTACAAGCAAGAGCACCTGCAGTGAAGCCACTGATCAGCTCCAAGAATAAAAAGTGTCGTCTTACCTTTGCAACCGAATATGTGTTGTGGTCTCAAGAAAAATGGCAAATGGTGCATTTCAGTGATGAATGTAAGTCTGTTATTTTCCTCAGATGGGAAAAGGTACGTTTGTCAAAAAGTAGGTAAAAAATTGTCGCCTAAATGCCTTAAGACTAGTGTTAAATTCAGTGGAGGAAGTGTCATGGTTTGGGGGATGATATCTGGGGATGATGTGGGCCCTTTGGTGCGATTACATGGAAAGGTAAATGCAGGAGTTTATAAACAACGATAAAAGATCATGTCTTGCCTGTGCTGATAAATTCAACTAAGCGACCACCCATATTCATGCAGGACAATGCCCCATATAACAAGGTTAAGGTGGTTATGAACTTCCTCAAGGCTGAAAAGGTTATTGTTATGGATTGGCCTGCTCAAAGCCCAGATCTCAATCCTATTGAAAATGTGTGGAATATTCTAGGAGAATGTTCGAAAGCCAGAAATCCTAAGACAACTGAGCAATTATGGAATACCCTTCAGGAAGAATAGAATAAGATCACCCAGTAAGAAATTGAAAATTTAATTTCCTCATGCAGTTGAACATGTCAAAGTGTGATTGAAGCTAAAGGGCTTCACACTAAATATTAAATAATTCCAGTATTCTCTGTCATTTTTTATTATTTTGTTATTTTTTCAACCATTCTGATCAATTTGGCCACCATGAGTTTGGCAGTAAATCACTAAATCAGCAATAACTTGTGTATTATCCTCTCAAATTACACCAAAATCTCAGACAATAACAATATCGTATTTATTGTGTGAAAATTATAGAATATAAAACAACTTTGATAAAAAAATTATACCTACTTTTCTGACAAAAACAATGCCGTTCTGAACATTTGGGCTGCAACTAGATTATATATATATATATATATATATATATATATATATATATATATATATAGATAGATAGAGAGAGAGATAGATAGAGAGAGAGATAGATAGAGAGAGAGATAGATAGAGAGAGAGAGATAGAGAGAGAGAGAGATAGAGAGAGAGAGATAGAGAGAGAGAGAGATAGAGAGAGAGAGAGATAGAGAGAGAGAGAGATAGAGAGAGAGAGATAGAGAGAGAGAGAGATAGAGAGAGAGAAAAATCCAGGAAAGAATGAGCAGCTCTGAAAGAGTCTGCCCAAAAGTAGCCTACTGACATAAAAGTATTGATGCCATAAGAAATGGCAGAGCTTCAATATTAATTCAAAAACCAGGTAGGCAGTGACTGACCACTACTACAAGTTTCATGGGTTTGCACACAATCTTCAGGTAGCCGGTGGCTGTAGTAGTAGGGTGGGTACCATATTATACCACCGGGTGAGTTCAATTTGACAAGCAAATCAAAATCACAGTGTAAATCATCCAGCCAAGATATAACAAGTGAAACTAGTGTCATGGTATAGGAGCTGAACCCTTAAACCAAAAAACAGTGCTGAACAGGACCTTAATCTTTAATTCAATTTTGCTATCCTCAAAGCTTAACATAAGGCCTATCATTCAAAAAGTCACCAAAACAAATCAAGCACAGTTTTTACACATGCATACTTAAATATACAATATAATGTCAAAAATAAATGCATATTTCAGGAGATTTTTTTTATTATTTTCCTATTTTCAAATTTCATGACTAATTTTTCCTTACTAAAATTTAAAGTGCGACCATATAAGTCACCTGCAGTCCCAATCATGTAAGGTAAATGGCCAATTACCTATACTACAGAATATACTGTATTATCACTTATCAGAAATTACTAATTAAAGCTGTATTTCACATTTGTCTGAAGAGGCAATCATCAAAATAATGCATTAATGCATTACACATGTCCAAGATTTTTTCACTTCCTCTTGCCCAGTGAAACCTAATTTAACGAGGTTACTCAAATATTTATGCATTTTGCAATTGTATGATATATTACTGTGGACATAGAAATCAACATTGTATGGTAACTTATCAATTTTTACACTTCAAGCCGTCTATTTATTTATTTATTTATATATATATATATATATATATATATATATATATATATATATGTGTGTGTGTGTGTCCTAAGATCACATTTAAGCATGATTTAATACATTGATTTGGAAGATCTTGCAAAAATAAAATAAAATAAAAAAATAAAAAAATCAAGTAATTGTTGGATTTTAATGAAACTAATGTTAGTAAAGAGATATATATATATAAAATTTTAAACATGTTACCACCCACTTATTTAATTTTATGAAACTGAAAAATTAAATTTGTAAATCTTAATGTTTATATTAGTCAAAAGCAAAACTCCTTTGAGAATTTACCTACATATTCATATTTGAAAAAAAAAAAAAAAAAAAAAAAAAAATCTCCTGAAATTCTGTTTATGAAATTTAATAAAAATTCAGTATTTATTCATTGATTATTGAATTTAGGTAAAGGTAACTGTGATAATAGCAACAAAGATGAGGACAATAGTCTGAATGTAAATAATATATGTTCTACTATTTAAATGTGTTTATGTTTGTGTATTATAAATGGAAATAACATATTTTACTTTTCCAAACCAACCATTGCATAAGTACTTCAAAATGGGTTTTCAAGCATCTATAATTTTCACAGCTTTTTCAGTAATTCTATTTCCATCATTAAAGATCTGTAATATTGTAATAGATATTCACCAAGCATGAGACCAAATATAACAGTGGAATATCTAAGTGAAAGTGTAGAGCAGTGTAGCAGTCTCTGAAAGTAAAAAATGGAATTGGTAAACCAAGATGCAAAAAGGAAACTACAGGAACTCCTACAGAATTTAGTAAATGAAAGTGAGAAGAAAGGACTAAATATCAACTGCAAGATTAGACTGTATGGTTGTCAGTAAAAGAAACAACCTAACATATTGGAGATACAAAAATTAAACAAAAAATTTAAATCTATAGGAAGTGTTTTTTTACAGAGAATGGAAAATGAAACTCCAAAATCCAAAGGCTCATTGGGATAGCAAACGATGCCTTCCAAAAGTTAAGCAATATATTAAGAAACAGGAAAATTTCATTGAAAGCAAAGAAAATAGTACTGGACTGTTATGCTATATTTGCAGTCCTATATGGCATTGAATGCTGGACAACTTCATCACAAATGAAGAGACTTTAGGCAACAGAAATGTGATTCTACAGAAGGATGCTGAAAATGCCATGGACTGAACATGAGCAATGATGACGCTTTAAAGAAAATGGAAACAAAAATGATATTTATACATTGCATCAGAAAGAGTGGAAATTTTTAGGGCACATAATATGGAAAGAGGACATGGAAAATTTGGCACTCACAGGACATATTGATGGCAAGATGGACAGAGGAAAGAAGCATATAACCTAACAAGATGGTGTAAATGGTTGGCAGAACGAGGATTAGGAGTGAGAGTGAAAAAATAAAATTTACTAAGACCTACAAAAGACAGGAAATTGTGGAAAGCTATGTCCTGAAGGGACATGGCATAAAGAAGAAACCAAGGCTGCTTATAGTCACTTCATTTTAATGCTCTTGAAAAGGCATTAACCAACTTCTAGACCTAGTTATGGATACAGAGGCAAGTCTGTTGGAGTACTTCAGCTCTCTAAGGCAGTCTAAGAGAATATAACAGACAGAAAAAAAGTTTGGCAATAGCCATAACTGGCTCCAAACCAGTTAATAGAGATACTAGATAATCAAGCCAGCATCCTGGTCCACTAACCTATAAAAAGCCTACAATTGTTACAGAAACAAATTTCCAATGAATAAATCCTATAATTGTTCAAAAATGGAAACCAATACTACCCAATAGACTTTGTATTATGGTACTTTATGTTTATATGTTTATACATAACATGTCCTATTTGTTAGACACATGACAGATTTGAACTTTCCACTATATAAACTACAATCATTTTAAAATCTTTTCAAATATCACTAACAATGCAGATTTGCATAATATTAAACATTAGCATATTCAAGCTATAGTCATATAATACTTTGAGTCTTGAAATAAATTTGTTCAACATGCAATTATCAATTTATTTAAATAAATTAAAAAACAATTGTCAAATTTTATGGGATAAGGAATCATTATTTACATTTAGACTAATGTCCTCATTTTTGTTATGTTTTGTCTATTGTGCTTTTCAGCCTTTTTCATGAGACAATAACTTAATGCATTAAAGCAATGTGTGTGAATTTGTGAGTTCAACCCCTGGGCATGGTAGTACTCAACAGAATCCTGGAAAACTGGAATTATGTATTAAGAAAAAAAAATAATTCTCTAGATATGGATAGCAGAAGGAGAAAAATTTATCCTCATAGGTAAAATAAATCACAATTATTTGGATTGATAGACACTTGCTGAAGAAAGCTGGAGGGTACAACAGCCAAACCATTGTGATAAAGAGGAGGACATTAGACCAAATGTAGTAATGAAGAAATAATTTATCAAAAATATTCCCCACCTCAACTTTTAAACATTTACTAGTGCACCCATGCTATCAAAAATGACAGCAATTGTTAGAAAGTTTTAATAACAAGATACAATGAAGCATCTGGTTAGTAAGTTTCCTCTGTAGCTGAATGGTATAACATGTCAGGCTATATGGCAGTTCATGTAGGATACAGGTTCGACTCCTGTCTGGGGACACATTTTCTTTGAGATTTCTCGAACATTCAGGCTGGTAAATTTTGCTAATACTGTTTATTATAAACAGAGCATTTACTTAAATATTTGTATCTATAAAAATAATGTATAAAGCAAAAAAATATATTAAATAATTGTTTTACTTAGTCCATTTCATTATATATATATATATAGTCAACAACAAAATTATTCATACACCCATCAATTTTGGATATTTTTATCCATTTTTCAGAATCTAATGCCCATATGATGCCAGCTTTTTATATGTTAATAAGCACAAAAAAAAAAAGATAAAACTCAATTTTCAGAACAATAGGTTAAATACAACAAATTTGATGGGTGAATTATGCAAAATAGGAAAAAACAAAATTATTTGTACAGTATGAAAAATAGAAAAAAATGAACAATTTTCACAATATTAATAATCAATAGCATGGCCTTTTGTTTTCTACAGTTTTTATAAGATTTGAACATGTCTTTTCTGGGATTTTCTTCTATTTTTCAATGGTTACATGTTCTAATTCCTGAAGGTTTTTTGGTGAGCAACGATTTATTCAAACTTTCAATTCTTGCCATAGATTTTCAATACAATTCAAATCAGGACTCATTGAAGGCCATGGCAGAACTGTAATCTTTTTCTGAAACCACACGGTCACTGATTTAGACGTATGTTTGGGATCTTTATCTTGCTGGAAAGTTAAATCGCCAACCTAGATGAAGATTTTGCACTGATAGTTGTAGAGTTTCATTCAGAATTTTGATATAGTCTTTAGATTTCATTATTCTTCTTATTGCAATTAATTGTCCAGTCCTCCTTGAGCTAAAACAACACCAAAACATCATTGAGCCGCTTCCATGTTTTAATGTTGCCACTGTGTTCTTTGGGAGGAAAGCACCACCTTTTTGTGCTAAATCTTTGATACATTATTATGTCCAAAAAGCTTAATTTTTGTTTCATCACTCCATAGTACTGGTTCCCAAAAGCAATTTTCTTTGTTTTTGGGAAAACATTCTTGAACAATGTGACATGGTTTGTGAAGCTGGGTCAGTTTCCATACAACCCATTTCTATTTAAACAACATTGTATTATGCAAGTACTTACACTGATACCCATCATATCTAAACTTTTGGCGATGTATTTCAAAACAACTCTTGGGTTTAAATTAACCTTGCGACACAATTTTCATGTCATTCTCGGTGACAATTTAGGTTTTCTTCCGTGCCCAGGCAATTTCTCTGATGTGTCAAACTGTTTAGACTTCTTTAAAATGGACTGCGCCATAAATCTAGGGATAGCTAACCAGTTTGAAATAGTGCTGTAACTATTTCCTGACTTGTGGAAGTTAATTCTCTGTCTCAAGTCTATGCTAAGCCCCTTTGTCTTCCCCATTGTGTTGTTAACATAAGAATAGTAATGGTGACGCTATGCACTACGTGTAGTTCTTTGCTGTAATTATGACAAATATTCTACTGAATAAATCGTCTAGAAGGCTTCATGGACAAAATATTTATGTGAATTATTTGTACTTACACAAATCAATAATTTAAAATGATATTTTCTATTGTACAGATAATTTTGTCTTTTCCTATTTTGCATAATAATTTGCCTGTCAAATTTGTTGTATTTAACCTATTGTTCTGAAAAGTGAGTTTTATATTCTTTTTTTTTTGTGTGTGCTTATTAACAAATAAACTGGCAACATACAGGCATTAGATTCTGAGAACTTGATCAAAATATTCAAAATTGATGGGTGTACAAATAATTTCGTCATTAACTTCATTTTTATATATACAGTCAAAGTTTTCATTAAATAAGCAATAAATATTTTTTTTAAAATAAAATAGAAAACTAAAATTTCATTTTAACTTAATATTTTTTCCTTGTATTTGGAAACAAAAACAATGCGATAGAAAAAAATTCATGCTGAAATAGAAAATTTACTGTATTCTAAGAATTATGGTGCTATATTTATAAGAGCTTTTAATATTTTTGCATTAAATTTTGGGAGACAAAAAAAAAAGAAACAGTAGATAGCATTGCTAAATTTCTAACAACATTCCTTTTTGATTAAATGTTGTTAAACTTATACTTATCAAGAAGAAACAGCTGAGTTTTCTAGGACACAATGAGGAAAGATTGCTCAGAAAATATGCTACTCACAGGACAGATTGAAGGCAAGAGAGACAGAGGA
The DNA here is from genome assembly GCA_964036315.1 of Acanthosepion esculentum. Classification (NCBI taxonomy): domain Eukaryota; kingdom Metazoa; phylum Mollusca; class Cephalopoda; order Sepiida; family Sepiidae; genus Acanthosepion; species Acanthosepion esculentum. Next base: position 56,205,728 of record OZ038485.1, read on the forward strand.
AAACAATGCATCACCTTCATGAGCTTCAGTAAATGGAACAGGGTTTGGAAGAAATAACAAAAAGACAAAATTTATTAAGTGCTACAAAGGACAGGTAATTGTGAAAAGCCATGACCGTCTACCTTCACAACAGATGAAGTTAAAGGATTGTTTAGACATTTACAAAGCTTGGTTTTGTCTGGTACAAAGCCATAATAAGACACCAAATGAACATTGAATTCACTTACAAAATAAAATTATTGCACAAGAAAAGAGAAGTGTGTATAGCTTAGCTTTATCTAATAAGACAAGGATAGGAAAGTTATGCCAGGTTTTTACTTTTAGGTGTCTCTTAACTGGGGGGGGGGGGGTCAGAATTGAATTTTTCTCACTATGCAATAAATGGCGCAGGTAATAAAAGTGGGGTCAGAAAGACATTCAGAAGCTCAGAAAGTGTCAAATTAATAAATGAAGTGGTCTTAAGTTTGAATGGGAGTAGGATGTCGGAAAATTTCTTCAAAAATAAAATAACACCCCCTTCTTCTATTAGGCATCTTAGAAATCAAGCCAGCCAACTTTGAAAGATGAACATTACTTTGTAATGTTCACCTTTTACTTTGAACATTGACTACTTGGTGGGAAAAATCAACAAGTATCTCAACCACCTTGCAGACCAGATAATATAAATTTCTGCACTAAATTGCTTAAAAGGAGAACGCAGACTGGTTTTAGAACTCAGGTGCCTATGGCATGCCGAGAAGAAGGGTGGGTGGTTTGGACATAACCAAATATTAAATGACAGCTGACAAAAAATGATATAGCACTTGTACTTTGGTCCTGGATAACAAGAAGGAAAAAAAAAAATGTTTATGTAATTTTTTTTAAAATTATCACTAGATTTAAGTCTTAGCTAAATAGAAGGTTATGGTGACAAAAAAAAAATTTCAAGATAAAAATAAAAATTTATGTACACACACTTAAATTTTATCTGTTTGACTTCATTTGAAGAATTTTAGATAAGGGCTGAACAGTTTAAAGAACAAGATTCTTATTGACGTTATGATTTCTTAAAATAAACATTCAACGGAGGCCATTTGAGAAATTATACATTAAGAAACAAACATAATTTAAAATTTGCTGAATAAAGAGACCTGCTTTCTAGTCAAACACATTCCCACGGTATAAATAATTGAAAAAAATAAAATAATTTTTTCCTATTTCATTTCTTTCAATATTTTTCTTTTATTACCAGTTTTGTTAAAGTTTAAATTTGCACTCAAATTGTTGATTAAAACAATTGACTAGTAAGTTTTATTTATAAACAACTGAATAACAAACAAACAAAAAAATGTTAAGACAAAAAATAAAAACATTCTACTCTTAAATACAAAGTGCATTCCTTAAAGCAATTTGTTTGGTACTTATAAAATGATATCCTCAAAATATGAATATTCATTTTCAAACTTGCCAAAATAATTCTTAACATTTATTATAATTACTATTTTTAAAATTCTACAAAAAACTTATTTATAGACAAAATAGTAAAAAGAAACAATATTGAACAATGTTCTGCACTTCCAATAGAATAGAGATATTTTTATGCTTCTTAAATTCCTATAAAAAAATAAAAGTTCACAATTTTACTTTGGAAGAGTATGTGTGTGTGTGTATATATATATATATATATATATATATATATATATATATATAAGGATCACTCCAAAATAATGGTTCTTAGCGTTTTGACCCACAATGTTAGAGACAGAATAATCCATTCTTTTGTTTTATTATGAATAACAGTCTGGCAAAATGCCATCTGGCATGAAAGTGCATATGAGGTTTATCGTTGAATTTATTCATGAGAAAAAAACTGCATCCATTGACCTTCAGCAATGCTACAGGACATTTGCAAAAACCAAATAATGGACGTGAGCACAGTTAAATCATGAATAATTCATTTCATCAGTGGCAACAGTGATGTGTGTGACAAACCATTTTCTGGGTGGTCCTACATACAAGTATAAATAAATAAAAAAAATAGTTATATATGGGGTGAGGATGGTTTTTTTTTTAACTGAAACTTTGCTCTATCCAATGATGTTATTATGCTCCCTGTATCTGTTGTAATTTCCATGGAAATAAATAGGAGGCATTCATTTTGGAATATCCCACATTTGTCTGTGGAAAATGCTCTTATCACTACAAGTATAGATAAAAAGAAAAATCAAAGAGGAAGATTTACACTAATCCATGTAAAATATCCAATAATATTAGTCATAATGAATTTATATTCTATTTTGCTAGGGTTTATTCATTTGTTTTGAAAAGAAAGTTGTTTGTTTTGCTTTTACTGATAATTAGATGATCTCAGCACTATTAGAAAGCATCATAAAATCATACTGGTTGATTAGTTTTGTGAGTGAAATGGTATAGACAAAACTGTTCCGAAGTCATTGATGGTTGTGCTAGCATGAAGTCACAAGTCATCATGGTTGAGGGTTTCAACATACAAGCCTTGTTCAACTATTGATCACACCAGATTATGTGCTCTCTCACAGAAATTTTAACTAAGGTCAGCTTTGTGGTTGTTGAAGAAATAAATGTACCCGAGTAGGCACCCGTAACAGAGTGATAGTCACCCTAGCTTACAGGTACACTCTGAAAAGAGCCACCATCATCACCATTATTATTATAAATAAGATTATCATTTTCTAACAAGCATTAACAAAATAATCAGGAAAGGATTTTATTTTCCTGAGCCTGAAATAAGAATGGAGCTTCTTACAAGTAAAGATATGTTAATATATTTCAAACAGATACAATCAGTTTGTGTTCCAAACACTGACTATGCGTTTCCTATAAAAGCAAAAGGAAACCTTTTTTTCAGTTTGTTACATGGTCTTATTATATATGACCAAAAGCAAAAGAAAATATAAGCAAAAGAGAGAAGATATACAGAAGTTTGAAAATCCCATCTACTCAGGTATTGGATTGGTACAGTTTTTAATGTTTTTCTGGTTTTCATGCAGTATTGTAAAATTTAAATTTAGGTAGAGATGCTAAACAGACATCCTGATAGTTCATTCATTTACAAATTGTTTTGTTTGTCAAAACAAGCAGTTTTAAATAATACAATGCTTGTAGTGAAAGAAAAGGAAAGAGAAAGGGTGGAGAAAGGTGAGAGACAGGAGTGAGGGAGAGAAACAGAGAGAGGAACTCTTGGGATCGTTAAAAAATGTGTGTGTGTGTGTGTGTGTGTGTGTGTGTGTGTGTGTGTGTGTGTGTGTGTGTGTGTGTGTATTTGTTTAATGCCATGTCCCAGGATATGGGAAATCATAGTTCTCTACAGATTCCTTTTCTTTGTTATCTGTGAATTGCCATGCATCCTTGAGAAAGTGCAATAGAAAAAACTGTTAGTATAGAATTTATGGTAACATCTAGCCATTTCAACTGTAAAATGATGAGACCTTGCTGCCATTCTAGTACTGTGTTTCCCCAGTTACCTTCTTCATAGTTTGTTGTTTTTTTTGTTTTTTTAGTTTAAAATTGTCTTTCTCCTAGACTTGCTACCAATGCAAAGTTAGAGAACTCAATCTACTCCAATATTTAGCACATAGCTAGTGAGAGAAGAAATGTCTTTGGGAATGGCATTAATAGGAAAGTGTGCACAACTGGCTATGCTGTGATTTGAACTCTGCCCACAGATTCTACTGATCAAACCAATAATCATTACACCACCCATAAATTAAAAATACAGTAAACAAATTTAAACTGGAAATTATTTGAAACAAAGGAACACAATTCAGATTTATTGTTTTGGGATACATTTTCTGACTATACCGTATCTGATTTCCAAAAACGCTTTTTGTATATATCCCCCTTATTTTGTAACTTTGCAATTTCTTTTCACCAACTGTAAATTCATGAATTCTTGAAAATTTGTTCAAAAAAATTTAACTTTACCAATAGATTGTCCTTCCCATCACACTACAATTATCAACTTAAGAGGCCATTATTATAGATTTGTAAATGGATAGATAATCTACAAGAAAGGTAGAAAGAAATGCTATATATTTTAATTATTTCCTTTAAACTGACAACTTGTCCTAGGAATGATGATAAACTACATCCAGTAGCAAGGCCTCTGATCAAGAGGTTTTGAGCAGCATGGAACCCTGACCCGGGGTGGTAACACCTGATAGCATCCTAACGATGGCCAAATAGTGAACTCCCAAACTGAGGTTAAAACTCTATGAAAGTATAAAAATACATTTTTACAATAAAAATACCAGCATAGATTTTGAATATCAAAAAACAAAATTTTCAGCAATAGATTTTAATAGTAAAAAAAAAAAAAAAGAAAAGATACCATAGCTCCTAAGAAAATTAAATTTCAGCATTAAATGACCCATAATGAGTTTATGACAACCGCATGGTAGTTTATTACTACAATACATCATACAAGTGTTCAGGTTATGTTTAAAAAAGAAAAAAAAAAAGGTTTGGGTGACCGAGATTTTACAGTATAAATTTTCTTGGTTATTATTAGAGTTGTAATCAGTCAACAAACATTGATGAATAACTTTGAATAAATTTCTATTGATGTATACATCAATAGAAATTTATTCAAAGTTAATAGAAAAGAAATCAAAGAATTAGATTTTTGTTTAATTTTGTAAAGTCCATAATAAATGGAACCTGTGGCAATTCCAGTGTTCACAACTATTATCCATTATCTTATGACTATGCTTTTCATTCACCTTTTTGCTTGTATCTTATTCTCTCCATTATCCCTACCAATCTTTGTTGCCTTTTCATTATTTGTATCCAAGAGTTATATAAACTCGTATTAGTTTCATCAGAAGAAAAAAAAAATACAAGCATTTTCCGCTGCATCCCCTCTTGTTCTATCTCACCATAATAATAATAATTATTATTATTATTATGGCTACTCATAGAGTATGCATGTCTGCTAGGATGGCTAGCCAATTCCTGTTGCAGATGCCTCCTCTGGCATATTCGTGTTCAACACCTGCAGAGATCAGGTTTATACTGTAACTATGCTGAGCTGACCTTTCTGTGAGAGAGGGTATTAACTTGTGTGATCAACAAGGTTGAACAAGGCCAGTACACTTAAACCCTCCATCATGATGGCTAGGGACTTCACGCTAGCACAATCATCAACAAACAATTCCATCTACAGAGTTTCACTCACATGGCTTGGGTCAACCTGTGGTATGGGGTTTTTTTTTTCAGGCACTTTACAAAGGTGCCACACACTGGAATCTTTTCTCCAGGCCAATAACATCAAGAAGTCTTTTGCACTTCAAGCAAAGCAGTAAAGCCATTAGAATGCAAGAGGTTACTGAATGTTAGAGAATATAAGAAAAAAACTACTATTAAGGAGAGGGGAAAATAAAAAAAACAAGAATTAAGACAGAAGATAACAATGGATATTGCATTTAAATTTTGGAAGATCCAAGTTTACTGGGAAGCAAAAAGCTGGAAAAGAGTTCCACAAGCAAGGAAGTGCAATAGAAAAAACTGTTAGTATAGAATTTATGGTAACATCTAGCCATTTCAACTGTAAAATGAGACCTTGCTGCCATTCTAGTACTGTGATTAAATTCACCAAGTCTAGGTATCAGTGAAAAATTCATCAGAACAATTACCATGAAAGTATTTATAGAAAAGGCACAGAGAAACTACATGACAGCAGTGGGAAAGGGACTGAAGCTGAGATGCCAGGTCAGGACCAATAATATTGCAGTTATATAACAATAACGCTTTCCTGACAAATCGACCCTGGTGAGATTCAAACCAGAGTCACATGGTTAGAAAGTGAACATTCTAAGCACTCACATTGTCCAAACATTTTAATATATTACAATTTTGTTTTACACATTTTTATCCCTACCTGCCTTTCAAATGTTTTAAATCATTGCTTGGTACACAGCCAGCAAACCTGTCACTTATTTACAACCTTTCCCTTATTCTATAACCCTGGAGTCAGGATTCTGAAGGTAACATCAATCAGCTAAGTGACAAACCCTTTTACTTTTTATATTATATATATATAAGTGGACATGGAAGTCAGCACTTAGAGGCGACAGTCTGTCTCATGCTAGTGCAATCGTCAGAGTCGCCTGACGATTGCACTAGCATGAAACAGACTGTCGCCTCTAAGTGCTGACTTCCATGTCCACTTTTATAATTACACACACTATCTCTGATATTGAGCACTTTATCCCATAAATATAGCACACTTTAAGACTATATTTCTTCATATATATATATATACACACACACACACACAATCCAGAGGGTACAATGAATAAATTGTCGTCTAAATTATACAAAAATGAAAATAACACTGGCATCTCATTTTAACAGATATATTTACCAAAATTACACAAAATATCTTGAAATACTAGAGAACAAATTTATTCAACAAAATCACCATTGGCTTCAACCACGGCCTCCAGACACTTTGGAATCTCTTCTGGATGGTCCCCTTATTTACAATGATGAATGCTGCCATAATCCTTGCCTTCAGTCCATCTTTGGTGTTACAATAAGTTTTGTGGCCATATGTAAAGGGTGATGAGATCACAGAAATTGTCTGAAAGCCATGACTGGGTTTTCCTGTTTGTGTGGCATGGTGCAGAGTCCTGTTGTCAGACATAGGATCTTCCAGCAGCACTACATTCACAAGATGTATACCTCCATGTTGAGTTTGAGGCCCTGTGGGAAGTTGAATGTGGGCAAAATGTCGCCATCACTAGTGATCACTCCAAACATCATGATGTTGACTGGAGATATCATCCAACTCTTTCCGAATCCTCTGCACTATCCTCAGATTGACACCCAAACACTTTGAAATATTTGTATTGGAGCTTTCAGCATGAATGCCAAGCAGTACAGCATTACGTGATATTGATAAATTCAAGCAAAGTGCCTGCATCAAATTTAGCATAAAGCTAAGCAAATCTGCTAGTGAGACCCTGAAAAATGCTCTGTCAGGCTTTTAGCAAACCTTTCAAAAATGAACAACTTTACTACTTTTTAAGAAAGCCTCCAGAGCATTTTAGTATAAGAAAAAATAATATTCATTTCAATATTAAATTACAATCAGAATTCACATTTTCATCAGATAAAGAAAAATAATTATTTTTGTGAATAAAAGCAAAAAATGTTTTATAAAATATCTAATAAAAAGAGAATTTTATACTATTACAAGAAATGAACAAAGTTCTTTCAAATTCATTCAGGTCAAATACAGGTGTGACATGCATTTTCAAAGCCAGTTTCAAGATGAAAAGCTTTCAAAGATCACCAGCAAAATCTCAGGGGAAAAAAATATAATGTGGTGGATATTGTTAACTGACCCATGAAGACCAAACAACCTATCAACTGTCACACATGACTGGAATCAGTTATATCATTTCATAATTGTATCGATCATGTAAGATTTTGTTTTCTTCTAAGTCCAGTAATTAAATCCAAATCAATTATTTTTTTAATGTTACCAAAAAGGTCAAATTTTATATCAACTACATTTTAATTAATAAGTTTTTTGTTTTGTTTTAATTTTAAAGTTGTATTATACTAGGTTTATATATGAAAATCATTAAAAACATTAGTTTTCTTGAATTTAAAGTTTTTTTAAAAAGATGCTACTTTTCTGTAAATCAATCTTCAGAGTAAATTTTTCAGTTGAAAAATTATCAAAACATTTAAATAAATAATTGTTTTATAGGCAGATATTGCAAACCAGAATGCTTCCTCAGTGATGTCTATTCTAGAGTCATAAAAAGTTTCAGGCTTTCATGATATTAGACTTTCTCTACCATGGGCCCAGCTAAAAGTAATATTTGTGCCTACACAAATGAAATCCTTTTATACAATTCTATGCAGGAATTCTGATCAATAAGGATTTGTTTAATTTTTCTTTTGAGTATTGGTGTTTTTAGCCAATCAGAAGCAGATTCCATTTTGCCCTTCATCTTATTGATAAAGTTTTGAAAAAAAAAAATTTTTTTTCTTATTCATGAAAAGTTAAAGGGAGTAGCGTAACATTTATTAATTTTTGGTCCCATCAACCTTGATCTTTCTAACTGGAACCTGCTGTGCCATGTACAGAAGGGTGAATGATCTAAATTCCCTTAGTAAGAAGTTCCACTGGGACAGCTTCTTCCAAAGAACTGCTGCTTTGTGGAATCGCAGGATGCTTCTCCAATCACTATAATCTTGACCACTTCAAGTCTAGAGTTAACCGTCATCTTTACTGCATAACCCCATGAACTTCACTCTTGCTTTTCCTTTTACTCATACAACACCACAAAGTAACCCTTTACTTCAAGTGGCATTTTGGGACTTGTATTTGGTGAACATTAGGAAAATTTTTTAAAAAAGCATCAGAAGATATTTTGTTCAAAACAACCAAATGTTTACAGATATTAGAGAGAAGTTATGACATTATTTGTCACATGAATGATTTAAAATAATTTGTTCTAATGTGCTGAGGTTTTAATTTTATTTTTTAAAACTTGTTGATAGGGCCATGAAATGACTTTCTGAGTTTTTTTTTTTTTTTTTCCAAACTAGGAAAGACTCCAGAGGAAGTTAGCATTTACAGGTTTTGTTTTATTTAAGAAAAACTAAGAATGAAATCAAATCAACCAAACTATTATATTTGGCTATTTTTCCCCAACACTATCTGTTTATTTGATTTTTGCCACAGGTGGGGGAAGGTGCTTTACCAATTGAATGTTATCTTACACCCTTGCAGAAAATAAATAAATAAGACAGTTTATGTAAATATCTTACCTACAAATACATAGCTTTGAATTATAAACTAGCTCACTACTTTCAGAAAACCTTCAGAACATTTTGAAATAAGAAAAACTAATATTCATTTTAATATTAAATTTCAATCAAAATTTAATTTTCAACAGGAAAAGGAAACAAAATTATTTTAGTGAATAAAAGCAAAAAATGTTTTATAAAATATCTAATAACAGAATTTTCTACTGTTAGATGAAATGAACAAAGTTCATTCCAAAGTATTATGGGTCAAGATAGGCAATAGATAAAGATAGGTCATTGGCTGAGCAGGGAGAAGGCCTTTTTATCCTAGGCCAACATGGAGAAGAGAAAAAGGGTTACAAATAACACACTAAAAATGGATCCCAAACTTCCTTTGTTAAAGCCACAGAACTGTTTCAACAAGCAAAAATTCATTTTTTTGTACTAGCATTAGTTCTGTTTGTTTTTTTTAACCAAAAGAGGAATAAAAATAAATCATTTTAAAGGTATTTTTCAAAAAGGAAATGTGTAGCTTATTTATTTAGAAGTTACCTGTAAAAACCATCAATAACTTATGAAAACTTTGCACAGAAATAAGATAAGAGACACTGATTCTCCAACTCACTAGTTGCTGTAGACAAAAAAAAAAAAAATAAAAAACACACAATGGCAGATATTACATTTCCTTGACATCTGAAATCATTAATGAAAAACTATTTAAGATAAAACATAAATGATATTAAGATAAATTATCCAATCTACTCCTAAAGTCACAAGCAAAGCATATATGAGAGAGACAGGCAGTAGCATATTTGTGATTCTCAGAAATAAAAAAAAAAAATTTAAAAAAAAAAAAACAAACAAATAATTCTTCCAATGATACCAACAGTAGAAAATACATTCACAAATAATTTAACTACAATTTAAATGGATAAAATTAGAAATTCCTCTGAAAAATAAATAAATTTAATTTTTTTTAAAATTTTGTCCAAGTTCATATTCAATGATCACCAACATCCTGAAGAGATATGACATAAAAAAAAAGAAATTACACTCAACTCACAAATGAGAAGAGTTACGTTTACTAGTGAATGCTTTCTTTGCAACCAATATATGTTATTTTAACAAACTACTAAAAGTTTCATTACTCAGTTTTTACTACTGTTTTGAAGTGGTTTCTTAAGTGGGTATGTCCTTTACAAAAGAGAAGGACAAGAATTCAGTTAATGTTTCAAACTGTTCACTTCATTCGATTTCCCAGAGTATAGGACAGTAATGAATTTGTAGGGAGTTATTGCAAAAAATATTTTCCAGGGGAGTGGACCTAGAATATAGTATGCAAAAGTATTTGACTAAAAGGAAAATATTTAAGTCATGAAAAATTATATAACATATTCCTGATAAGGCTCATTGTGGTCATTAATTAGATGTTATTATATAGCCATAAAAAGTATTTTATTATAGACTAAGAGAATTTGATAAAAAAAAAAAAGATACTTCTTATCAAAGGTCTTTATCACCTCACAAAGGCAAAAATGTAACAAGGTATTTTTAGCACAGAAATCAGTCCAAGCATGACCTGAAAAAATATATTGTCAGTAAGCAAAGCTATAATCTTTGAACAAAAAAAAAAAGGAAAAAAAAAAAAAGAAAGAAATTTAACATATCCATAAGTAGTAGCACGAATTCTTCTTTCACCTTATCTTTATTCTTTCCAAAAATTTACTCTACATTTCATCTGCAAGTGTAATTTATTGTAGATGACTGCAAATTGAATTTTGTCTCTCAGAGATAGATTTTCAAAGATGTCTGCTTACAAGTTTCAAGTATTCATTATAATAGTTATAATTTAAAGTTTTATGTAGTATTTCAATTGTATGAAATAATTGGAATAAGTAATACATTAAATTTAAAAAGATACTTAAAATTTTTGTACAGAATAATTTTATAGGGTAAGCAATGCATACATTTCTGCTAAGAAATACACACCACTGGCCAAACTCCCCCTCTCAAAATCATATTTTATAGTTGGCTATCCTGAAATTATCACAGAGTATACCCTTGACCCTAGCCTTTCTATTTCAATGGGAAGATACTATCCAAGATACTTGGGTACCATAATCAAGGTCTCTGGTTACCAGACCAAAGGCCTCAGTTATATTTTCCAGTGATAATTTTTTTTTTTTTTGTTAAATAAAAAAGTTCAGAAAAAAAGATTCATTGAAACAAAGAAAAAAAAAAAAAAAAATTTAAACATAATTTTCATTATATTAAAGATGTTTTAGTATCTACCAAATTTGCATATGCTTGGATACACAAAAGTTACATACACCCTAGGCATTCCTGATCCAGCCAGGAATTGTTAAAAATGAATATTAGGCTCAAGAAATGAATATTAGGCTGCTGCCATGGGATATGCCCCCCTAGCAGCGGCTCTCCTTAGGGCGTGATTTTGGATCTTTACTCAATGCCTGAAACGACCCCAAAAGGTAAAGGACTGAGGGAGCTTCAGTAATTTTTGCACGGCTGACCGAAATCCCACATTAAACTTGACCTTGTCTCCCATTTTTGTGCGATGTGGGCGTACGAATAAATACTCCAACGTATTACCGTTTCTTTGGGGTCGTGTGGCTGGTGTCATTACCCGGCGTCACAAACGAGAAAATGCTTGGAAAAGGAGCAGGCTTAAATTTTTGAACGGCTGCCGAAATTCCACTTTAAACTTACTTAGGTCACATTCTGTGCGAGAGGACGCATGGATAAATATCCCAAGACTGACTACTTACTAGCATGTTACTTTTAACTCGAATAATTAAACATTTACATGTTAAAATTGTATAAGGATTTTCATTTATGATTTATTTAACTAACAGTTTTCTTCACTTAAAATCTCATTCACAAGAAGAAATTAGCGCAACATGGTCAAGTAGAGAGTTCAAGGGATCTAACCAATCTGATCAGATCAATATTTTTTTTATAAAACAAAAAGTTATACCCTACTCTGACTCACAATTTATTACTCGCTTCTTACAGGTTAGAGTTTTTAAAAATGTATTCATGATGCCGGCTAGTGTTGACAATTTTCACTATTCTCTAAGGAGAGATTTTAAAACTGAAAAAATATGTTCCTTTTTGTGGCCATTGTTCACGTAGTCAAAACAAAAAACTGTCAATTTCTTAAAAAAAAAAAAAAAAAAAAAAAAAAAGAAGCTATGTCTATGAGATAAAAGTTCATATCTTTCCCAAGGATATCCCGGGGACAACAGGATGAATTTTCTCTTCTGTAACCTAAACGAGTATTCTTCCTGAACTGAACTCTAACAGCAGTCAGTCCTGCTTCTCGTCAAACTTTACGAATTATTTAATTTATGAAAATATTTTTTAACTAGATTTCATAGCTCAAGTGTAATGTAGAACGTACAAATTCATTCAAAAACACGACAATACTTTCGATTCGATATTGACCCATGGATCATTGCCATACTCTACAGCCAAAATTACAAGACCTTTCTTTCTCAACTGCAATATGATAGCTTTCAATTTCAATCCTTTCATTAATTTTTGTAAACTCTACTAGTAGCCACGAGTAACCGGATTTCGACTTGACTGATTCTACCTCTAACCAACATATGTGCTGTTGAACGAGCAACCGAACATTAATTTTTAAATTGAAAAGAAACTACAAATAAATGACTGGTTATTTTAGACAAGTTTGTTGACTAGTAGTAAAGTAAAAGGCAATTATATTCAATTGGAATGGACATAAAACCTTAGTAAAAAAAAAAATAAGTGAAAAATGGAAAAGTAAAAACTAAAAATAAAATTAAAAACTTTTTAAAGATAGCTAAGATTAAGTATTCCTTTTCCAAAAATATTCCAATTCATAGAAACTTTTTATTTTACAGCATTATTTTTTCCGAAAACGAACAAAAATTCAGAGAATATACATAGTATGGAAAGAGCAGATTTATCATCCCCCTCTACTCACTGTTAGTTAGGGGTTTGAATAGATTTGATCTTTCCATGTTTGCTTCCTGTTTTAGGGCCTAAACAGGAAGCAAAGTTGGTCTCAACTTTCGTCTCCACCTTGATCTGGAAGGAAAAAAAATGTGATCAAATTTCATATAAAAGTAAAAAGGACATTTTTTATTTTACATCACCATCCTTTCTGGAGCTTAAATGAAATGTTTGTTTGTTTTTTAAATTGATCACTAAAAAAAAAAAAAAAAAGATAAATAAATAAATTAGCTTGCCCAAGATTGTAATTTGTAAGTTTAAAAAAAATTGACAAAATTCAGTCGCTGAAGAAAGCATTCCATTAAGGTTCGAAAATAGCCTGCATTAAATAAAAAAGAATTATTAACGAAAACTAGTTTGAACAAGTTTTTATTATTATTATTATTATAAGGCTTTCTTGATTATTTTAATTTTTAATGCTGCAACGTTATTAAAACAGCACTACTGAAGATTGCAGAACGAAGAAAAACTAAAAAAGGGAAGTTGGAACCTGTAATTAGAGCGAAAATATGTTTCAAAACCCAACTCAGTAGATTTTGTGTTCATGAATAAAAATCAAACAAACGGCATTTGAAAATAAAGAAAAGTACGCAGCAAAAAAAAATTCTTTTTTTAACTAACACAAGGAGAAAAATATAACAAAGGAGAAATACAATCAAGTAATTATAGATTCTTTTTATTCCAATCTTTATTTTTAGTGTAAAAATAATATCTGGAAAAATTTAATTTGTTTATTAATGGTTACAGACTTATTTAACTTAGAGTGCTTCATATATCCAAGTTATTGGTGACTCCAACCTATCCTACATGTTAAAGTTAACTTGTTCCTTAAGTACAAGCGTAATTTGAAAATCTCCTAGTTTATCTTCTTCATTGAACATCCTAAGCAGCTGATACGATTTCAGACCTGCGTCAGGATACCCAAGAAGAAGCAGTTTCTGTTTATTCAAGACTAAGAGTGTTTTTTTTTTTTTTTTAATATCTGCCCCAGTATAAAACCATTTAAATGAATAGATCTTGTGTGAATTTTTAGTTCATAAAAATATACAGAATTTAAAACAGGTACAATCTATATATGCTATCTATAATTTGGTTTGTTGTTCTAAGTAGTAAAAAAAAAATGAACTTCATTCTAAAATCCGTGATACAAACGCAATTTTAGTAACACCACAGAAAACGTCAGAAAAAAAATAATGGGATTTTATACCCACAACAAACTATTTTTCATTCAGTATTATTCCCTTTTTAAGTTGTGTATGATAGCGTGCTGGAAATTTTTAACTTAAGTGAAGTGAAACTACACAAGATGCAATTTTTAATCAAAATTAAATTATTTTTTTGTGTGTGTGCAGTGTGCTGATTCGAATTGGGGGCGGGCAACTTTGTCGGTTTGCTTTAGAAAGTTTCTAGACAACCTTGTATTTGATCTGCAGTTGCTAGAGGGTAAGAACGGGACGAAAATTTCGAGCCAAAAGTTTCCAGGTTTTATTGCAAGAGTACGTTTTCTTTTTGAAACGTCATGTTAAGTTAATATGCAACCAAAAAGAGAACATTCTTAATTTCAATCTCATACATAGTGTAAGTCTTAGTGATGATCACTCATTTACTTGTATTTTTCAAACCTACACTACCCAAGTATTTATTCATTTGTAAAGCGAGAGCTTTTTAGGTCGTTCTTAGGAATAAGAGAACCGGCTTATATCGCTTCTTTATCATTTAAATGTTTTCCTCGCTTTCCCTTACAGCCATTAAGAAGGGGTTAATTTAACCGTTAAACAAAAAGTACTAGCAATGATGGTTTATTAGTTCTATCAGCTAGGTTAGGCGAGGACTAGGAGATTTATTTATTCAATATTCCATGGACACTTTCCTACCAATTTGGCACACTCGCAGACAAGGGGCGGGGGGTCCTACAAACAGTAACTAACCAAACATGTAAAATCTGCGTTACTGGCAATAACAAGAAATCAATGTGCGTGTAATTCTACTTACGGCTTATCTGGCTGCTTCAATCTTTCTTTCTTCTCCTCTCCTGTGATGTCTTCATAATTTGCCATACTGGCACTCCGTCTCATATGAAGTGGACGTAGTTTTGGCGAAGAATTATTATTAGACATTATTAGCTCCGTTATTTAAAAATAAAATTATCGATAATAATCTGGAAGTGATTGAAATGGACTTGTTGCTTTTAGCTTATGTGTGTGTGTTTTTTTTTTGTTTTTTTTAAGAGGTAGACTATGATGATGGTAGCAGTAAAAACGGGGTCCGCATGTATATAAAAACAAAAATAAAATGCTTTAAGTGACAGCAGCAAAGTTTACTGTGATTGTGTTTTACAGTTTATTTGCCTGATGTTGGTGTCACGTGTTCCACTTATCCTTTGCTAATGTGGGTTTTACCAGCCGGAGCTGGAGGTGCTGTTATGGAAGCACATATCATAGATACAGTCCGTCATTTAATCCAGGGAATGCATTTTTTTTAGATCCGTCTTTTGCGTGTACGACGTATTTTGCTTTTGGTTGAAACGCCAATTGGAGTTACCTCCCTTTTTTTGTCATTTCCTTCGAATTTTTTCTTATTGTCCCGGTATTTCTTTCCTCTTCTCTTCAATTTGAATTGATTGTTTTCCAAATAAAAACTGACGACGATATAGTTTAAATAAAAGTATAAGTTTGTCAGGAACAAATTGTCATTAACTTATTTTGTCGTGTTTTTAAATTTCAGAAATGATACTATTCTAAATGCAATAAATTAAAAATTAAAATGTATTGTTAATTGCATCCATATTATTGTGTGTATTACCTGATATTCATATGAATGTCAATTTTATATCATTTATATTTTCACAGTTATTTTCTCCTGAAATTACAATTTGTGAAATAATCTTATTGTTTTTGACTATGAAAACTCAAATAATGGCAATATGTTAATATATTTTTCATAGAATAATTTCAAGATAATGAATGCTATAGAATTTAAGTTTGTGTGATGATGTCTTGTAAGTTTGTGCATGTTCCCATATAAACATTTAATGTAGAAGCAACAAAAACTTGAGTTTCTACTATGGACCATTTATTCTTTTTTTTTTATAGTAACTGTAGGGAAACAAAATCCTCAATGTCTCTTGGCTATGTCTATCTTTTTATGGTTCAAAAGTAAGTTAGGGTATGTAAGTATAAGAATGGTTATAATGGTCAAGTTTAAGTCAACCTTACACTGAGTTGGAATGACCAAAGTAAAGTTTGTACTTACTTCATCGGTAGTTAATAATGGTCAAGCTCAAGTTAGCCGTGCAGTGAGTTGGAACAACCAAAGTAAAACATCAGTAGATGTTCAGCAAAAACAAATCCAAGAACCATGCTTTGTAAAGTGGAAATAGAGTTCAGTTGTAAGTCAACCAGGAAAAGGAGACATTTCCCAGTGGGAACATCTTCATTTGCATGTTGCTACATCTTGGAGTAAGAGGAAGAAAAGTGAGTTCATTTGACCCGGGGAAAAGCAATTTTCCCAGCTTCATCCATGTACTGCTACATCTTGGAGCAAGGGTGAGAAAAAGAGAGTAAAAGAAAGGAAATGTTTGTCTTTTTATAAAACTTAAACAGTACCACCTAATGGGCGTTTGGCAAAGCAGGTGGGGGTAATAAAATTTCCAGTTCCTTTATTACTAGCATCATGGGAAAATGTACTTTTTCTTTTCTTTTTTTTATTCATTATTATTTATTTATTGATTTTATTTAATTTTCCCACAATACTGATTATGGGTCAATAGCCTGAACAGAGTTTATAAGAAAAAAGGAACTTTTCTTTATATGGAGTCACATTTGATTCTATATAATATACATATTAAATTTTTAAGCTAAAAAACACAAACAAAACCAAATTACTTCAAAACACATCTATTTAGAATGAGAAGAATAAGAAGGAAATAAAATTTATATTATTTTTGTTTTTTGGAGACAAATAATATAAAAATCTATTTAGCAAAGATCAACATCATTTAACTATGACATTTTTTAATATAAAGTTTACCCAATATAAGGCTCAAGAATCACTCAAAGGTTACTGTTCAAATGGTTATGATCAATGAGGTGTGTGGTATAAATGAAAAAGTAGGTGGTAAGAAGTGAAGATTATGAGAATGAGAACAGATAATGATTAAAACTTGACATGAAGAGATTAAGATTGTTGCTTTTAGGGAAGCATCCATGTGGGAGTCTGTTCCAAAAAGTAGCAGTTCTTGAAAACATGCTGAGTGGAACTTTCTCCTTATATTTGAAATGTGGAGGAAATGAAAATGATTCAACTCCATATAAGTGGCATGGCATGTCCTAGCTGTAAGGGTTTAAACTAGTGAAACTAAAATGCCATTGAAATAATGATAGAGTAGCAATAGGCTTGCTATATTGTGTCTGTGGGAAAGAGGTTGTAGAGTGGAAAATAACCTTGCACAAAACTGCATAAACAATTTTGAACTATGTCAAGGCTGGAAAGTAAAGAGCAGCTCCAACCCAAATATGGCAGCAATACTCCCACTACTTTTGGTCTAATTTGACTCTTGTAAAAACAAAGGAAGTTCAATATTAAAAAATGCTGCAACAAATTCAAGATTTTTATTCTTTCTTGTTTTTTTTTTAATCGATTTCACTCCAAGCAAGGCAGTAAAGCCACTAAGACACAAGGTGTTACTGGGTGTGGAAGAATTAGAAAACAGAAACATTACTAGGCAGCGAGAATAAAAGAAGCGTAATCAGAAGGACAGTCAGTTATGTGCCATGCATGATACATGCATAGGCACTCATGTATCTTTCGATACATGAGTGACGAGGCAGATTTTTTTCCCACAGTAGGTTGCCATTTCTTTCTGTAGTAGACCAGTTGCCATCCAAGTCTATAGAACCCAGTCTGTCCTGCTATTTACCCATAACTGGGGGGAGAAGAAGAGGATTCACACCTTTCCCAAGGGTATTAGCACATATGTGAATGAAATGGATTCAAGAGGAATTTGAACTCTGCTCTCCGATTCTTCAATCTGAGCCACTATCCATTACTCCACTATGAGCAATTAACATTGCATTTAAATTTTTGAAGATTAAGTTGACTGGAAAGCATGAAACCAGAAGAGAGTTCCACAAGTGATAAGGTTGAGAAAAGCATACAACTTATGATTATATCTAGCCAACACAATGGCAAATTGGCAATATCTCATCACCAGGTGTCTACTGTACTTAAATTCATAAAGCCTAGATACCATAGCAAAGAGCTCATCCAAACAGTTTCATGAAAGTATTTATAGAAAATGCACAGGGAGACAACTTTACAGTGATGGGAAAGTGATTAAAGCCAAGATGCCAGATCAAGACCAATAATATTGCTGATTCTTATTTGGATTTTATCAAGGATCTCTAGATATATAGCAGGAGTACCAGACAATATGTGGCAGTAATATTTTAAAAATGAATGAATTGTAGACTTATAGATATGTAAGATAGATTCTGGAGAGAAAAATTGTCTCACACAACACAGTAAACAAATTTTCTTAGCAGCTGACCTAGCAATGAATTCAATCTAGTATTTCCACTTCATGACAGCCGAGAACATTAGCCCAAGAAGGCACAATGAGTTACTCTCCTGGAAGGCAGAAAGGAGTTTCTCAGATGATTAATAGAGAGCAGTTTAGTTTTGGAGGCTTTAAAATTAACAAGCCATCCTTTGCCCCAGTTAATAACAGATTGAAGACAAAATAAATTGGCAGTGTTCATTTTTTTTTATTTATCTTTTTAATTTTTTTATTAAAATTTTGGAAAAATCTCTGCTTGATTTTTAAAAGACAAGTATCTAGAAGTGCATGTGTGTTTGAGTGTGCATGTGTGTGTAATGATGTAACAAAGACATTTTTTGTTTGACATTGTCTAAACAAAAATTATGGTGTCCTGATGAAGATTACATCATTTCTCACCAAAATCCTGGTGATCATCTTTGATAGTCATGTGGCAACAAGTCTTCTAAAATCTCTGTCCATTTTCAAATATTATCACTACTTTGAGTGGCTCTAGAGCCTCACATTGGGTGAACTTTATATTACAATAGTTTGCCTTATCTTCATCCTAGCAGACTTCTCTTAAGATATATTAGGACTGTGACTAGACCTTCAACAATTATAAGATTAACAAACAGTTATTGTTAATACTAAAGTATTGCCAATCATATAACAATGTTTTAATGCTTGGAATATATAGGGTGCCACAGAAATACCACCCACATAATGGTAAGACATTATCTAGCTGAAGACACCATTGCCACTAATTTTTTTACCATTATGTGGGAGGTATTTCTGCTGCACCATGTACTTTTACCATAATATCAGGTTCTATCATTCGTAATTATCCGTACTTCAGCTCTCCCATGAGATGCTTATAAATTAAAACTTTTTTTATATGGATAAGGAAAGCTTCTAAAATCATAAAATATAATATATTTTTGTGTATTACAAGGCAATGGCATTGGCTTTTACATAAATAGATTTTGATTCTTCTACATAAAGTGTATTTTGTTTGTAAGAAAAAAAATGCTAAATAAAATGTCTGCAAAGTTTTGCTGTACTAGAGTTACCTCTTTTACAATGGCTGATAATTCTGTATGAAACTAAGAGGTGGAAAAACTGACTCAATGAAAGACAAAAGTGCAGAACTAATAACTGGAAAAAAATCTCATATAACCCTCATTTTTTACATTATGAGTTAACCAAAAGTATCTAAAAATACTAGTAATACAATAACTATAGGTTAAATCTGTACATGAGACTGAACTATCAGCAGTATATTCATGACATTGATAGCACAGCATCATTGGGAAGAGGGCTTCCTAGACTGAAGTTAATGTACTGAATGTCAATGGAATCAACAGCCACGTGTCCATGACCAAGATGAGCCTTCACTTTAAAGAACATCAGCTTTGGTCTGACCTGGAGAGGGATAGGTTCTACCAGGCCTGCTTTACCCAAGATATGCAATACAGGAATGAATACTTATCTGGAGGTGGTCAAGTGTTCAACTGCACAATGCCCCTAAAAATATACCTAGTTATTGAACTGATGATGAGGATGATAATGATGATGAGGAGGATGATGATTATTACAATGTTTCAGCTGCTGTACCGTTCAGCCTTCTTAAGATATCAGAATTTACATTATTTACAGTCAGACTAAAGTTCTCATTTTTGTTCACATTGTTTCAGTAGTAGTAATTGTACTTTCTAGCTTTCTTCAGGTGACTGTTAATCCAGATAAAGCTTCAGGGAATTTTGAATTGAACCCTTTATTCAATCTACAGGGTTAGATTACTTTGAAGAAATGGCTTTAAGAAAAGCACCACTAAAGCCAACCATATGATTGAAATATTTAGATGATACCTTCATACCCGCTCCTCACCAGGAAAATATGTAAATACTGCTCACCATGTGAACTCAGACCTTCAATCTAATTCAAAATGGAAGAGGAAGCCAAAGATCAAATGATCTCCCTGGATGTATTAATAACTTGCACAGAGGCATTTGTATATCATAATACAATTTTTATTGGACAATACCTAACTTCAATTCCCACCATCTATACAGTACAAAGAAAGGATTCATACAATGCCAACAACACCTTGCAAAAAGTCATAAGTAGCAACCCAGACACACAAACAGATGTTCCGCATCTGACATACCCTTTAGAGCAGTGATTTTCAACTGTGATGGCACACTAGTGTGCCACACTATCCTCTTAAGTGTACCATGAAATATTGTCATGGCATAGATATATATGTCTGTGTGGAAGTAGCAATGGCACAGTGTTAGTATTTGAATAAATGAATAAGTATTAAATTACTTTTTTTCAAATAATTCTTTTCACTATTCTTCAATTATGTTATTGTGATTTGGAAAAATAGCGAAAGATCAGGTAATTTTGATATGATTCCTTCAATGCATACTACCTGCATTAAAGAAATGATCCCTTTTATGGTTACCCATCTGAAAT
The DNA here is from genome assembly GCA_964036315.1 of Acanthosepion esculentum. Classification (NCBI taxonomy): domain Eukaryota; kingdom Metazoa; phylum Mollusca; class Cephalopoda; order Sepiida; family Sepiidae; genus Acanthosepion; species Acanthosepion esculentum. The sequence continues at coordinate 56,226,549 of OZ038485.1, forward strand.
TGCTTGACAAAAATATTAACAATTATTTTCCATCAGTGAACACAGAAAAGTATGATTGGATTCGAAATTCCTTCATTAATGTTCTTTCTAATATTGGACTTCAGTTATGTGAAGAAGAAGAATTGGCCATCATTTCTAGTGACTGAGAGCTCAAAATAAAAGATTCAATGGTACCGATTGTTACATTTTGTATTTCAATACAAAAGGTATAACCCACATTAGCTAAAAAAGCTTTACCAGTTTTATTACAATTCCTACTCGTTATTTATGTGAATTAGGCTTCTCAACCCTAAATAACACCATCTTGGGTATGACGATAAACCACATCCACGTCCTGGGTAAGATAATAAACTACATCCAACAGCAAGGCCTCTGATCAGGAGGTTTTGAGGAGCATGGAACCACCTCTTAATTGCTGGTGTTCCCAGGTTCGCCCTCACCTGGAGTGGTAGTACCTGTTAGGGTCCCAGCTATGGGCAAACAGTTAACTGCTAAACTGGGGTCAAAACACTATGAAAGTGTAAAAATAGGTTTTAATACCAGAAATACTTTGTAAAAAATTATTACCAGTAATAAATTTTTGAAAAAAAACTTATTACCAGCTATACATTTTTGAAAAAAAAATTATTACCAGCTATACATTTTTTGAAAAAATACCAGCAATACATTTTTGGAAAAAAAAAATATTACCAGCAATAAAAATTTTGTCGCCATTAAATAACCCATTGAGGTTGATATGCCGTAAAACAAAACAAAACAAACAAACCTAAATAACATAAAAAATAAGAAGCAAAAAAGACCACACACAACTGAAGAAGAAATGAGGGTCTGTTTATCGCACATTCAATCAAACATTGAAGAAATCACAAAAATCACCAGGCACAGGTTTCACACTAAATAAGCTACAAAAATAGTTAAAAGGAAAGATTGAAAGGTATAACCCACATTAGCTAAAGTTTATATGTTCATATTTGTGTGTATATTTTTTTAAATCTGTGGTTTTATTTGTTAACATTTAAATGAATACCCTTTAAAAATTTTGCTAAGTGTTCTTTGATATTTTCATTTGCTTCTAGGTGTGCCATTGCTTAATAAGGTTGAGAAACAATACTTTAGAGTAACAATACATAGTAAGCTTAACATCAACTTCCTGCAGGCGCAAACAGAAGGGTCAAGTAAGTAGATCAAAAAAATGCCACAGGCTGTCTCCTTTACATCAAGGGCATGTCAGAAAAGATTAAAAGATCTACAGTTCATACAACATCAAGACAATATTTAGAATCATTCAGAAACAACTTTACAAAAATATTTATGTCAAGTCAAGCCAAACACAAAGAAGAACTGTGTTTATCCCATCCCTAGAATGGCATAGAATACAAAGGTGAAACCCACCAACCTCTAAAAGTTATAGATAAAAGTTATAGTTTATTTTTTATGAATGGCATAGAATACAAAGGTGAAACCCACCAACCTCTAAAAGTAAAAATAAATTTGAACTGACAGTAATGCTAACTGTTCATTCAATGAATGCCAAATGTTCCCTTATAAGGAAACAGCTAATATTACCAATACCATTCAAGCTATAATGGGTAAACATATATTTACTATATTTGTCAGCTTATAAAATGCATGTCTACAATTTCTTCCACCTTCTTAGATGTATAGTGTCTGTCTTCTTATTTATAACACAGGTACACTGAACCCAGTGTAATTTTTATATCCCAAAAAAGTGTTTTATGACCCAACAAATACATTAGTATTTTTATTTATTAATTATTTTTTAATTAATTTGGTGACAGTATTTAATTATTTTTATTTAAATAACAATGTTCTAATCTTTTTACCAAAAGAATTTTGTGATTGTTTCAAATTCACAACAATTATATCCATTTCATATTTTGTTACATTTGTAGTTTCTTCAGTTAAGTTTTCACTTTTTTCTTATTGAAAAATAGATGTATTTGTCTATAACTTTGAGAAGATTCATCACATTCCAAATTGAATTCATTGTGTTCTTGATATTATTACCACAACATTTCAGGTGATCCATCCTCCAGTCTTCATCATGGGCATGATTCATAAGAAAAACAGAAAATACCCTATTCCTGAAGGAATACATTTTTTCTTTTTTAATAATGTAGTATGTTTCTTTTTGTCATACATTGTGTCTCCCATTTGTTGGATTAACCCCACTTTGTCTGCCAATGGACTTCGCTTAAAAATATAAGCACTCACTCTTTCTCTTTTTTGCCCCAGGATGCAATAGTGACCAGTTGGGGCTCATATCCACCAGAGGGACACACACACACAGAGGGACACACACACACACACACACACAGAGTTTTTAATTCCATAAAGGGTTTTTTTTAATGAACTCTGTCTATGGACACACAAGTATATTTTTCTCTTTCCCTGGATTATATATACATATATATAAAAACCCACATATTAGTTATATTAATATATTTTGAAAGTTATCACCTGAACCCATGTGTTAACTGTATTCATTACAACATTTAACACCGTCTATTCACATTGATGAAATGGATCAATCTAAGATGACATGTTAGTACCCATTTTCTATCATCATTTGCTGAAGAAATATATCTTTCTTTTTTCTTTTTCACTCTGAAGCAAGTACCAGCCAAAGCATTATGGTAGCTTCATCAAAAACACAAAAGAACTCAAATTTTCCAGATAAAATTTGAAGAAAAAAGGTTTCTTTGTCAGTTATCTATGGGTATTTCTGCACCCATTTACCTTCTCTGATATTTTTACAAGAACCTGGTTTAATAACCTAACCTGGATGAAGAGGTTCAAGTATATTTCAAACTTATTCTGCTTATTTTCTTTATATTCTTAATTAACAATTTTTAAAAAGATTTTTAATATAGTAGATATTTAATTTAGAAGAAATCATTTATGTATTTTTTGTGATTTCCAGCATTTAATATAGAGTAACAATAAATGTGTAGGTGGTGTAATAATTAGCAGCACTTTTTTTATTAATAATTTTACCTGAAGCAAGGCAATAAAGCCACTAAGATGCAAAGGGTTACTAATTATAAAAAATAGAAGAAAAGGAAAAACATTAAGGAGAAAGAACAATAAAAGAACAAAAGAGAGAAGATAATGATTGACATCACATTTAAATCTTTGAAGATCAAGGTTGACTGGGAAGCAAGAAGCCAGAAGAGAGTTCAACAAGCAAGAAGTGCAAGAGAAGAAACTGCTAGCATAGAACATATGGTTACATCTAGCAATTTCAACTGTAAAATGATGAGACCTAACTACCAATCTAGTACTATACTTAAATTCATAAAGTCCTGGTACCAAAGAGGAAAGCTCATCAGAACAATTACCATGAAAATATTTATAGAAAAAGCACAGGGAAGCTATGTTACAGCACTGGGAAAGTGACTGAAACCAAGATGCCAGGGCAGGACTGATAACATTGCAGATTCTTCTTTAAACTCTAAACTTTAAATGAGAAATTGGCAAGACAAGTTCAAATTCCAGCCAAGTTCATCACATTCATTTTCACATAAATACACTTGGGAATGGTAGGACTCCCTCTTATCTTCCCACAGCTATGAGTTAAATAGTAGGACAAACTGGTCTCTCTAACCATGGTTGACAACCAGTTGAGGAGAAGGAAAAATTATGAATTCAATACCATATGCAACCCTGGTAAAGTACATATTATGCAGCCAATGAAAGGATCGTGGAGTTCACATTGACACTGTGATTCTGACTGCAATTGAACTGATTGATAGAATAAGATAGGAGTTTATAACATTACAGACAGAAGCAGACACAGCAGAACTGAGTTTGTTCTATTTTCAGACCAACAAAATCAATTAGGTGTTATGTATGCCTGTAATTACAATATTAGCAATTATTGATATTTTTAATTTCTAAGCAAACCAAGTGAACTTTTTTTTTACAATTGAATAACAAACAAAAATATTTTTACCATGTATCATATTGCAAATAAGTATTATTTTAAATTTCTTCAATCATAATGTTCTTGTCAAGCTCATAAAAGTAAATTATTAAAAAATTACTTTGAAGATTGAAATTATTTGACTTTTGGAAGGTTGAGGGGGATGAAAATTTTGACCTTGTAAAAATATTCAACTCATCCTCAAAGAAAAAAATAGAAAAAAAGGTAAAGAAGAAAGCAGATGAAGTGCAAATCCAAAATTGTTATATTCCAGAAATAGTTGTAGTGACTTACAAAAGTTGTCTTTCTTTTTTTTAATCCAGTTTTTGTATGACAGTAAGTAAACTAGACACAAGAAGATTTCTTAGTGACTTCGACTCAGACTGTAACATCAGGCTGCTACACATATTATCATGCAGACGGATTAGACTCTGACTGATTACTTGATACATTGTCCTTTTATTCATACTTCAGACATGGACCTAATAGTAGACACAGAAGCATACCATTGTTAATTGAAGTGTATACAATTCCTAATAACAATAAATGCTTAAAGGCTGAAAATCTGCAAATTAATAATTTTGATAAATGTTTTAAATGTTGTGTAATTTTTAGCTTTTCTATGAATTATAAGCTAATTAAACTTTATTTTAACTTGATATCTCCCTAAATTGGGATATTGTACTTTTTAATAAAAAGAGGTTTTTATTTCCTTTGAAATAGAATATGTTATAATATTATGTCTGCTATAATTTGGATCTGCTTAATTTGTGTGTTCTACCAATCTTAATTTATACAGATTTTTAAGTTTTTCTTCACAAATACTACAGGAACATATATGGTATTTTATAAAAGGGAAACATTAAAGAATTTGAAGATTGAAATTATTTGGTTAATCATCAAAGAGAAGAGTTTATTACTATAGTGCCTACAAAAAACAGAGTGCCAAAAGGATGGTTTTCCTTTATTATTTTAACTACCTTCACTCCTCAGCAATGTTTATTGTTTTAAAAAGCAATGATGTAATAAAACCTAAACATATGATAAAAGTAAATTTATACATGTTTTTTTTATTCTTGAGAACTAACATAAAAAATAATAAACACTATTTATTTATTAGATTGTATATTTATACTATTTATTTATTATATTGTTTATTGCAATGGCTGGCAAACATCAACTAATTGCCAACTTATTTGTACTTTATAAAATGATAAATAATAAGGATTTCCATATAGTTGCTTAATATATTTTAATAATTTAGTAAATGTTTGTAAATTTATGAATAAAAAATTGTTTTCATATTTATTTCTTTATAAGTTGGTAAATGATAAATATTGCATTGCATTAGTCTTAATTATATTAGTTTTTAGAATGTTGTAAATATAAAATTATTCTTGTAAATAAACCATCTAATAAATAATGTTTATTATTTTTGTTGTAAATCCTCAAGAACAAAAAAATACATAAATTCACTTTCATCATATGTTTTGGTTTTATTACAATTCTAAGCATCACTTGTTAAAACAATAAACATTGCCAAGGAGTGAAGGTAGTTAAAATAATAATGGTGTCAAAGGGAAAAACTTACTTTGTTTCTTTTTGCAGACATGAAGGTACAAGTTTGCCCCAAATTTTTCTTAGAGTATAATTGTATTGACAGATGTCATTAAACCAGGACTTTCTGGATTATATTGCTATGCTTTATCAATGAATTTGATGTTAGTATGTAACAATCTAATTAATTCGCATGCCTGATTAAAAAAAAAGATCTATCACATGAATTCCTAACTCATGGTATTTCTTGGTTAAGTGGGATTACTTTGCAGTGATCATCACATCTGCATCTAGCATGTAACTGGGTTGTATCAACAACAGAGTATAATCTCTTACTTGACCTACTAGCAAAGTTGGATTCATGCCTAAGTGTGCCAGACTGGAGTAAGCTTAACATACGATATAACCATTGGCAACTTTATTACCTTACCTAACATATCTTCTGCTATGTGTTGATGTCTATAATTGAGTATGGGAGAATATGATATATAAATTTCTATATATTAGAACAATGTTAGGCAAATGAATGACAAAGTGGAAAAAATTCACACAAATCTTTTTCCACTTTGTCATTCATTTGCCTAATATTTTCCTACTTTGTCATTCATTTGCCTAATATTTTTTCTATTGGCTTTATAATTGAGTATTTACCCCAGGAATGACTTAGAATTCTTTTTTCCTGTAAGTATTTTTCAGGATAATATGATTATTGTATATTCTAACTTTTAACCAATCATCAACAATAAAACAGATTTCTTTCTATAGATATCTCTCTGCATTACCCTTACTCGTTAATCCATGCTGTCAAAAATGATAGTATATTTTGTTAAATCCTTACTGTTATTAGTGTGCGTTTTTAAACTTTTTTCTTAACTATTATTGTTACATTCTGTTCTTTCGCAGAGTTGGTCTTTTCGCCCTTGTAAACATCTCTCTTTCAGTTGATATAACAAAATATTGTTACTTGGCATCATCAACGCAAGGGAAATAACTCTTGTGAAATTAAAAAAACACTGACATCATTAAAAGTGGCAAACATTACAGACAATAGTATACAAATATATTTGGTATATTATAAAGTAAAATTTGAACAATTCAAAACATAAGTAAAGCACCAAGAAATAGAGACTTTCAAAATTTTTAAAGAGTTGGAAATTCCTTATGAATAAAAAATTTCAAATAATTTAATATCCATCAAAAGAAAGGAATTTAATGTTTTCAAAAGAAACTAATTTCAACTCATTGGGAATTTTTAAGTATGTATTTATATAACGAACAACAAAGCTCACAAAAGAAGAGAAAGAGAAAATTATATTTATGTGTATACAAGTGGTTCAAAAGAAAAGAAAGTAAACATTTATGCACTTAGCTGTAGAGTGTGTGTGTGTGTGTGTGTGAGAGAGAGAGAGAGAGAGATTGATCCATGTGGTTGTTTAAAATTAAGTAGTCAGTTTGCAGTGGAAAAGAAATCTCCCTGGATGGAGACAAGTTCTGTATTGTCACTACTACATCTTGGAGCAGAAAGAAAGAGAGGACTGTTTATATCATTTGCATTTATAGTCCTAAATAAAATGACACCTAGTAGGTGTCCTGGCAGACAAGGTGGATTAATGCACACAAGAAAATACTTTTGGATAAGAAAAAAATAATTTTTTTCAGCCTTTAAAAAAAGGACAAAATTTAAATAAACAAACTTTACCTTTTAAATAAACTTCAACTTTTAATTTCTCAGCCTTTTTCATTCACTGTAAAATGTTTATAACTTTTATCAACATGAAAAATGCTTTCCAACAATATCATTTAATATTTCATCATTTCAGCAGATACCAAATGAACACTAACATTCTGTCTCCGAATAAAAAATAAAATTCTATTATTGTGTAATTAAAGCAATTCAAAACAATTTACATTACAATAAATCAATAACATGAAATCTTCAAGTATATAATTAATATCAAGAAGTAATGGTTGGCAAGCTCATCTGGAAAATCATTACTACAATAAGGTGGGTTTGATTCTCACTGTGTGTACCCACACCTATGGCCATGTGCCATACAAAGTTAAACAGTAAATACATTTATAAAATGATACAGTCAATCAGCACCACCTAGTGATGTTGATTCAATACATTCAAAAATGAGTTGTCTCCCTTAACCATTTTCATATATAAAAAGCTAATTCAGTGTGTCTCTTCGCTGACACTACAGCAAGATAATCAAATTTCAACTTAAAATTGTTTTTCCACTTAAAATACTACATTTAATACAAAATACATATATTCAGTTTAAATACAGAAGGAGTCATACAAATGATTTCAAAAGGCTGGCTTATACTCTTTACCTGTTATCTAGGGAATTTTTTTACAAGACGAAGGGAAATAAATTATGATGTCCATTTTAATTTCATTCAAATTGTGTACCTGTATGTACGCGTGTGCATGTATATTTTAATTGATTAAATGACCTGTATGTATGTGTGTGCATGTATATTTTAATTCAAAAACATTACTATTTTTTTTAAAAGCTTTAACCAAATAATTTATAAAAGTTCAATAAAATCTGTTCTTTAGTGGTTTAAAATGATTTGATTTTGAGGGATTTTTAAAATTAACAGAGCATTTTTTTGTGTGTCCAAATCTATATCTATGATTGTTTTGTGTGTGTGCATGTACTTGAATGTCCATCAAATAACAGGATTACATGTAAGTCAGCCATGCACAACACAGGCATATGCATGTACATCAGATATGTGCATGCTAAGTCAAGTCACATGCAGACAGCAAGTGACAGACAGAAAATCTGATCTTCTTTTGTAACATAGATTATACATGATAATCATTTTAAAAAAAAATGTAATTGGGTTTCTCATTGCAACACCATGCAATCATTGTTTCTCTGGTTGCTTTCCCTGCCAAAAGAATGTTTAGTCTTGTTTTCTGATAGTAAAAGGTGAATATAAAAAAATAATGATATAAAAGACTAGGTTTGTTTATTGCACTTTCTTTTGAGAGGAGTATTTAAAAAATAATTATTAAAAGAAAGCCAGATAGTGAATAAAAAAATTGCTTGAATAAATTTGATGTGTAAAACTTTATATATGTGAGGCTCGGATTTGATGTTATAAATACTGCCAAAATGAAGCTTGATAGTTAATGAAAAGGTATATGTGTAAAATTTGGTTTTTAAATATGTAAAAAAGCAAGGCTCAAGTCTTATGATCTCAAAACCTGCCTAAATAACGTTTGCAAAGGGTTTAAGAGATACATTTTGTGATATTTTAATCAATTATGAATCCAAAGTATCAAATTTCTGATTCAACTGGGAGCTAATTCATGGTTATTTAAGAAGTTTGATTTGTCCAACTGACAGCAGGGACTTAGTTTTCACATGTTAAGGATATCAGCTGATTGCTGGGAATCAAAAGGTAGAAGAGTATTGGCTTTCACAAGCAAAAGTTGCTAGCAGCTGCTAGGAGAGCAAAAGGCTGAAGGAATTCAGCATCCGCAAATACAACACCAATGATTACAATGATAACTACAATGATGAAAAAGGAAGAACAAAAAACTAAAAGTCAATGACCTGGCTGCCAACAATGAAAATTTATATCAGTTTTTATGAGCCTAAATTGTTATCTTGCCTAATTGTAAGGTACACAAAGGAATATTTTGTGCTTGTATTGTAAATTTGTATTATGTTTTATTGTTTTTATGTCATTTTAATAAATGTGAATTTCTTTCAAATTTTACATTGGAGTAGGAGCCTTTTTGTTTGTGATTTTTACAATACTCTGGATAAAAAATCTGACATTTCTCTCTTCTCTCATCCCAATAAAAATCCTTTTAGTATGAGATATCCCTAGATATGGACAGCAAAATGAGAAAAATCTATTCCTTGTAGATTTAATAAAGGGTTCAGTTAACAATTCCTTGAAGGTTTACCTAGATTGATAGATACTTGGCAAAGCCTGGATGGCACAACAGCTGAGCATTTTGATCCAACTGTAAATAATATAAATTATGACAGACCCTTGAAGATGGCTGGAGAGTACAACAGCTGAAACATTGTAATGATAACCAAAATGAAGACAAAGCAGTGTAGAAACTAAGTGTTTAATCATCATCATAATTGTCATCATCATCACCACCATCATTATCATCAGTTCCACCCTGGTTGGATGTGGTCACAGAATTGTGCAGACACATAGTCATCAATTCCATCAGGAATACACTTCACTCCGGCGATTGACTTCAGTCTTAGAAGACCCCTTCCCTGTGATACTGTGTCATTACTCTGTACTGGATATACTACCAGTAGTACTGACCCATGTGCATATTTAGTTTATATTTACTGTAAGAGTTTATTACTGATATTAGTTTATAATGTAGATTATATACAATAAATGTTCTTTTAGTCTAGTCATGTTTCACAGTGTAATGTTTGTGAAGAAAAATTTTCAAAATCTATATAAATTAAGATTTGGTAAAACAAACAAATCAGATTCAAATAATGATGGATACATTTTAGAACATATTCTATTAATTAATTTCAGACAAAATAAAAAATTCCTTTTCTTGAAAATTATTAATTAAATACGATATCACTACTGAGTGACTACCACTTACAATAAATTTTAATAAACTTGTAATTTATGGAGAAAGGTAATATTTACATAGCATTTAAAATATATCGAATTATTAATCTGCAATTTTAATAGTTATTAGGTTATTAGAAATGTTATACTCTTTAGTGCTCAATAGGATTGAGATCTGGGGAGTTTGGTGGGTAGGGCAGCACAGTGAAGTCTTCTTTATATTCCTGAAACCATTCTCATACAAATTGTACACTGTAGTAGGATGTCTTGTCCTACTGAAAAATGCCACCACAGAAGATTATTGCTATAAATGTATACCTGGATTTCAATGATACTGAGGTAGCTGATACACAACAAAGTACCTACTACATGAATGAGTAATTTTTCACCTATCATGATGAACGGTGGTACACTCAAGGAGGCTTCTTGCCTTGAATGTCTATTGAGACTCAACATCATCCCAGACCTCAAATGGAATTCATATACATGATGCTGGAAAAATGGTCAGTTTCTTGACTGCTCTTACTATGCTTTATTTTTACAAAAGCCAGACCAGACCAAAGATGGAGCTGCCCAGTCCTCAATTTCCAGTCTTCATAGAGTTAAAATAAAATCTACATGGCCTTGTGAGTAATGTATTATTTTTCCCTCTACAACCCCTATATCACAAACATCTCGCTACTTTATTGCTATTTACATGGTAAATCTTTTGACAAGCTACATTCATTTGTTCCACCAGTTTGTAAACTTCACGGCTAAAAACCACTATGACACATAAACTGAGGTAAATCATCCCCATTCCCTTCATATTACATTAGTTAGAAGGAAATTCCATTTGGACAACTTCTTCCCAAGACCTTTGTAGAACAAACTCCCTAGTAGATGTGTGGTGAATAATGAAATAAAAATAACTCTCTTTTCTCCACTGTTTTCAAATTCACAAGCCTATGCAGAAATTTATTTTGGCCAATAGAAAAAGGGATTGGCTCCAGACTGAAGAAAAGACCAAGGCAAAGTTTAGCCTATGTGAAAATTTATTTTGTCCAATGGAAAAGGGAGCAGCTTACAAACTGAGAAAAAAGTAACAAGCTGATGTGAAATCACTTTTTGATATAAATAGGCAGAGAAAGTTGAATCAAGGCAGAAAGAGAGAAGAAGCAGAAAGAAGCAGGAAGCAGAAAGCCAGTGTTCCATGCATCTGAATAATGCTGGTGTCAAATTACACACTGATACATCTCTCTAATAAGATCAGTGCAATTTCAAAGAACTCTATTCAACTCCAAAGCTAAGTACCTTAAAATATATCTTTTCATTCATGTTGAATATAACCGTATAACTTTTATGTGAAAAAAGAACTCTCTCAATTTGTTTTAAACATTTTGGAATATTACTTTTGTCCAATGATTTAATATAAACATTTTCTCTTCTTGACAATTCATTGAAACTACGCACTTTAAATATTTGATTCCTTTTCCTGAAACAAGCCACTGACAACTTTAAATGTGTAAATTTGTAAATAAATTCCTTATTTTGTTTTGTTAAATATAACACGTGTGTTTCCTTGTCATTATCCCTCAATATTTCAGATGTTTTCATGATCACTACAATCTTAATCTCTTCAAGTCTAGATTCAACTGTCCTCATAAACTGCACTTCTTACCTCCTCTTACATTCATACAACAGCCTCGTTCAGTAACTCTCTGCATTGAGTGGCTCTTAAGCTTTTTATTGGGTAAAAAATTAGTAAAAAAAAAGTATTTCTCAGCAGAATGTTTCCAAACCATCACACTGCCACCATCAGTTTGTTTTTTTTACAGGACATTCTGGTACCATTGTTTCCCCATGATAACAATATACCCTGCTATCCAACCTTATTGAAGACAAAGCAAAACGCCTTAGCAGAGTTGCCACTTTAGCTGTTTTTGGAGCTAAATCTAGGTTTTTTTCAGTGCATTTAGCTCCTGTAAATCAGCATTAAGCTCCTTTTTCTTATTAATATTCATTATATCATAAATAAGAAAAAGAGCAAATATGACAAATTACAGAAGCTAAATGCACTGAAAAAAAGCTAAATTGACAACTCTGCTCCTCAGACCATCTGATTGTCAGCAAGATCCACAGTTAGTATTTGTATCTTCAATGTACTAATAAGAGATAGTCAGTCTGATCATCTTCAAAGAAATGGAAACCCACAAAAAGAATAGAAATAGAGAAAAAATTCAGTGGATAGAATAGATAAAATCAAGTTTGATATTACAATCATGTTTAAAAGAAATACTTAAATTTACATATCACATTTTTCTTTTTCAGGTTGATCAGTGTTTGTGTGCATGTTTGTGTGTGGGGTGATGCACCTGTTTGTGTGTGTGTGTGCATGTGTACACGCATAAATAAATTCAAGCAATATCAGGAAGAAAATAAATAATATTATGAATACGGCATAATTTAAAAAATAAGTGTAATAGCTGTCTCATTTGTTCTGAATGTTAAAACGTCACAAAAAAATGATGTTTCAAATATACAGATTTACTTGTTTGCTAAGTTCTGTTCTTGTGTGTCATGCTTAACAAAGCAAAAAGCTAAAACAATTTTTTTTTCAAACAATTACAGCATTTGTAATACAAAAGCAGTTTGGGTTTCTGGGAAATGGAATCACTTCTTAAGAAATTTTTATAAATATAAGAAAAAATAATATTACATATATTAAAAAGCATAAAACTATTTCAAGCATGGTACCACAAAATAAAAAGTGAAGGGCTAAATCAAATGTTGGGGGGGAGGGGCTTAATCAGATGGTAAAAGTTGGGAGGGTGGCTAAATCAGGTGTTAACTTTTAACAATTCCTGATGTTAAATTTGTTTATCTGATCCTCTCATAATTTTTTTTAGATCTACTATCCTACTATAAAGTGTAAACATATTTTTTGTTTTGATTTTAAATACATAATGTGTTTTTTCTTTTCTTTTAATTTGTATTGTACTTATTTTCAGGAATGAGAAATAAACTTTTTCCACATATAAAGATTTATATCAAAATTTTACAAGGCAGTATGTCAAAAAAAGATACATTTTATGATTTATTTTGAAAATTAACAGCAGTAGTGATTTTAGATAAATGATACGGCTTAGCTTGTTGGAATCTGTCTACCCAGGTTTTCGTTACTGAGTGTCAAGATTCTAAACATTTAACAACAATAACACAACTTTTAAATGAAAAAAAAAGTTTATTTTCTGAAGGAAAAGTAGAAGAAGAATATCAGTTGAAATAATATTTATATATTCTTTTCAGAAATATACAATAACAATAAAAAGTTCAATTTTCCTTGCATTGAAGTTTGTTTTATCAAATAATTAAGATTTCATAGTGTAGTGTAAAATGTGTGGACAGACTTACTTCATGATGGTCAGCCTAATGTGTTTGTAAGTTCATAGACAAAGCCTTAGTCAGTGATTGCTGGCTCATCTCTTCCATTGTGTGCGTGTATGTGTGCATACATGTGTAGATTAAACTGGCCTCTGAAATAGTTTTGAGCCCTGAGATGCAGTAGGCTTCTATTTTTATATCTGTAAAGAAGATCCAAAATCTAATTTCACATAGAGGTGTGACTTTTTGAATACAAGGTTTTCATTATTTAGAAAATAATGTTACCCTGACTCACAAAAATCTTTTTCTTGAATTTGGAGGCGTGATGAAAGGAGTTATTATTGTTATTTTCTAAATGGTCCAAAAATAACACATGGTTGGTCTATAACTATGACCGCATATATTTTGGCAATATTTGCCCTTGTAATGATTTTTTATCAAACAAACCTTCTGATGGAATTTTATTGGTTGAAAAATATATATAGGATTTAATTCCTATATGCTCAATAGTATTATTACAGATTGAAGCCAACAAATCAAATTTAGTCTTCTGTTTAGTCTTTAGTGTCATGGATGTATTTATAACCTCATTTAAATATTAGGCAAATTAATGACAAAATGGAAAATTAATTTGCCTTGCATTGTTCTCATATATAGAAATTTATATATCACATGCTCCCATGACTTAAATATATATTTTTAAAAATACAGAACTTAAGTTTTTTCAAGATCGTTGAAGACAAAAAATATTCTCAAACAAGTTTTCTATAAAGTGCAGAGAATTTTTTTATTCAGTTTCTTTCAGAATCCTTTTTTGAAATATATTAATAAACTATAACGATCATTATCAAATCATTAGTGCAAAGTATGTTTTTTTTTTATCAGTATCACCCCAAGCAAGGTAGTGCAGCCACTAACACACAAAGGTTACAGGGTGTAGAGGAATCAGGAACAGAAACATTAGTAATGAGTAGAAAGAGAAAAGAGCAACCAGGAGGACAGTAGATAACGATTGACATTGCATTTAAATTTTTGCATATTAAAGTTGGCTGGAAAGCATGGACTCAGAAGGGAGTTCCATAAATGAGAAGTATGAAAAAAGAAAATGTCAGCATAGAAGTTATGGCTACATCTAGCTATCTCAATTCTTACAGTCTAGGTACCATAATGAAGAGCTTATCTGAACAACCGAATAATTACCATGAAAGTATTTTTTAAAAAGGCAAAGAGAAACAACTTTATGCTGGTGGGCAAGTGACTGAAGTCAAGCTGCCAGATCAAGACCAATAATACTGCTGATTCTTCTTTGGATCTTATGAAGGTGCTCCAGGTAAATAGCAGGTGCACCAGACCATAGGTAGCAGCAATATTCTAAGCATGGTCAAATGGTAGACTTACAGATATGCAAGATAGATTCTGGAGAGAAAAATGTTCTTGCCAGACACAGTGAACTGACTTTCTTAGCAGCTGACCTAGCAATGAATTCAATATATTCTTTCCTCTTCATGTCAGCTGAGAACGTTAGCCCGAGAAGGTACAACGAGTCACTTTCCTGGAGGATAGCATCAGCCATGCTGATGGAAGGCAGAGAGGGGTCTCTCAGATGATTAATGGAGAGGAGTTTAGTTTTGGAGGCGTTAAAATTGACAAGCCATCTTTTGCCCCAGTTAACAATGGTCTTGAGGTTGTTTTGTACATCAGCTGCCATTTTGACCTTGTCTGATTGATCAGCCTTATTTATCGAGGTAGGAGTAAATGGTTGTGTTGTCAGCGTAGATGACAAGTTGAGAGCTGATGTCATTGGAAAGGTTGTTAATGAAGATTAAAAACCAGGAGCAAGGATGGAGCCCTAGGGGACACCTGCATTAGTACAAAAGGATATAGATGAGTGGCTGTTCAGGACAACTTTCATCTCACAATTTGATAGGAACAACTGGATCAGCTCAAAAATGTGCTGGAGATACAGTAACTTTTCAGCTTGTGGAGAAGACCTGAATGCCAGACTCTGTCAAAGACTTTCAAGATGTCCAATGCTACAGCCTTGGCTTCACCATTTTTATCTAGAGCCTGATAGACTCTTTCCACAATTATTGTTAGTATATCAGCAGTTAACAAGGAAAAACGAAAGCCCTATTGCTTGTCTGAGGAAAGGCCCTGCGATGAGAGATGAATCAATTCAGCATTGATTAGGGCCTCTAGGAGTTTCCCAAAAAGAGGTAGAAGGCTAACAGGCCAATAGTTGGATAGGTCAGACAGTTCATCAGAGTTCTTAAAAACTAGAACAACAGACAATATCCAGCAGGCAGGAAAGCAGGAGGCACAAAAGCATTTATTTTACAGTTTAGAGATAACAGGAGCCTGTTCGGGAGTACATTTCTTAATGACTGTTACAGGGATACAAATGGAACCACATGCTTTATGAGGACCCAGGTTAGAGATGATAGCAGAAATCATGGAAGGGGTTATATGCATATCACTCAACACAGAATCAGTTCTAAGTGGAAAGTCAGGAAGGGATACTCCACATGAATCAAGAGTAGAGCTTGAGAAGAATTTACATGCAAAGCATATAGCTTTATCAGCAGAGGATGTTAATATTTCAAATCATTTGATGAGGGTGGGGGAAATAGAGATCTTGCACATACCCTATTATACTCTTGTACCTTATTATAGAGACACCAGGAATCATATGTTAACATGTCACAATATGTATTACAAACTGATTTTGCAATATTTTTAGGCCTTTTTCTTTTAGTTACGAAAAAGAATATTCTAAAAAATACCAAATGCACACATATATACACTCTCATATATTCAGGGCCATAACAGCCCCCTCCCAAATTTTTTATCAATCATAGTATTTTTTACAGGGTTTTATTTTAATGAAATACAAGAAAGAAAAAAACTATCAAAGCGAGGAGGTACTGGAAATTTTAAATGTTATTCTCACTAACCATGTTGGCAGCGTTTGATAACTTAAGGCGAAATTCTAAATGTTTTTGCCTCCTCCCAAACATGTCTCTACTACGGTCCTGATACCTACATATTTATGCAAAAGTGAGATAAAAATATTATTTAAAATAAGATCTATTTTTTTTATTTTAGTATTTGTTTAATATCCACATTAATCCAAATCACAATTTAACCACACAAGAGAATTAGGATATGTATTTGATGACTAGAGAGACTAATTTCAGATTTTTTTTATTTCAAATGTTCTCTTCAATGCAAAGACATTACCTTCCTTTTCATGTCTTATGATTAATAAACGCAGAAAATGTTTTGTACAGTGATTCTATAAATAACAAAACAAAAAAATCCTTAGAAGAAAATAAGAACAGAATTATTAATTGCTAA
Source organism: Acanthosepion esculentum (assembly GCA_964036315.1). Taxonomy (NCBI): domain Eukaryota; kingdom Metazoa; phylum Mollusca; class Cephalopoda; order Sepiida; family Sepiidae; genus Acanthosepion; species Acanthosepion esculentum. The sequence goes on from OZ038485.1 coordinate 56,243,362, forward strand.
AAATGTTCAAATTTAAATTCAAATGATTTCTGATACTTTCAGCATATAATTTTGTCTCCTGAAATAATATCTTATCTCAGTTTATGTTTGTATATGCAAACTAACAATCACCTGAATTTAAATTTGAGAAGGGTGTTTCATATTTGGAAATTAACCCTAAAAACGAATTCCTAAGAGAAAGAGAAAAATCGTATTTGTCTATTACGTAAGCGGCCTTAAAATGATTTTATTATTGTCTATTAAGAATTGAAATCTTAAAAAATAAATATTTATATGCTTAAATTATTTTTGATTTTATAAATTGATGCCATTTAAAATATTTTTTAGTCAATAGTTTTATTTCGCCTTAAATTATATTTCGATGTAGAGACCTAGTGATTTTTTTAATTGGGAATAGCGTAAGCGGCTCAGCTTCATGGAGGTGGCAGCGATGCACAGCGGGTGGAGCACGGCTGACACTGGCCGCAGGACCAATGCTCCCCTGACCAGCGTTTTGACATGTTGATATGAGTACAAGAAAGGGCAAAGCTAAAGGTCCTATTGCTCAGAAATCCAGGGACCATGGTAGTCTTCGCCGGAGATCAACTACAGCTGGACAGACGACGAACGAATATACGGAACCCCCAGATGCCAACACAACAATGCCATCTCCACAAACCCCCAGAAGGAGACGAAGAAGAATCAACGGTATTTTTTCAACATCGGCTTTTTAATTAATGTCACCTTTGGGTATTTTTGTGTAATTTCATTTTTTTTCTGCTGAAATTACATGCCGCATGTCTTAAAGTGAAAGATTTGATTGTCACTCTCCCCCCCCTCTCTCTCTCTCCATTGATCTAAAAACCGAAACATTCATTAGTAATCTCGTTTTTTTTCGCCGTACCAACGTTAGACCTTATTTCAAAAAACACTAGCACTAGGTGAAATCATGTTGCAAACGATATTTTTACAGTCATGATTATTACTTTGTAGATTACATCTGCTTTATTAAGTTGCACACGTAAATACACAACCTGTTTTAAATCATTTCACAACAAGTGCTAAATTACCGACACATTTTCGACAATACCAGCACCACTATATTCGCTAAGGCTTTTTTTTTTTTTTTTTTTTTTTAGGTGTTTTCTAAATATTTTTTAGTTACTCATCATCGTTTAATTAATCTTCAACTTTATCTCTCCCATATACAAAAAATGTTTTCTCTGTTTTTACTTATACATTTCATTTGAGTATCGTCCATTTTCAAAAATATTCATCCTCTGTACTTTTTATGGCCCTCGTTATTAGCTCACGTTTAATTTAGTACGCCTGTTCTATTCGACTCCCTGCACAGGTAACATGACCTACCTTACTGACAGTAATATTGACGTCATATTTTTTACCTTTTTTAACACTGAACATCCTTGACTGTTTCTTCTGTAATGAGAAGAAACACTTATTGCTTCACTCAGTTTCTCTACAGTGAGAGTGAAAGATTTGGTAAAAAGTGGGTATTAATAAAAAATTCTCCTTCAAGTGAATGTTAAACGCTAATTTTTCAAATATTGTTTATTTTGTGTGTATGTCTCCATTAGTAAACAAAAAATAAATTGATCACTAGAATTTTTTTTAAATGTGACCAAAAAGACTTTCATTGGGGAAAAAAAGAAAGTAACAAAGAAAAAGTAATGCCCCGTTGAATTATCCACAATAGATTGTTGTTGACAAAGCTAAAAATATTAGTTTACATTTCGTTTACACTAGTGTGTAGTAATTCGGTAACAATTTTAGGAATTTCCTAAAATTTATTTTCTTTTCGTTACAGAAAAGTAAAAAGTTTTTATTATCATTTATGTAACCGATACACAGTGTACACTACACAGCGGCTCACAACCAATCACTACAAAAACGCATTTAGGTTTTAGAAAGAAAATTTTAGAATTTTATTTTTAAAAATACCGTTACTATGCTTTTTTTATCTTTATAATTTCACAAGATTAATAATTTTGAATAATTAAATAAAAAGAAAACCGTTTGTTTAACTATCATAGTTGAAAATGAATTATTTCAATTGAAACGAAAGTGAAATTACTGATTTTTTTTCAGTTATTGCACTATTCATATCTCTCCTTTTTAGAAAAATGTTACTGTTATTTATTAATTTATGTAAATTAATCTCTAATTAGTATTTGCTTGATGTCTTAAATTTCAGTATGAACATTACATGAATTTTTTTTTATTAAAACACTTTAAAATACGCTAAAAAATATCATATGGCCTACTTACTAGCGAGTGCTAGTTTGTAGTTGTAAGTTACTAGCTAGATCACTTTGATTTGGAATTAAATTTTGATAATCTCACGTCTTTTAGGAATTATCTTTTCTGAAGTTTAATTTTTTTTTTTCTAATTAATTACACAAAGTTCAAAATATCTAAAGTAAGTTTTAGATCTTTTTTTTTTTGTCATGTCACCTACTGGATTTATACGCAGTGATTAGTGAACGTATCCTCTAGGTACCTCCAAAGTCCAAAGAAAAGCGATACCTCAGGTTTTTTAAATGAATTTAAAAAAATGAAAAATCATTCTTGAAGTTTTTATTTATTTTTTGTTTATTTTTTATTTTCAAGCTAATATTTCCAATAAGCAAAACAATTTGTATTTCAAAACGAATTTATTGATAAACCTAAAATCATCCATATTGATTGACAAATCAACTCAACGTAATTCTCTTTATTAAAAAATCCTTCAAAACTATATTTTTCTGAACATTTATTTTGGGAAGATTAACTGATTTAAAGTTTTTTAATATGATTTGAAACTATTATTACTTATAGTTTAAAATATCGCAGAAAAGCATTTTTTAACCTGGAGGTGGGTGTTTATTATGAGGACATTCGGCAATTTTTTTCCAAGTGAGACATAAAAACTGTCACAATTAATTATTAACTTGATGAATATAATGTGAACACCTTTTAAACAATCTAATATTGAATTTTTATTCTTCATTCTGTTTTAAAATATCTTTATATAAATGTTCTTAAAATTTTAATGACAAGTTACTATTGCAATCTATAGATCTAGAATAGATATAATAATTTTAATAATAAAAACTACTGTCAAATATTCTTATCCTGGAAACTAATGTTAATTTAAAAACTTGTGTTTAAATTAAATCAAATCAAAAATCATACAAAATCAAATATGTAAATCACTTAAAGTTTATTATAAACAACTTGTTAAGTATGGGGAGGTTCTGTAAAAAATGACTTCAATATTTTTATTTTTAAAGGTCATGTATTTCCTGTTTTGATTTTAGTCCTATATATTTTTACAAGTATTTGCCAGGAAACTGGTATCAGTGTATTATTTTTAACACTAACTTAAATATTTGTTTTAACACATTACATTGCATAATGATAGAATTTGTAATATTACTTACCATTTAGTTCAATCAATTTATTTATTTTTTATTTATTTATTTATATTTTTTTTAGTAAATCATAGAAAACTATATAAAGTGTTTTTCTAACTCCAGCTGAAGTATCTTTCCTATTTAACTAAAATAGCTAAAAAAAATGTACTTATGACATAATTTTGATAGAAATATCAATAATTTAAATTAACAAAAGCTTTTAGAAATGCCTTTACATTTTATCAACATTGAAGTTCACATTTCCTATATTTAATGTTTGGAGTTAGACTAAAATAAACTTGTTACTTCAGTTTTACATGAAATGTAAATTTTTTTTTTTTTTTTTTTTTTTTTTAAGCAGTTGAACTTAAGTTCAATGTGAAGCTTATTTATTAAACTTGTACATTTACCGAATCAATTTTGTATAAATTGATGTCAATATTTTGTTTTTTACCATTTGGGTTAATTAAAAGTCCCGGAGAATGTTACTTTAAACTGGTTGATATAATTGCCTGAAAATCTGTTTTGTATGTTTTCTTTATCTTTGACCATTTTACAGTCAGTCAAATGATGTAAATAATTTGTAATTTAATATTAATAGGCATCTCAGTATTAACTAAAATGTCATTAACTTTTAATCTCTGAATCATTGAATTCATAAATACATCTAAAATAAATCTGCCATTCATAATTAAACTGTTAATACAGCTATTTTGTACTAGAGATAAAATTGAAGAGGTTAATTCTTGTTCACTGTTGCTGACATATTATTTTTAAACTAATCTGGACATTGCCCACTAACAAGCATTACTTTTAATAGCTATATTTATTTAAATAAGCAACTTTTAGTTTAGCTTGAAACTGAATTGACAGATTAAGAAAATATTTCAAACAGGAGGTATAATATATGTAATGTGCTGATGTTAAAAAATTATTAAATACTGAGTAGCATAGTGATGTTTATTTGTCATTTGTTCTTAATGTTTAATTATTCAAAATCTTATTACAAATATTCCTAAGTAAAAAAAAAAAAAAAAAAATTAAAAAAAATAAAAATCCAAACACCTTCCATGTCTTCAATGTTAATTTTCTTTTTTTTTCTGCAAATATGCAATAATAGTTTAATACAAACTGTCTATATAATCTGCCCTGACTAAAAAGCTACTATGCTCTTTTATTGAGGAATTTTCTTTATACATTGCTCAGAATGAAAGGAAATCCATTGCTGCTGAATTTAATCCCATGATGAATGTTTTGGGCTTCTGGTAACCTGTTTTTTGGTGTTTACAAGTTAAAATATTTGTTCATTATAATTGATCTGTGTAGTAATCAGTAATAATGGAAAAAAAAAAATAGAATCTGAGCCATTTTAAGCATTCACTGAGAATATTTGCAAAAATATACACATTTTGAATTTAAGTTAATCAGAAGTGAATGTTGACTTTTTAAAAAATACAAAAAGTCAAGTGTGATTGAGACATTCATCTTTTAGTACAATTCATATCCCTGATTATTGACATTCAATTAAATCATCTGTTATAATAAATTCATTTATTTCTCGCTCTTTGAGCTATTGTACAGTAATAATTGGTAGAGGTTGGCAATACTGAATAAAATACGAAACTTATCTCACTTCTTAAAACATATTTTAATCTGCATCAAAATATCTGTTTTTATTTCTCTCCGTCCACTTTCACTATAACCGTATATTGTTATATGGTTAGTCTTGGGGGATCACTTTATTAATTACTATTCAAATTTCTCTTTTTGCTGTATCTTCATTTCTTATTGAAGATTATTACGAACTTTTCCACTTACTCTCTGTAGAATTATATTGACTAATTCTCTAAGGATCAGTTTATTGCGATTCAAAGTTTTATCCTCTCCCCTTTGAGACTATAAACTTTCTGTCTTTCCGCATGTTGAATTATTAATTTGGATTGATCCATTATTATATAGCTTGAATAATTTGTTTTTATGCCGACTAAAGTTTGTCTCCTATAGAAATTTGTAAGAAACAAATTATCTTGTACAATATATTTATGCTTAGTGTTGCATAAAATTATTAATATGCAAAGATTTGCAAATTACTTTAAAAATAAATTAAATTTAAACTAAAATGCTAGTCTCTTGAAAATATGACATTTATATGGATGTTTCTCTTTTCTGAGTATTTACCAATAATTAGTTTATTCTTTTAGCACAGGTTGCAATAACTGAATGATTTTGATTGAAACAATGGAGTTGAATTTTATGGGGGAAAATGTATTAATCCTGACACAGTATTCCTTAGTTTCCTTCTCAAGAAGGTTCTATATTGTTCTATTATATGGACATTTTTTTGGATTTTGTGTATCCTTAAGTATATATAAGTGTTGCACCAATTAATTGATGATGTCATTCATTGAATTTTTGCTTTTTTTCCAGTCGTTATTGATAGTAATTAAAAAAAAAAAATAACTGGCACTACTTTGTTTTCTTTTTTTTATTGGTCTATTATAGTCAGCTCTGGTTAGATTCTGAGTTTTTCTACCCCAGATGAGATTGGTTACTGCTTATACATTACTAATTTGGATTTTTTCCATCTTATTTTTTCTTTTTGCAAAACTTTCTCAGTTTCTTTTTATGTTTTCTATTTCAGTGTCTCCCTCAAAGAAGGGTAAATATATTCGGGTCAAGTCTGCTTTGAATTCAGAACTCATTCAGGTTTCTGCCATTCGACAGTTGGCCATCAGCACAGGAGGACTGGTCAATGACCACCTACGGAAGAAAGCTTGGCCCTTGTTGGTTGACCTTGATTTAGAAAACATCCCTCCTAAGCCTGGTAAGTAAATACCTCTCTTAGCAATTTAATCTTATATGCATTATTATCTGATAAGAATTTTGTAAAACTTCAAATTCTTTCTCTCAACACTTCAAAGAGAATTTGTGGAAGAGAGAATTATTCCTAATGCGAAGAAAATAAAGGTAAATAAATCACAATGTCTTGAATTAGCCATTATGAGAAAATACTTACTTGCATTTAAAATCCTTTTTTTTTTCTTTGTTTAATTTATGCCTTGACACTTAAATCAGCATTAGAGATGAGACCTGTATCTTTTTAACTATTCCTTTCTTCTACTATTTGAAGAAAATGAATGTTAGCTAGAATCACCTTGGAGAAAATATGAGGAACATGCTGTGAAGTAGGTAGACATTCTGTCATTTAATGTTCATGCCTTATTGCTATAAAATAGGTATGAAATCACACTATCATTTTGCTATACAGATAGCTTTATGTAAAGTTGTTGATGTGCAGGTGGTGTAATGTTTAGTAGCTGGGAATGAGAAATCAGTTGAGCTACGTTAAAATTTCAGTCAAATTCATTACATTCACTTTCACACACATGTCTGAGAAAGGTATGAATTCATCTCTTCTCCCCTTCATCTATGGGTTAAATAGTAGAGCAAGCAGGGCTTTTCAACTTTGGTTGACAACCACTCTAGAAGGATAATTCTGAATTCAAAATCTGTTTGGCTTGGGGATATCAACTCCATCTCAAAGGCCTACTTGCTACAGGAACCACAGCAGCAATGCCTAACATGTGGCCCCACCACAATAGACCTACCAGGATTTGAGTGAGTTATGTAAAGCCATATTTTAGTCACAATTTTTCACTAAACATAAATCATTTTTCTATTTAACAAACTTTTTTTTTTTCTAGCTAGGAATTATACTTTCCATAATAAACTGCCAATGTACACAAATATTTATAAATTTTTATATATTCAATGCACTTATCTTCATATATCTTGAGCATACAATTATCAATTCTTGCCAAAATGTTAACTTACACACTGGATTTTTAAAAAATATTTCCTTTCCCAAAGTCGGCATTCATACCATAAATGTTTTTAAAAATTAAAAGAAAACTGTTAGCTGAAGACCTTTTAAATATTTTAAATAAATAAACGAAAATAATAATTGCATAGGAAAAAAAATAATTACATTAAAATTAAAATAACATTTACTCATTTTCATTTATTAAGCAATAAATTACATCATTTAGTGTTCTCCATAGTTTAATTTTCTTTATACAGTTAACCTTAAGAATATTTCAGAGCGTCCTCAAATTTAAAATATTCAAGCTTAATATTTTTCCTCCACTTCTGCGTAAATATACAAGTTATAAAATAAAAAATCTCTACATGTACCTTGATGAAGTTCCACAAGGGATGAAATGTATTGGTTAAAAGTTTTCCTTTTGTCATACACATATGTGTGTGTGTGTGTGTGGAAATAAAAAAGGTAAGACCAATTTTACTTTTCATGATAAATTATAAAACAAAAACAGCCAACCAGTTTCAGCTTAACTCAATAGAGCTGTAATTGAGGGATTATATATCGCAATACAAAATATAAAACACAAATAATATGCAATATTAAAGATGTAATACAATCTAGATTGAAATTAGGTCAAGTCCTAACAGACCCTCCCTCTTTTTACAGAGGGAGGGTTGACTGGACCGGATATAAATTGTTTCCAACACCTCCAACTGAAAAAGCGAACCACAACTCAAGATGGTAAAACAGTTCGTGCTGAAGTTGATGGCACAATTTGGGCTTTTAATGAAATGCTCCACAATGGTGGGACCATACCTATTGTTGAGAACATCCCTTAATTGGAATGTTTCATTTCTAATTTTCCTAGGAATATGTTGATGCATTCTAGCACCTAAACATAGGGTAGTTCTACCTATGTAGTCAGCACTGCAATTACATTTAAACTGGTAAATAACATTATTAATATGGTGAGGGAGGGTAGAACATCCTTTCAAGTAAACGTTAATGCAGACACATAAGCTAGACAAGAAATAACAAGGCTCAACTGCAGAGCTAATTTTGGCAAATTTTCACTTACTGTGCCCATCCAAGGTAAATGAAAATGAATTGGGCATTTATTAACCATACTCGATTTAGTTTCAGAAAAATCAGATATTTTCTTACTGATAACTGACCTAATCACATCTAAAGGATACCCATTATTCGATAAAGTTTTACTGATCTTTTTTATTTCTTCATCTAATTTTGATTTTGGGCAAATCATTAGGGCTCTGTATGTTAAGGTCCCAATTAATCTTCCACTTGTTGGGACAAAATGCATCCCACTGAATATATATGAACCAGTAAAAGTTGATTGACAATAAATAATAACAAAGAGTCTTTCCCTTCTACCCCCCCCCCCCCCAATATATCTAGCTATTCAGTTATGTGCCATACATGATATGCACTTAGGCGATCATGTATCTTTCAATACATGTCTGACAAGGCAGATTTTTTCCCACAGTAGGTTGCCATTTCTTTCTGCAGTAGACCAGTTGCCATCCAAGGCTACAGAACCCGGTCTGTCCTACTATTTACTCATAGCTGGGGGGAAAAAGAGGATTCATGCTTTCCCAAAGATATTAGCACATAAGTGAATATAATAGATTCAACTGGAATTTGAACTCGGCTCTCTGATTCCTCAATCTGAGCCACTATCCATTACTTCACCATGCCTAATTTTTTTTTTTTTTTAATAAAATAATATCTTCAATATTAAACTTCATTTCAGCCCATCACCCATGTCTAAGTGGATTTCACATCTTAAAAGGTTGTGCTTCTGATTTATGGAATGGAAACATTTTTTTTCTCCTTTTGTAAAAGGAATAATTTAAAAATTAATAGTTTATAATATCTATTTTTTTCTTTAGTTTTGAGCCTTACTTTTATTTACACTGTTATTCTCCATCATTTCATTACTTTGTGTACAGTGATTCAGCTCAAGCTATTTATACAATTCTATTTTTAATGCAAATGTAGATTAAGAATGTATTTCAATAATTCCAAATAGTTAATCTGTATTTGAATTCATTTGCACTGTGGAGATTTGCCATGATATTCTTGGTAATTATTTTATTGGAACTTTGATAATAAAATGAACTGACTCGAGGGTGTAAGATAAATCATATATATTTATCTATTTGATTTAAATTAGTGAGTCCTTTGATATTTGGGTTAAATGTTCATTTATAAGATGGATTTTAGCAGCAGCCCAGAAAAAGGTTTTTGGTTCAGTAGTGAGTAGTTTTGACAGTTGAGAAGTTAGAATTTGATAGTAGTAGCCATCTTAGAAATAGTTCAGCATCAATCTACTGTGTTTTTCTAGGCCCTTAAGAAGGGCAGAAAATATCATTAGCAAATGATCTCTTAAATACTATATATTATTAGACTTTTATCAGGGCTCACTACAGCAACTCCAAATGATTTGTACTTGATTATTATTTCAGATGCTCAGCTGTTGAAGGAACATCGTGACTATACACAGGTAGTCTTGGATGTAGAGAGATCTCTCAAGCGGTTTCCACCAGGTATACTTTTAATAACTCTTCCTCAGATAAGATTATCTTAGTTCTCTTCTTCCTCATCTAAGAAAAAATGAATTCAAAATGCAAGTTATATATACACTTAAATTGATATATAAAGTTGTTGTTGTTTTTGTTTTTTTGGGGGGTGGGTTAAGGATAAAAGAGGGGATTTTGAAATTAAGTTTATCATTTTGTACCAACTGTATAATTACAAATCTTCAGCTGACAAACTGTTTTCAACATAAGAGAAATAGGTAAGGAAATATAGCTTTATCACTTACTTGAGAAACATCTGCCAATGAAGTCTTTATAGCCATACCAGTAAAGATACTGTCATGGAAAGACAGGCTTCCAAGATTAAGGGAAATCAAGTTCAAATCTTTTCAGAGGCTTCTTATTTCCAATTCATGCTGTTTATTTGGCAAGTGTAAAATAACAATCTGGGAGTTGTAATAAAAAGTAATCAAAATAAGATGAAAGAAAATCCATTAAAAAAATTAATAATGGTTGACAATGCTTACTTTAAGAAATTTGGAGACTTTTATAAAAGAATTGTTTTAAACTTAAAACCAACTGAAACTTCTAAACAATATTTATGAAATTTTACACAGTTTTTTCTGTTTTGATAAGTTTCTGTCTTGACATTTGCCTTTATTTAACATGGATAAGTGGTGGCCCAATTTAACATTGGTGCTTTCTTCTTTTTACAATTAACTAAAAATGATCTTGGCAATTTTTGTTTGTAACTATCAGTTTAATTAGTTGTTATTTTTTATGTGCTTTCTGAATCGCTCAAATGAAGCCAAAAATGCTTTGTAATACAGGTATTTGTTTTGAAATCCTCCTTTGATATTAACTATTATCTCCTAATCATTTGTGATTTTTTTTTTTCTTAAACATAAACTGGTTTATTAATCTATTATAGTAGAGCTGAATCATTTCAGATGTGAGAGTTGTGTTCTGGGATATAACAAGTTAATTGCAGAAAAAAGGATAACATTTTATCTAAAGAGATAATGTTGACCATCTCGTTCTTCGCTTATTACTACAGTAATATTCGGGTCATGCTACAAGCTCAACTTATGCTACACTAGATGTGTTATTAATCTTGCACTAAAGTTGGCTTCGTCTAATGATTTTGTGCTACACACATTAAATGCTTTATGGTTAATATGAAACTGAAAGATTTTACAAATTCAAGATCAACAACCACTTAAATATGTGCTTTTGTTTGGGCTTGAATTCATTTACTTTTCTTATTTTTATTTTAAGGATTTTTGAAACTATCTTTATTTATAATTATATAGTGCTCCCCCCTTTTTTTCCTTCCAAATCCAAAACTCTACCTACTGAGCAATCCTGGAGAATATTGAATGCTTTCTGTAGGTTTTCAGATCAATGAGAGTCAGTTTCATAGAAGATTTGCTTCTATTACAGTATAAGCAAGGCTGCTCTGCTAGCAGTGTGCACGAAGGAGGAACAAAGAGCAGTGATCTGATTTTTCTGGTTGGAAAGTGTATCAGGAGCTGAAATTCATCAGTGTCTTTTAACACTATACACCAATATTGTAATACTATGTAGAAGTGTGTATGAGTGGATCAAGAAGGCTAAAAGTGGCTGGACAAGCGTGACACAAAAAAGGAGGAGCAGGATGTCCATCAGTTTACACCACTGATGTGAAGATTCAGCAAACTCAAAAGATGTTAATGGCAAACTGGTGAGTTATCGATGAGGTAGCATATTCTCTGCAGATTCAGATCGCTGCTCTTTGTTTCTCCTTAGTGCACACTGCTAGCAAAGCAGCCATGTTTACACTGTAACAGCAGCAAGAGAAATGGTATGATCAAGCTCAAACTTTGATCATGTGACCACAATAGTACCAAATATAACAACATATAAGCAGAAGGTAGTATGACAAACCTAAATGTTATGGCAAAAGGTGTGGATAATTTTTAACTTACCTTTGTAGATTCCTTACATTCTTTGTACCTCAATTCTTTGTTTTAAACAATTTGTTTAAAGATTTTCTTTTTGTTCTCAGATCATCCAAGCACTTAAATTTTGTTTTAAAGTAATTTGAATGATAATGTAATTTGATTGAAATTAAACAAGATTTCTCTTCAAATAAATGTAAATGCACATATACTCACACATTTTTCATATAAAAAAAAATGCTTGTGTGTATATATATATATATATATATATATATATATATATATATATATATATTGATAGCACTATAAAAGCATCTTTAAAGAAAGTCCAAAGAAAAGATGACCTCTATATTTGGTTGAAATTAATACAGCCATTTCAAAAGGAGTAAAATATATATTCAGACATCTAAATATGTAGGTTAATTTAATTTTTTTTAAATTCCTTGGTATTTACTTACTATTAATACTTAGAAATATTACTAAAATACATGATGATAATCCTATTAAGTATATTTATTTTATATTTTCCACATTTAATAACCTTAAACTTCAGATTACTAGGGAAATTTTTTGTAATGTTTACATGTAGAAAAATCTAAGCATTTATTTAAAGAGAATTCTTATTTCTCTTTCTTTTTCTTAAATTCTTTATGTCAAAGCAAATGGTTGAGTAAAAATAGGATTGAAGTCTTTCACTCTTCTGTACAAAAGAAAAAGAAATAACTATAATAGACTTTGATTTTGGTCATTCACACATCAAAGGTTAGGAAAAGATTTTGCCTTGAAAATATGAAAAGACAGTTTCCATGTGTTCTAACGTTAGAACACATGGAAACTGTCTTTTCATATTTTAAACCTTTTTTATTAAATATTTCTTTTAATTAAATGCTTGTATCAAAGGGAAATTATTCTTTTAGCCACTCTACATTTTAAAATGATTTTTGACTTCATATTCTTTTTACTTAATACTAATTAAATGTAATTTTACTGTCTTTTGTACAGGAATGGAAGATGACAAACGATTAGCTCTGCAGGACAAACTAATAGATCTCATTTTGCGTGTTCTAGTCAGACATCCAGAGCTACATTACTATCAGGTAAGTCCGATAGTAAACGTATAGGGAACCATGAGTTGCTTCCCTTTAAATCAAATTTTTTTTGAAGTGTAAAATGCGTGTACACAGTAATTGGACGTATAGGATTTATTATCTACTAACTTAAAACTCGAGCTGAATATAGGATATCTCTGTCTAACGAGAAATGAATAAATGTTTGACTACATATAAATTTGACAGATACAACAATAACAAGTAATATGCAAAAGATTTGAATCCATATAAATGAATAACATTCAGTATTTAATGATGTATCTATAATAATAGACGGCTGATGACTGACATTTAGCATAATAAAGTGATCTTCTTGCAGAAGTTAACCTCAATTTTATTCCATTCCTGTTGAAAAACTGCCATAAAATCACTGAAATATTGGAGATTCCACTGCACTGGTGCTTGAGATCATTATCTTGAGAAATTTCACAGATCTATCATTAAAACCTTCTACCTTGAAATGCAGATCAGTGGTAGTGTTTTTTTTTGTTTTATTTTTTTTAAGCTTTTCACCCCAAGCAAGGCTGGAAGCCACTAGCACGCAAGGGGTTACAGAAGGTTTGGAGGAAGAGCAGATAGGAGTGGTAAAGGAGAGGATGTGGAGAAAGATAGTGGATCGATCAAGGCAAGGGGGGTTACAGAAGATTTGGAGCGAGAGCAGATAGGAATGAAGGGGGAAAGGATGTGGAGAAGGGAAGTGGATAGATCAAGGCAACTGGAGATGTCGATTGACGTTACACTTAAATAGTTGGAGATTATATTTGTCAGGGAAACAAGAATAAGGAAGGGAGTTCCACAGGCGAGATGTGCGAGACATGAAGCTATTGGAGTAGAAGAGACGTCTACATCTAACAGTTTCAACGGTGAAGGGGTGGGAACGGGATGCCAGCCTTGTAGGATGCTTAAATTCATGAGGCCTGGGAACCAGCGAAAGCAGCTCATCGGAGCAATTAGTTAGTACATTAACAAAAATACTTCTAAAAAAAAATGTTATTAGAAATATAAAATTTAATTAAGACAAACTGACATAATTAAAAAGGAAGAGAAAAATTTCAAATATTGTAAATGTTTTGTTTTCCTTCCTTTTAATTATATCTGTTTTTATTGCTTTAATTTCTAGAAAATGTAAGCCAGCTGTTTTTATGGTTAAATTTACTGAATGAGACAAGTAAAAAAACAAAAAAAAACACTACTTTGAAAATAATTACTGGTGTTGATGACTGCATGTGGGCCAGAACAAAATTACTTAGGAAAGTGATAGAAAAACTTTGAACAATTTTCAAAATTGGCTAAATGACAGTATATTCACATAAACAGACTTCAGAATTCAACATTGTCCTTGATCAAAAATTTTGATGTTGATGACATAAACTATATTCCAATTAATACATTGCATTCATCAACAAAACCTGGTATGAACAAAAAAGAAAGCACTCTGTAAACTGACTGCTTAAATTAATTGGGTGGCTAATCAAATACTATTAATATAGAAAATTTCAGCATCTTTTTGCAATGAAAAACACATTGATTTGGAAATTCTTGCAAAAATCAAATTGTTGGATTCTCATGAAACTTTCAAATGAATTAATTTAGAAATGTTTCTTTTTTTTTTAAAAATCATGGTAATTTTTTTTTTTTTTTTTTTTTTCCCACATCTGTTAAACACACATACACACTTTATTTCTGTACAGCTTAATGTTTATATAAGCCATAAGCAGAAGTTTTTGGGAAATTTAAAACATTTTTTTTTTTTTTTTTTTTTTGTTTCTTTGTTAAACAGGACCCCCCACACACACACACACACACACACACACACACACAATTACTGAAAATCTGCTCTGAATCATAAAATAAAAATGCAATAAAACTAAGACCATATCTAATTAGAAAAGCTTTTAATTACTCTTATGAGTAAGATGTATTACAGGCACAATTGTCTTAAGAAAAAACTTTTTCAATGAATGAATTTTTACAAGAATTGTTTCGTCTTTATTTAAATTTTAATTAGAATAATTTATAAAGATTTAAATCTTAAAATTCTGTATTACTAATCATAAATGGAAAAGCTTACTACAATTTAGTGATCTCCAGAATTTTGTGTATGTATAAATGTGTTGATTTTGGTAAATATGAACATTATCAGAAAATAACAGCCATAACTATAGTAAATTTAAAGGTAAAGTACCTAAATCATTAGATTACTTAGAATATTTTCCTAAATTTTTAAGAATACTGAGTAAAAAAAAGGTGCTCACATTATATTCTAGTAGTTTTTATGGATATGTCCCCTGGAGAAAAATTAAATTTACCAAAAATCAGGCTGTCAATAGAACTGTCAACTTGTCATAAAAACACCCAACTCTGTGATGAAAAAATGCTTTTCTGTGATATTTTAAACTAAACGTTTCAAATCAGATTGAATAAACTTTAAATCAGCTAGTTTTCTTAAATAAAGTTTCAAAATTGTAAAATGACTAAAATCAGTAACATTGATTTTCTTTTTTTTTTTTAACTCCTTCCAATCAGCTTAAATTCATTTTAAAATACAACAAATGCTTATTGGGAATATTAAATTTAATCTATTAGGTTGAAATTAAAGCTAAAACAAAACCTTCAACAAAGATTTTTAATTTTTAAAAATTCATTTTAAACCTTTTTTTTTTTTGAGCAAGGTATATATATATATATATATATACACACACACACACCTAGGGATAACAGTAAAATTGTCCATTTGTTAGATTAAATTTTGAACTGTTGTATCTTAGAAATAATTAAAAATATGTTGCTGGAATTCTACAGGGTTTTTATAACACTACTGGACTCTATTTTGAGCAATAAGAATATATAATTACTCTCCAAACTTAACAGAAGAATCGTGATCAAATTGATCATAAATGAAAATGACATATTCATCATTAATTAATCATAGCTAAGGATCAGAAATTCATGGAGGATTGAAATAAAGTTCAAATATATATATTATTCCAGGATCATCTTCCAACTTATTCAAAAATCTCTTCGCCCTCTTTAAGCTTCTAACTTTGTCCTTGAGTAACAAGCTGCCCCACGAATCACATGGTTTCATTTTCAAGCTTTTTTTTTTCGCTGCTCTTTGGACTGTCATAGCTGAAATTCCTCCCTCACGTGCCAAACATCTTATGGATTGAGTTGGATCTTTTCTAATTGATCTTTTTAGCTCTTAGTTGAAATGATGATCCCTCTTCCTGTTGTGACCTCCTGATCCAGTTTTCCTCTCTACTGTTCCCACTTTTTTAAAACTTATTCACTGTTCTCTTGGTGGTTCTTGAATGGACTTTGAAGATGATGGCCAAAATATGAAGGCCTGAATGATGTTTTTCCTCTCACAATTGCTCATTTGGGAAGACAGTGGGGCTGACACAAAATGATTTTAACCTGTTCTCTTTCTAGCTGAATAGCTCAAAGGGTTTTTCAGTGATTCTTATGACAAATGGTGTCAAGATGGCTAAACCTTTTATCTGAAAATCTGGAAAAAAAGAAACTCAGTCAGTTTTTTTTTAGTTTTTTTTTATAGATATTAAATATATATAGATATATAGATATTATTTTGTGGGATGGACAATTATGCTGTAACACTGTGTGTGTGTGCATGTATATTTGGTCTTGCCTTGTGTGAGAATATGCTGCAGAAATATTTTTCAGATGAGTAACATCAAAAACATTAATTGTGTTTAGGCCATAATATTATGAAACACCTATATAAAACAAATATTTCTCAACTGCCTTTAACTACAAGTATTAGCACACACCTCTAAAATTTCTCTCTGGTGTACAAATATATATTTCCAAGTTATTTTTGCTTGTCTTCAGTATTTGTTTATAATAAAAATTTATCACTTCTATTAAAAAAAATGTATTCTATCAACAACCGTTAAATCAGCATGCTGTTAAGTACTAAAAAACAAGGTACACAAACATTTCCCACAATTTTCCTTTTTATATTTCTGAGTTAATTTGTTTAGATTTTGTTTTATATAAACCTATTTCTGTATGTAAATGATAATCTTTTTGAGTTGTTATTTTACTATAAATCTATTTGCTAACATGTTTATCATTTCAGGGTTATCATGATATTTGTGTCACATTTCTTCTTGCTGTTGGTGAAGACATTGCATTTGCCTTAGTGGATAAACTGTCCACTACACATTTAAGGTAACATTAAAACCATTTTTCTCTTTTAAGAAGTTTAATGGTGAGAACTGATGTTTGCCAGATATATTTCTAAATAACTAATAGATTTTTTTTTTATTAATCTGACAGATTTTTATCACTTTAAACCTTATTTTTAGTGGATTCCCATATTTGAGTAGATGCCCCGTTTATTTTAAACATTGTATTTATTTTTTGTTTACTAGATCTTATTAAAAAAAAATAAAATATGGTTACTCCTTCATGCCAATAGACGAAAATATACTGTTTAAAATAAATAGGGCATCTACTCAAATATGGGTATCCACTAAAAATAACATTCAAAGTGTTAAAAACATATTCTTTTTCTTATGTATATAAGAGTGCAAAATGTTTAATACACATGAAAAAATAACATTTAGTTATCTATTTGTATCTTGTTTCATATTCTTTTAAAAAATTTTAGATGGATTTCAGGAGCATCCACAACAAACAAGCTCCCATTTTTGAAAAATTGCTACGCATGAAACAGGCTGTAAGTGGGTAACTAAATAAAATGTCATATATATATATATATATATATATATATATATATATATATATATATATCTGAAACTTAATAATATTGTTGTATATTAAAAGGAATCATCAGTCTTACTATTAAATGCACTGTTGTCATTATTTTCTGTCTTATTGTAACAATACAAAATAATTACCTAAAATGCTATCACAAAGCTAACCTACTTCTAATGACTTACACTTTATCTTTACAATTGCTATGAAGGAATTTGATATTGCATTATATAAAATTTCATGTCATATACTTCTCTTACCTATTTTCAGAGCATACATGGATGCCACAATGGAAAGAACGAAAGTGGTGATGAATTACTTAAATCCAATTGTTGCCAAAGCTAATCCAGAATTAGAGAAATTTCTCCAACGGTATAAATTCTCTCTTTCTGCATTATCCAATTAGGACATGATTGCTGTACAAATAGTTTATTTTTTCATTTGTAAAGTTTTAAAATATAAAATATCTATGAGAGAGAAAAATGATTTCCTATTGTCTATAATATAATGGCCTTGACCAACTCTAGTCTGAATAGTTTTCCTCTAAAAGACAGATACAGACTTAACTGCTTTTGCATCAGTTTTGTTGACTCTATTTTACAAACTAAAGTTTGAAATTGTGAAAATGACTGTGCAAGAATTTGTGTACTCAGATTTGGTATATTGGTAAGCTGAATGGTTCTTCCCATTTTTTGATTAGTTAATGTTGACAGAAATTACCATACTTGATATATTGCTTTCATTATTTTATTTTCTTAATGCTAAGAAAATTGCAAAGTGAGAAGAAAGGACTATTAACTATGAGACAATATATGGTTGGCATATGATGTGAGCTGTGTATTGGGGACAGTGAAATCAAGCAGGTACAAAAATTTAACTATCTAAGCAGTGTAGTAACAGACAGTAGAAATGTGACACAGAAATCTGAAAGTGCATAGAAATAGTGTAAGTCTTCGAAAAACTAAGCAAAGTATTAAGAGATAGGAGAATATTGTTAGAGCAAAGAAAAAATAATATCCTCCTAGAAAGAAGTGATGAAGTAACAGATGTAGTTCTACAGAGGGATGTTAAGAATAAGACAGAACATGTTAGCACTGAGGAAATCTTAAGGAAAATAGGAATTACAATGAAACTTACAATCAGAAAGAAACAGTTTAAATTTTGGGGACACATAATGAGGATTGAGGG
Source organism: Acanthosepion esculentum (assembly GCA_964036315.1). Classification (NCBI taxonomy): domain Eukaryota; kingdom Metazoa; phylum Mollusca; class Cephalopoda; order Sepiida; family Sepiidae; genus Acanthosepion; species Acanthosepion esculentum. Next base: position 56,262,115 of record OZ038485.1, read on the forward strand.
TCTGGAGAATTTAACACTGAAGGATTTTTTGATGGTAAGAGAAACATGGGGAAGGAGTGAGTAATGGATGGTAAAGGGTCAAAAGACAGGAATTTGTGGATCACTTACATTATGAAGGAATTATGTCACCTGAAAGAAGTATGCTTGTTTTATAGAATTTTTATTTACTATTTGTCTAAAAGAAACTTCATGAAAAGTTTATTATTCAGAAAAATTGGTTTATAATTGAAAAAATAAAACAATTATTTTCTGAAGAGGATATTGTAGAAATCGGAAAATCATATCGGCTCTGTATTATTTCAAATAACAAAATAAATGAAAATATATAGAATCTTAAGTAGGAAGTTTTTTTGTTTTGTTCTTCCTTGTATAGTTCACCATAATGTGATATTTGTGTTTGTTACAGGTCTGAAGTAGGAACCATGTTCTGTCTCAGCTGGTTAATCACATGGTATGGACACGTTCTCAATGAATATCGTCACATTGTCAGATTATATGACTTTTTCATTGCCTGCCACCCACTTATGCCAATTTATTTGGCAGCTGCAGTAAGTATTCTTTCCAGTTCTCCTTAAAATGTATATTATACAGTATCAACACTTAAAGGCGACAGTCTGTTTCATGCTAGATGCAATCGTCAGGCCACGAGTGCTGTTATTTTTCTTGGCTATTTATATATACGGGTCATTGGTGCATTGTGGGTAGTCTATTTTGGCGGTTATTTTACCGGAAGTCATTTATTTGTTTATTTATTTATTTGTGTCAAATTATTTTGCTTGTTTTTATTTAATTTTATTTTTATTTTTTATCTTCTATATTTTTTTTAAATTTTTTATTTTATTTTGGTCGGTGTTTTTATTAACGTAATAAAAATTTGTTTATATAGCTTATTGTGGGGAGTCTATTTTGGCGGTTATTTTACCGGAAATTGTTTATTTGTTTTTTTTATTTGGGTCAAATTATTTTGCTTGTTTTTATTTTTATTTTTTATATTATATATTTATTTTATTTTTTTATTTTGATCGGTGTTTTTATTAACGTAATAAAAATTTGTTTATATAGCTTATTTAATAGTTTTGTTTTTGTTTGGGAAGATAATTAAAGCTATTTGTTGAATTTTGGGGTTGATTGTTGTGGTTTGTTCTGATTATTATTTTGGCAGAAACAGTTTTTAATTTATTTATTTGAATTAATTATCTTTGTTTTTTTCTAAACAGCTAGTTTATTGGTATCGGTTGTTAGTTTATTTATATATTTGGATGTATTTAGATCGATTTATTATACTTGTTGTTATTTATTTGTTACACTGTATATTTTCTCTTTTTGGTTTTTGATTTTTAAGTAACGCAATATATTATATTTTTTATTCATTTTTTTTTTTATCGTTATATAACAGTTATATCTATTTTTTGTCCAGTTTTTTGTTTTGATTTTTTATAGTCTAATATTTTGGTCATAATATTTTGGTCATAATAGTTTGCTAATTTGTTTATTATTTATTTATTGATTTTGTTCCTTATTTTTTATTCTATTTCATCTATTCTAACAGGTTTGATTTGGTAATTTGTTTGGATTAATTTATTTTGCTTATTTTATCGTCATTTTGTTTGTTTATATATTTATTCATTTTTTCCATTTTCGATTTTTAAGTTACATAGTAAAAATTTGTTTTCATGTCTGCATTTTGAGATTAGCTCAGATCTTTTATTTAATAATTTAATTTGGTCTGGGAAGGTAATGGTTTTTCTGTTTTTTCCTCCAAGCAAAGTTTGCAAGTTTTTGATAGGTTGTTGTAGGCTGATTATTTTTTTCCTTATTTTCCAAGATATTTTTGGTGTGAAAAAAAAAAATATTTTTTCAAGTTGCTGTTTGTGAAGACTATATCTCTGACTATTTCAAGTTTCCTCTTATTTTATTGTGATGTCTGTCGTCTTTCTTTTCTTTTTTTTATGCCAAAAATTAAACTACAGGGTGATGGAAAAGTAACTCCCCCATTTTAAAACACTTATAATATATTTATGAACTATAATTTTTACAAGAAATGGATATGAGAGGAGAGCATTTAGCATGAAGTTTTATTTAAAATTTGATATGGACACCAGATTTTGCTACCAGCTTCTCAGGCCACTTAGGAATTGCATCAACTGATTTCACCAGGAACTCTTGTGATATGGAAAACAACTTTTATATTCACCCTTCAAGTTCTCCCAAAGACTTGCTCCTTTAACCAACCCCAAAGAAAAAGTCGCAGGATGTTACGTCAGAACTCCTGGCTGGCCACTCATACATAAAATAGGGAATTACTTTTCAATTACCTTGTATAATTTTGGAAAGTCATTTTCTATATTTTCATTTGAAATTACAAATGCATGAGCTTTAAACAAAATGGCCACAATATAAGATGAAGAAAAATAGAGGTTGTTTGCTTAAACTGATACCAGGAAGATTTAGATAAATAAAAAACATTATTTGCTAATGTCTATTTACTGCCTTTGGTAGGCTTAGAGAAAACTTGTGTGTCTTTCCTCACATTTACCATCCTGTCAAAAATTGTATGCATGTCCTATAGATGTTGCGTAAAGGGTCAGAGAAAGGAAAATTCTCAAATACAAAAGTGAAACTTACTTTCAGTAGGATAAGGAAAATGATTAGTTGGAAATTTTGAAACTTATCTTGTAAAAGTGACTTGTACATTAAGGTTGGGTCATTTATTTACAAAAGACACATCAATTGAATTAGACCAAGATATGCAGGCATTGAAATAACAATTCAAAATTAATTGGAATTTTTATGCAACACCTTTTTGATAACTTTTTTTTGCTTAATTCTTCTGTTACAGTCAAGCATAATGTAACTAAAATCACTAAATTCTACAATACTTAATATTAGATCATTGCAAAAGTTTGTGCAATTAGAAAATTAAAAACAAAATTTTACATACTCACAAAAACATTTATTAGTCAAGTAAACGATCGCCATTGTTTTCAACAATTGTTTCCCATTGTTCTACTAGCTTCTTGATACCATTTTCATAGAAGCTTTTTTTTTTGTTGGAAGAAGGTTGAAGGTTGTGAGGTAGTTTTCAACTGAGGGTACAGAATCAAATTTCTTATTTAAATTGTTCTGTAGAGACCAGAACTAATAAAAAATCTGAAGTAGCCAAATTAGGAGAATACAGTGGGTGCTGGGGTTTTTCCCATCTCAACTCTAAGTTCTGCAAGGTTACTTTTGCAACATGCACTCTTGCGTTGTCAGGTGGAAAATGACACAAAATTGGACATTTTCAAATGGGGGCTTACAACCACATCACATTGAAACACCAGTTCCCATACGATTGCCGAGCCTGGTCAGTATCTAGATGGGTGATCACTTGGGAATACCATGTACTGTAAGTTTGGATTTGTAGGAGGTGTATTGGATAATAGCTCGGAACTGTTAATCAGAAAGCAGAGTTCCAATTCCAGTTGATTTCATTATATTCCCTTACATTCAAAATACCTTTGGGAAAGGTATGCATCTACCTCTTTTCTAACCCCTGCTATGAATTAATTAGTAAAACTTGTATCACTAAACCATTATTATCTCCAAAAATAAAATTGGCTACAAAATATTTAGATTTTGGTACTAAATAACCCATAGAGGTTATGCCAATAAACAAAAATAACCAACAAATCTTGAATGGTGAAAGAAAGTTGAGATGTCAATTTTTCAAACTTTTAGCAATCTCTTCTGTTGAAATCTTTGGTTTATTCTCTATGATGGCAAGCAGAGTATCTTCAATGTCCAAAGGTCACCCAGAGCATGGTTGATTATTTAGGTTAAATTCACTCTCATGAAATCTGCCAAAACAATTTTTGACCATCTAAAGAAATGGAGCACTATCTAACTAAAACTTCTGAAGGTTTTTGGTGCAGTTCTGAAACCTACTCCTTTCCAAAATTCATAGAGCATAATATGGTGAAAGTGCAACATTTCATTCTCCATGTTTAAGGCATTCATTTGTGGACAAAATGTTAACATGCAACAATCTGACTCGCAACTAAACAAAATTGACACCAAAACAAACGCCAGGGTCAAGTTATGGTCATTTTATATTAATGAGAATCGGGCAAAAAACTTTTGTGTACCATCAGATAGATTATTGAAATGAAAACAATGATATTTAAGGCTCAATTCTGATATGAAATTCATTCAATTAATTACATACCTAAAAGAAAATCATTAATTTTTTTTTTTTTTTTTAAAACAAAATGTATTACATTTTTGTTACAACAGCAGTTTAAATCTATAAATGACTAGCAGTATAACCCATCTTCGACTGGGTGTTCCATTATTGGGAATTTTTGCCGTTCAATTGGAGCAGTTCAAGTTTAAAGTCAGCCCACCTGAAAATCAATATTAGTAACAACAATTGGGTGCAAGTGTGACACATCCCCAAATGGTGGGGGGGGGGTAACAATTTGAATTGGGAGTGACCCCTGAAAAGGGCCATTTTTGTATTCACAATCTTGCAAGGAAGGAACCTCTTCCGTGGACTGTCATAATTATAATAATAATATATAATTTTTATTTATAATTCAAATAATCTTTTGCATTAGATTTCAACTCTCTAAATTGATTGTATGCTGTTTTTTACAGACATTAAATTTTGCCTTTTGATTTTTCACCTTTAAGTTTATTTTTTTCCAGCCAATTTTAACTCAAAACTTGAATTATCAAACAAAAAACATTTAATTAAAATTGTATGAAAACTGTGGCAACACTTAAACATCTGGTCTCTCTCACACACACATTTTGAGAATTATAGATATAGATACTTATTGGTATAGCTTTAAAGTTGTCTTCAGTGATGGGTTTTTATTTGTCACCACAAACTTATTCAGAAGAATGATATTAAAAAAAAAACACTAATACCAATAATAAATTCTTAACTCTAAAACTAATCTGCACAAGCAGTTTTACTTATAAAATGAATATCTAAGTGATGTAATGTAAGAATATATATACATATATATATTATTTTTCCTAATTTCAGATTGTCCTTCACCGAGAAAAGGAGATTCTTTCCTGCCAGTGTGAGATGGCTAATGTCCATCAACTTCTGTCTCGTATCCCTGATGACCTCCCATTTGAGCAGTTGATTAGCAAAGCTGGGGATCTTTTTCTGCAATATCCCCCAACGGAACTGATCTCTGACAGTGCTGCAGCCACCGCCGCGGCTGTCCGGGATGCCACACAAGCGTACGTTGGATTCTCTTGTCCCGTCTGTCCTGCAACATCCAGCACCTACCCCTTCTCCCTGATTAGTCCCCCCTACAGACATTTTATTCAGTCAGAAAGGCTTTACTCATGCATTGTTTGTTTGTCTTCCAGAGCCCTCAAGTTTGCCGCCGAGAAGAAAGCACGAGAAGCTTTGGTCATCAGAAGACAAAATAGGAAGTTGGCTTTGAAAGTTACTGTGGTCGCGCTAAGTGCCATCCTTGCTGGCTACCTCTATTCAACTTTAGATGTCTCGGCTAGTTGGGAAGCTTGGTTTCACAGCTGAGCAATGTCCTACAGAACTCACAATGGCAAACCTGACAAGGACATTTTGTGTGAGCAAGTGTGTCTGTGTGCATTCATCATCTGTGCATGTGTGCCTGTGTGTGTATCTGTCAGTCTTTTGTTGCGTGGTCACCTAAAAAACTTTACCGTTTTTCTTATTTCCTTGTTCTTCTTCTCTGTATCCTCTAGTCAGCATCAGACATTTCTGAGAATGGCAAACCTTACTCCTTGGCTGGCCACTATGTCATCCACCGACCAACGTTTTTGTCTCTGTGATACACTCAATACTAACAATCCTCCTACAATACAAAAAAAAAAAAACGCCCAACCACTGTCATCAAAGTTTGCTACACATTGAGTAATTTTTGTCTAAATTTTTCGTATCTTCTCTCTTATCCCATTCTCATAAGCACGAGTATTGTTATTTTCTATATAAATATTTATATTTTTGTTGTTGTTGGTCAGTAAGGGTCAGCATTAGAAACTGACCATGATGACTTCCGTCCAGCCAATGGCAAGACTAATCATGCCATCAGTGATATTCTCCTATCTCTGATCCTTCCTTCCCTTTTTACACCTGTGTCTGTTTACGAGAGGCAGGGACTTGACTTACAGCTTCAATCACAAATCTTAGCATTCTTTAGAATTGGTCTGTATTTATGATGGCAGATTCTGTTGCTTTCCTGACTTATATTAATTCTAAGAAAAATATTCAGTTTTTTCTTTTCCCTTTATATGAGCTAAGTAGGTACTGTCAGCTTTAAATCATCCTATATGAGATGAAAGGAATTTTTGAACTAAAACTGAATACCATATCAATACCAATTTTCTCTCTCCATACCAAAATTTTTCCTTTTTGTGTGTGTGGGTGGGGGGTGCTATTGCACACACAATGTGATTATAAAAAAAGGTATGAATTTTTTTTGATGTACCTACAGCAATTGAGCTTTACAGTTTTCCTTATATATATAAGAATTGTGGGAATAGCTAAATTTAAATTCTACAGTGTAGATAACAACTCTTATGTTTTGTTTGTATATTTGTGAGATTTATTTTATCTTTTTTGAACTGGCTCCTATCATTCTACTATATAGACTATATATATTAACAAGCTGAAAGGCAATTTCTTTTCATATGAAAAAGAAATTGTTTTAACTTTCACCAATTGTTAAATCAAAACCGAATGTCTCTCCTTGTTATCTAATAATGATGGGCATTTCCACTCTTGCCTCTTTTGTACATTTTTTTTTTCTATGTTAAAAGTTTGTGATCTGCTGCTAGTCACATTTCTGGGAACAATTTGCTCTGTTTCTTACATCTTTCAAGATTTCATTACTTTTTTTTTTAGTTTGATCTTAAGCTGACAAAATTAAAAATGGGATGTCTCCCACTTGTAGTTGGCCCAACTAGATGGAATAGGGTTGTAAATTGGCCAATGGAATGTGTGAAGGATTGCCTCCAGTTCCTTTCTTAAATTATGTCTCGGATTCTATTCATTTTTGTATATAACATTGGCCACATTGTCTTTCATTTATCGGTTTTATTTCTTTCTTTCATGTGAAATAATACCAGTTATCTCATTTGTTTAACTGCCCCGGTTTAAATTCTTCTTTTTTTTAAATGATGACTGACTCGGCCTTTGTACGCACACTTTTACACAAGCATACACTCTACACTCTCACATTTTAGTAATCTCCAATTTTGGACCAAGTGTATTCATAAATTTCCAGCAAGAAATTTTCTGCGTATGATCAACATGGCAGAAAAGTGACTTTATCACTTGGTTCTTTGACTCTAAGTTTTTCTCTTGTTAGGAACAAGAGAAAAGAGAATAAATTTTAAGAATTTATGAAAAGAAAAAAATTCTCCATCTCTTTTCATTTATTAAAGTGGATCATTTCATGGATATATTTTATTTGCAGTAAACACCAGAAGAAATTTTGTCTTTTTTTCTTGGTAAAAAGACAATATCACAACAGAAACAAATAGAAGATAGTCAATAAATACAGGATAAGATATGGAGAAGTTGAATATGCCCTTGGCTTCCTAATTAAATGGCCAATCCCTTTACTTATCTGTGAAAGTATATCCTATATCTCAGCAAACAGATATCTATTAACTATTTAACTTGAATAGTTCTTAGTTTAGGCAAGCTTGAGATTATATACTTACACTAAAATTGTTTTTTCTGAAAGCAGTCAAGCTGGTTTGTGTTCAGTGATCAACCCTGAAATATCATTCTCAAAAATATTTTTTTAATTCATTAGCTCACTACATTTTGTCATATAAATTAAACAAGCTGAGTTACAAAATAGTTGTAATTTTTTTTTTCAAAATATATTTAAAAATAAATAAATGGCTTAAGAATTAAAAAATCAAAACTTTCCCAGCTCTCCTTTATTTGACAACAAAATGCTTAGCTTTTTTTTTTTTGCTTAAAAGTATGATTTTTATAAATCACCTGGTTATTGATAATCTTGGTATTAGAGTTAAAATATTTAATTAAAAAAAAAGTCTGCATTGCTTTGACAAATTCTCCACACATTTTGTAGATTAGCATTTCTGAAGCTTGTGCCTGCAGTAATAATTTGTGACCCACAAAATTTACATTATGGTAGGATTTAATAGCTGCTGCACTCAAGTATTTATCATGATCATAGTTTCAAGCTTGATATTGAGAATTATTAGCAAAAAAAAAAAAAAATTATGGCTCTATCACATAGACTATTTTTTGCATCAATATTATGATTCTCAGCAGTTTTTTTTTTTTTTTTTCCATCATAAGTAACAGGTCTAATTGTATCCACAATAGAAGTTTGGGCTTGAGGCCAGCCATTTGAATGTAATACATTAAAATTTGTTTTTATTGATAAATGTAAATATAATTAAGATCAATTGCTTACCCAAATTTAGCTGAAAAGGTTTCCACTAACTTCTACTCTGTAATGCAAACAGACAACAGAATGAAAATGTGAAAAGACATCTTTCAAACTTTATTATAAGCTCTTGTATACAGTCAAACTACAGTGATGTAGAACAGCAGATAACGTTGTTTTTTTTTGCCCATGAGGTGAATTAGTTGGCCATGGCTGATACAAATGGAAAAGGAAATTGAGGGGGAGGGACACACACACACACTCACATATATGCAAACACACACTTGCATCAATTAATCCACGCTACCATCCAAGCCAGCATCTGTCATTATAGTTGCTATATTCTTCTCCAATTCATCAATACGTTTGGCCATTTCATCCAGTGAGGAAGTTAAGGAAAATAAGAGACAAATTGGATTAGCAAAACATTTTATTAAATACTAACACATGTGGCACACTAGGTAACCAAAAATATTCACTAGCAAAAAAAAAAAAAAACACACAATCCTCAGCAGCTGCTGATGCCATAATAAAAACAAACCTTAGCAATTGTACCCTAATTCTAGAATTAAATGCTGCAAGTGGCAGAGAACAAAACAATTCACTGTATAGTTCTGTCTAATTTTTAAGCATTTCTGTTTATTATACATTCCATGTTAATCACTTATTGCAGCAAATACAGAAATCTCAAATTTGGTAATAACTGTCTTGTGAGTAGATAACACAATTTTGCAGATATCAATCAATTCAGTATTAAAGATTTTATTTGGAGATATCAGATCCTGTGGTCAGTAACACAAATGTCAAATAAAATGTATAAATTAAATCAAAGAATTTCAGACAATTTTGTTAAAAAGAAAACAAGAAAGCCTAATTGTATAAGTTAAACTTAATACTATAAGGAGGGGGTGCTGAAAATCCCTTAACCATAAACTGGGTTTTTTTTTTTAATTTTTTTTTTTTAGAGTTTATTGGTTTGGAAGAATCATTACACATGTTTGAGTAGACATTTGTTAAACAGTATACGTCTACTAGCACCAGTCCATGCATTCAGATCTACATTAAATCACAAAGAGGGATGTCTACTCAAATTTGTATCCACTAAACAATGTTTAATAAGTAATGTCTCCAAATTTAGAAATGCCAGACAAAGGATTTATCTATTGTTAAATATATATCATAAGAGTCAAATTATAATAGCTTAATATATAAAGAGAATAGGAATTATTAAGTGCATAAATATTAAGCAATATACTGATAAAAAGTCAAAACTATAAGTGTACAGTAGCACTTTTGTTTAGAATTAATTCACTTCCTAAACTTTTTAGTCATTCATAAATGGTTTTACATTAAGCTGATGTACTTCAGATTCATCTTAAGTGGGAAACTTAAATCTGTCAAGTTCCATGATTGTGTCACAAATAGAAAAAAAAATAGATGGACTGGTAATAAAAATACACAAGAAATAACTAATAATTTATGATATCCTTATGCAGTTGATAATTTTGTTTCTGAAAAGTTTCCATTTTCAGGTGATTAAATTGACAGGTGTAGATGAATACTGTATATGATACCATATTAGTTATCCCCTTTTAAGCATTAAAGACAGTTTGGTGCTTCTTTATTTGAGAGGAAAGAATACCTCAACAAATAAAGGTTAAATATGAATTAATAATTCAAATCTGTGCAACTTATACATAGTAAATTTTTTTTTTTTTTTTATAAAGTTTTGCCCTTATGAAGAGTCAATCATTGAGAATATCTCTTCAATTATTTCCATCTTAAACTACATTGAAATTAATACCTGCCAATTCAGCTCTTATTGCTCTACATTTTTGACATATACAGAATGCGATGGGTAAATAATTGTCAGTTTATATTTTTAATTTTGTACATGCGTTTTCTTTGTTTTTACTTTTGTTGAGTGCAAAGTAGGGTCAGTTGGGCACAATCTGTGAGAAAAAGAGCAACATGACGCAATTCACTCCACCAAAAATTTGGAAACTGCATGCTGTACTGCTTGGTATTTGCACTGGAAGATTCAATACGAACATTTCAGAGTGTTTGGGTATCAATCTGAGGATTCGGAAAGAGTTGGAGGCATCTAATGGTGCTTATAAAGGTACAACAACTTGAAAAAGTCACTTTGATCATTCTGATAGGAATAGAACTCCCGAATTTGACTCAACACTGCTGAAAGAACCTGTCAACAGGACTCTGCACCATGCCATACAGGCAGGTGAACCCAGTCATGGCTGTCGGACAATTTCTACGGCCACATCACCCCTTATATCTGGCCAGCTAACTCCCCAAACTGCCCCCCCCCCATTATGTCTGGGGTGCAGTTGAGTAAGAGACCAACAAAAGTCTGAACTGAAGGCAAGAGTTATAGCAGCATTCACCAACTTAAACAAAGAGACTGTCCAGAAGAGTTGCTGGAGATTTCAAAGTTGTCTGGAGGCTGTGGTTGAAGCCAATGGCAATTTTATTGAATAAATTTACTCTTTAGTATTTAAAGATATTTTTGTGTAATTTTAGTAAATATATCTGTTAAAAGATGTCATTGTTCTTTTAATTTTTGTGTATTTTAGATGACAATTTATCCATCGCAATCGATATATCTCCACTCATAGCTTTACCCTCTATGGTGTAGAGACCAACACTTCATTTCTAGGATGACCATTTTAAAACATTCTTTCATTAATATGCAGAGTGTGTTTCTCAAGCAGCCATTATGAAAGTGTTATAACTGACAAGCATCATCTAGGACTAAACTGTAAGATTTATTTAATACCACTGTGAGGGATGGGGTGGTTAAATGAAAATGTTGATGAATTGTTGTTGCAGATTTAGAACAGAACCTCCAAAAACAAAATCTATTCAAACAATATTTGTTTGAATAATTGATCAATACAAAATAAACATTAATCAAATAACCTGGTGCGCTGCTTTTTATTTATAAACTAGCAAGGTGACTTTATATTGAGCTGTGCCACTTTTTTTTTTCTTTTTTAACTTCTTCCCATCCTTATTGTTGAGGGCTGGGAACTATGGACAATCATTACGGTTTTCACTTTAAAGTTGTCAACTACAACCCATGTTTTAGAAGCATCTAAATAACATTTAAATTTATTAAAAAAAAATATATTAGCCTAAATAACATTTAAAGTTATATACACACACACATTTTTTAACCAGGTATTAAATATGCATCAAAACATTTTATACCAATTTTGTATAAATCAAGTTTTGTATAGGCTTTAAAAAAAAAAAAAAAAAAAAAAAATTATATATATTCTAAGTTGTACTGCAGCCAATGAATGAACCCAGAATAAATGATCTCAATTTTAAAAGTGTTTGCATTAAATGCTGCTTGAAGATGAAAAGGATATTGCGCCCTGTAATTTTGTCCGACATCTCTTGGAACTTGTCTTGCATTTGCTGAAGTATAAGCTGTACCTGCAAAAAGAAAAAATAATTAGAAAAATAAGACACAAGGAAACAATTTCAGATTGGGGATTGTCTTTTGTTATATTGCCAGTATTCCTAAGTAATCATCTAAGATTTGGTAGCTATCAAGTTGTCTGATATCAAAAAAAATTAATAGCATATATATATATGTGTGTGTGTGTGTGTGTGTGTGTGTGTGTGTGTGTGTGATAGAAGACATTTTACTAAATATGTAAAAAAAAAAAAAAAGATAGTAAGATTATTTACATATGGATTATCACTTTTGCTCTGAATCAGAATATTTATGTACTCTGTTTAGGAACAAAGTGTCATCTGTGCACTCTGATCATTGTTACACATGCACAAAAGTTATTTCAGGAAAAGACATGATTTATATTGATGGAAAAAAAGGTTATAAGAGAAGCATAAAACCCCTGAAGTAATTAAAAAAACATGAGTAAAAAGAATATATTGAAAATAAAATCAGCAAAGCAAATTCATTTTGCTTTACATAATTGTTACAATTGGTATTCTTAACCATGGTCTTTTCACCAATGGCAAAATAGCTGATTATATATTGAAAAACCTGCAAATAATCAAAGTGTTTGCATTAAATGCTGCTTGAAGATGAAAAGGATATTGTGCCCTGTAATTTTGTCTGACATCTCTTGGAACTTGTCTTGCATTTGCTGAAGATGTCATTGTTCTTTTAATTTTTGTGTATTTTAGTGCATTTTGATAAACATTAGCTGAATAAAATTGTGTTTTTCAAAATCATTTGCTGGAGAAGATCTTTGTCATAGACATCATGCTCAAATCTTTCAGATTCCCTCAGAGACTTTATTGAATCTTCTCAGCCATAATAAATCCCATTATGGAAATTTGAGAGAATTACATAAAAAAAAAACAAATAAATAGTCACCAATAGATTTATTTATGCAACAATAAAATATGAAAGAAACGGAAGAGAATAAGTCATGCATTGCACAAGAATGTTAAGATTAAAAGGAATCAATTAATCCTAAGTGAGAAAATACCCAAAGTGGATTGATTTTGCTGAGTGGAAATATCAAACATCCCAGCATGCTATGAATGCAGAATATTGTGCCTTGAAGCACAGGCTAACAATGGGGGAATTATCAGAAATTGTGTCCATTTGAAATCTTGCCAGGACATGTTGATCACTGACCAGAGAGAGAAAGTGGTATTCATTGCTTATCCACCATGATGGTGAAAACAAGTTTCAACTTGTTTGAAGGATAGAATGGAGAAAGGGTACACGTTTTCCAGCTTTGTGTTGCTTAGCAAGAATCAATTAGTAATGATTCTTCAAAAAACAAGTTGGGACACAAACTAATATGTATTTAAAAGAACCCAGGAGATTTGAAAGACCATTACATGCATTTTAACTCTCTTATATATATATATATATATATATATATATATATATATATATATAGTGTGTGTTTACATGTACCTATTCATGCATCTAAATTAGGCATGCTCTAACAGGCCTCAACAATGATTTCAGTGTTTGAAGTCGATCTTTATTTAAAATCATTAATAACACACACACACATATATGTGTGTGTGTGTGTGCACACAAACACGGAGCGATGGATAAATTGTCTAAATTACACAAAATGAAAATAAGACTGACATCTCATTTTAACAGATTTACCAAAATTATACAAATAGTAAATTTATTCAATAAAATCACCATTGGCTTCAAACACGGCCTCCAGATGACTTTGGAATCTCTTGCAACTTTTCTGGATGGCCTTTTTATTTAAGTTGGTGAATATGAACTTTTTGCCTTCAGTTCATCTTTGGTGTTTTGTTGGTCTCTCTCTGTCTCTCACCCATACACACACATAAAATAAATTGCAACAGACTGAATATGTGTTTCACTTTACTTACAATTAAAACATACAGATAATATGGCTGGATTACAATAAATGATTAAATATACAGGCACAGGTTCCAGAATAAGTGATGTAGCAACAGTACTTGGATCTAATAATATCATTATATATCCTCCTTAGCCATTAACTAAACTATTTTTTAATGCATTTTACCCACAAATTAAATAGTCTTGTGCTACATTTAGAAGGAGTGGGTATTCTGTTAAATATCTTAACACAGGCTTCTACGTCATATGCATACAATTGTAGAGGTGGTAGATGCCATGTGATACACAATTCCCTATTCTTAGTACCTTTTTAGACAATACAGTGGGTGGGCTAACTGAATGAATCAGGCATCATGCCATGTAAATTTTAATAGGGGAGAGGTCTTGTCATCACATTGGCTAGGGAAGTTGTCAGACATCATGCAAAGCAGGTTGAATAGCACAGGCATCATATTAACCTGGGAGTGTATCATCTTCCTGTCGTGGAAATGGTTGTGGAACAAGTTAAATAATGTTTAATGTAGTATTATTCAAAGTCACACCCAGAAACACCAAAAGTAAGCAAGAGTTCTTATTCATTGCACCAACACCATAATGCCAATGGTTGTGGTTGTGTCTTGTGTGTGAATATATTCTAGAAGTCACTTCCCAGATCTACATCACACACACATAAAAAGGCAGAACCTACTATTATCACTCATTACAAGAGCACCATTCCTCCCCTCATCCCACCAGTAAAATGCACAATGGTGACATGGCACAAGTGGTATTCTAGCTAGAAACACGTATACATAATCCTGCAGCAAATAAATTATTCTCAATAGTCTGTGTTGACAATCCTGAGTTCACATTTACTCTGATCCCTGCTGTGAACCACATGCTCCTTACAATACACTGATTTTTGTAAGTGTCTCTACTATGTGGCCATCTAAAACATGGTGTCTAAGGGTAAAAATGTTCATTTTATACCTAATGCATTATACAAAAGGAACACAGGTGCATCTCTGTGGTTTGACACCTGCTTGAATTGGATGCTTCCATCATACTGAGTTTTATTGTGACATGCATCACCATCTGAAACATGCATACACAGGTGTAATTATTAGTAGTTTTCACCTTCAGTACCAACATTCTTTCACTGATATATGTAGGTCAAGAACAAAGCAATGGGAAGACTACATAGCATCTTTGGAAAGACTACATAGCATCTTTGGGAAGTAATTATTGCATGCAGAAGACAAAATCAAGACAATTTGTAAATTGCCATCCAGAACCTGGTCTACAGGTGTAGGCATGTTCATTTGAGCATTGCTGACAATATTGAAGCACTAATGACTCCTCATATGAAACATTTGCAACAATGATGGCCCCTTCTTAAATGGCTGTAATTCCATAAGTACTGTTCTTAAATCACAAATTTAAATGCAATACTAAATTGGCAGCTAGGTCTCATCATTTTAAAGTTAAAATTGGTAGATGTAACCATAGGTTTTATGCTAAGTTTCTTTTCCTGCACTTCTTGCTGGTGGAACTCTTCCAGCTTCTTGCTTTCCAGTCAAATCTAATCTTCAAAAATTTAAATGCAATGCCAATCATAATCATCTGTCTCCTTAATAAGCTTTTTTACACATGGTAACACCTTGTGCCTTAGTGATTTTATCGATTTACTTGAGGTAAAATGATTAAAAAAAATAAAATTTGAACAAAGGGAGTGTGTGTATGAGACAAGACCTGATTGAGCTAGACTGTCACCATACTGAGTGTTATTGTAATACACATCATCACCATCTAAAATTCAGATACAGATGTGCACTGATATGAGTGTTACAATGTCATAAGCCAAATACTTTGATATCTACTACCACCAAGAATGCACATACTATACCTAGGTAAAAATTAGCAGAGTCCTGAATATTGCAGTTTCATTTTTCATTGTGTGTGATGGTAGCTTCTTTTTCAAGTATAGACATCACTTGAAGTACTTCAGAATCTATCTCATTTGTGAGCACCACAAATATGACTTTTTGTGCTGGCAAGAGACCTACACTATATGTGTATGTGTGTGAACATAGGAATCAAAATTGCATGGTGAACGGCAGTTTCATGCCTCAGTACATTTTCATAATAATAAGCACTATCACTGATAATGAGCACACTTTTCTTATAAACATAGCAAATTTTAAGCAACACACACACATCAGGATTCTGCCAATTGATCAGACTTGAATAAAAAGTCTAAATTATTTTCCAAGTGTAGACATGAGAACAAGTACTTGCTCTGCTACCTACTCTCTGGTTAAGTGATCATGGACATTTTCGTGTTTGTATATCATTAAAAATAAATTTTTAAAAATATATAAACTCCAACTTGGCGATTTACTATGCCTAAAAATCATCTAGTAGTTGCACTTGCATTTCTTAATTTGTCTTTATTATTATAGTAGTTGTCTGCTTGACAATGAGCACTCGTTTTTGAACTGATACGATGTGACAGTAATTTTGTTGTTATCATTACTGTGCTGGAAGTTTTCAGGCTAACCCACTTCCAAAAATCTGGCCCAACATTAGGATTTGGTGGTGAAGAGAGCTTCTTGGTTGAGCTGAAAAAGTTTTCAGCACACTCTTGTTGTTTTAGAAATACAGTTATAGCCTGAGACATGAACTAACCAAATGAAGAACTTAAAAAAGATTTGTTTATGGAAATAATTAAGTAGTTCATTTACGAGCATAAAATATTCTACATTTATTGAAGTAAATATCAGCTTTTGCTGAAAAGGCAAATAATAAAAGATCAAGTTTCACTAATTGTTTTGAGACTAACATTCAAAATGGACAGAAATGTTAATTCCAGGAAATAAACCAATAACTCATCCTTCAGTCCAACAGTGATTGCCTCCTGTTTTGCACCCACCCAATATCATTTCAGACAAATGCTAGAAGCAGAAAATATTTTGCAACATGTAAATGATATTGTTAAATAACGCCAAATATTGTTTTCACTCTTAAATAATGTGAATGAAGAAAATGCATCAACATGTTACTATTACAATATGTGATGTTATAGATCATTTAAAATTAAGTTAGAATTTATTAAAAAAGAAAAAAAAAATTAAAGATATTACATTAAACTGATAAATTTTCAGAGTAGTTTATTGCCCAAGGATTTTATAAAAAATCAAGCATATGCAAACATGCACTCGTGTGTGGATTGAAAATACAATAGCATGATTACATAAGGAACAAATTTATAGTCTTTCTTATTTGTTCCTTAAATTCATTGAGCCTGAAAGAAACCTCAACAGAATGCAGAAAGCACTGGACGGCCGTTTCGCCCTATATTTGGGACTCATCAGCAGTGCGCATCCACTACCGAGAATTGAAATCAAATCCTCCTTACAATTTCTATTATATATATATATATATATATATATATATATATATATATATCATTGGTGACTCAATATATCAATGTTTGTTGGGCTCATTACAATCTTTAACAGAATATGCTATTGGAGTAAAGGAATCATTTTAGCATCTAAATAAATATATAATTTTTTAAAATCTCTGTGCATGAAAAAAAAAAGCAAAAAACAAAACCCACATTTTGGTATTTTAATATTAATTGTAATAATTCTATAAAAATAAACATTTATTTTAAAGAAATTTCCAGACATAAGAAAAAGAGTGAAGACAAAGCTAGATATGTTTGTTATTTTTTTTAAAACTAACGTGTGTGTATATATCAAATTGTGTGCTAGTATATATCTATGCATTAGTGTTTATGTATCTCTCTGTGAATTTTTTAGTTTAATTTATTGTACAAGTTTATGATCAGTACTGCTGACTGATATATTTCCTAAACACTACCCCAGTCACACTCCTCACCCCAACGCTCCAGTCAACAAGTTAAAGCAGCATACTTTCTATGATTTTCAAATTTAAAGTTGGGCCAAATTTAATTTGCCCTTTCTCAAAAGATACATTCTGCTAAAAAACATACAGAATATATTTAAAAATCAACATTTGGAAACAATAAGTTGAAATAAAAATGCGTTCCTTGAAAAAAAAAAACAAAAAAAAAACAGGGCATACAAGTTATTAGGGATTTTTAAAAGTTTTCTTTTTATGTGCCATGTCCTTTCAGGACATAGGCGATCATGGTTCTCCATTTCCCCATATCTCTTGTGGCTCTCAATTAGTTTTGTGCCTCTGCCAACTCCCCAGACCACATTCTGCCATCCACTTGCTTAAACCCACCAGGTATGTCATGCATTGCTTTCTCTTGTCTAATTTTTCTATCTATTCAAGCTGTGAGAATCAGATTCTCCAGGCCCTCCTTTCTAAGTAAGAAATACACTGCCTATTAAGTATGTCTCCAGCTTCAATCAGGCTCAGACCTACTCAGCCCGACTAGCCACATTATTTTATTTCGTTGTTTTTTTACTTACTTTCTTTGTTTTCTTTCTTTCTCCTTTATTATGAAAAATATCAATGAAATTTATTTCAGTCAATAATTTGAGGCAAAGAGTTAAAACAATTTTGCATCCAGAATGAAAACAACACACTATGAATAATTTTTGTTGCTTTGAAATAGGTATACTTGAATGTTGACTCACTTGGGCTAAACCTGACCCCCAGAATCACCACTGAGATATATAGAGAGAAGCGGAGCAGTGTAGTAATGGATAGTAGCTTGGATTGAGGATGAGGAAGCAGTGAAGTGAGCTCAACTTCCAATGAAGATTGCTACATTCATTTATATGCAAATATACTTGGTAAAAGTATGAATCCATCTCTTCTCCTCCCACCCAGCTATGGGTAAATACTAAGACAGATTGAGTCTTATAGCCTTGGGTGGCAACCAGTATAGCAGAAGGGACATCACTGAATTCAAAACCGGAGGAGGGTCATTTCGGGACCTTGTGGTGCACTCTTGTGTACCAGCTCTTTGTACTGGATCTTCCAAAAATGTGGTTGGTTCTGTACAAGCCTTCACACTACAATCAAATCATATGTGCAGGTAGTCTGGCTGTTCTGTTCTAAGAAATTAACTACTGGACCCTCATATGTCGAAAAATGATGGGAGAGTCTTCTCTCTATCTCTCATATATATATATATATATATATATATATATATATATATATATCTGCCTATCTTTTCCAAATAACAGAACTAGAAAAGTGGATGAAAGGAAGGAGGGACATAGACAACTGAAAACCAAACAAAAGAGGATTGCTGCTTTAAGTTTTATTACCCCCTTAATAGTTTTAAAGAAGGTAAAATTTCAGCTCAAACCCTGCCTCAGTTTGGGGCATATATACAGGAATGTAGGTACGTATATTATTAAGATATAGAAACCACTTTATAAAGGGCATTGAATAAAAATAATTCCATAGCTTTTCATAGATACAATCCTAAACTTATCCCTCTTTCTAGGCCAGATTGGATGCACCACTTCCTAATTTTATAGCATCTCCACCCACCCTATTTTTGCTTTTTAGAGAAAAAATTAAAAAAATTAACAGAAATATAGACAGAAATTGTGAAAAATAAACTCTTAGACTTCATGTAAAACTTTAATATAAGAAAAAGAAACTTTTCAAATATTGTAAATTTTGCTTTTAAGAGGAAATAAAAGAAAGATATGAACCTAAGCAAGATTTTTGTCTCTTTTACACATTTTTTTTCTTCTTAAGAGTAAATTAAGTCAGAATCTTTTAAAATCATGAAAGACTATACAAACAATACTGTTTGTTTGCTAGTTTTCAGTTTTTAGATTAGTGGTTTTGCACAAACAGCTACATATTCTTAAAATGTAAATTTTTAAAACCAAAACAAAAAAACTACAGGCTAATATCCTATTTTTGATATTTGTATCTAACACATGCCACTACCAATAACTATTAGCTATAGGAATTTTTTTTCTACTTCAAAATAGAATTTACATTTGATATGAACATATTGCTAACAATCAAATGTAAATATTCAGATTGAAAAAAAAATTGATTTTTAAAACAAAAATTACCTCCTGATCCTTAAATGACAGACATGAAATAAAAAAGAAAAGAATCGTGATAAATACATGAATAGAAAATAATTTGCAACAAATTCAATTCATCTACAATTAAATATGTTGTACTAAGCAGAATGCCTAACTTAGAATGCTGTTCTTTAGCTGAGGATAGTACCTGGATTGTAGTAGTCGATGGAAAAATACTGAAAAAGAAACAGACAAGTCTGTTTGTAAAATGCCCCTGGAATACTTCATTATGAACAATCAACACATCTACTAATTAAGACCCATGAAATCTGATCACTAAACAAGGGCTTACAGATTGTAAAGAAATTTGGAAAGGAGATGATCACTGACAGATTACAAAAATGCTCTAAATACATAAACTGTTCAGATTAGCACTTGCATATTTGGTTCAATAGTTAGAGCAATAGCTGAAAGGTCTTATATTTCATCTTAAATACTTCTAACTAGTTTGAAAAGAAAAATAATTTCAAACCAATGGCCCTAACATCAAGCAGTCAGTCTAGTACTTGCATAAATAAGGTTTGCATCAATTGGCTGATAATCAGTACCTGGTCATATCTGAATTTGCCAGTTAATTGATCATCAACATTGTTTATCTATATACTCAGTCATTCTTGTTTATTATATGACAAAAGATTCATCCCCAGATTAAGAATTATCAATTACCTTAAACATAGAATTAATTTAAGTAATATTTTGATTGTTTTCCATTAAATTTTTTACCAATCTTTATTGAGAGTAATTAAATTATCACTTATTTTGGCAAAACTAATTATATGTGGTATGAATACAAGGCAGCTATTACCATTAAATTATCACAAAATACTGAGTTAAGTATATGAGTGTATCTAAAAATATTACTTGCTATACATATTGGCTTCATTTCCTAACATGTGACAACTGAGAGGACATTAATTAATACATAAAAATAAAAATTATATTTTATACTATAGTAATAAAAGTAATTAGAAGCATGCCTTTTGCAACACCTATTTGGTAATCTATCAGAAAATTAGGAAAAAATAAGCATATATTTTATCAGCAATTAGCCTAATGCTGAACAAGAAAAACAATGTATTTATTTTACACATCAAATATTTTTCAACATTATCTCCTCCCTTCAATATATTTAACCCAATACCTCTTAATTAGCAGAAAATTGTAGAAAAATTTCAACTGATAACTGTGTCAAACTATGGACACACACACACACAAATCGGGGTGAATCGCAAAGAGAGAGATGTAAATAAAAGTGAGGCAATTAGTAGGTAAGAATACTATACAACATACACCCAAGGCAAATATATGATCTCTTGAAGTTTTCTCCTAATGAATGCTAAATGAACAACTTGGGAGTCAATCCTATAAGTTAATTTATATTGTGGTAGGCAAAAGAAAGATGTGGATTTAGTTTTTATAGAATCCCAAGGTTTTTGCTATAGTTGTTGGTAGTGGCTTAATTGTAGACTAATCCTACTAATGGTTAACTTGTTAAATTTTTTCTTTAAAAAGGCATGAGTGTGTGTAAGAAAAAAGAAAGTTTAGCAGAAGTTATAAAAGAGGAAAAATTAAAAATTATTCTGCTCGTGGTACAGTTCACATACTGGTCTTCAGAATACTTATTTTGTCAAGTGGGATAAGCCATATATATATATATATATATATATATATATATATATACCACACATCTAAAGATAGATAAAGCAGCATGCATAAACTTTTCATAAGGTAAGTGACAATGAGCTAGTTTAGAAAAACATTACTACTTGGGTACCAAGTAGTAATGAGTACCCCACTCATTAGTGTGGACAAGAATAAACTAGTTACTTAACACCTAAAAGATAAAACTTAACAAAAATAGAAAAATACACATAAAAAAATAAAGCAAAACCAGGAGAAAAAAGACAAACCAGAACTTGGCTTAATGTTAAGAATTACTAAGTCAAGGATTATTAAATAACTCCTTACTTCTGATCACATGCATAACAACTTCAATATGCCTACAGAATAATTTTCTCCAAAGAAAAGAAAATGTACATATTCATATATTCTATTGAGTTTTTTTATTAAAGTTAAGTCCAAATTTTCACTATTTCTCTATCTTAGCTGAGGGGAACCATACAGCACTTTCTCTGTAAGCAATATATTGCAAAAAAAAAAAAAAAATTAATAAAGTTAAAAGAGAATGAAAAAGCAAAAAGTGAATAATATCTGCTAGGAATATTGTCTTTCAATAAGTTCTTAAAAACTATAAATAATAACCCCCACCATGTATTATTAAAATACTCAAGTGTGGCTTCTTACAATATGATATTTAAATTTTAGAAATATACTTTTGCCATTGTCACTTATAATAGATTTTGTTATTTTTGATCAGCCATACTGACAAATTTAAGCAGGTTCTCACCACATATGATTAAGGAAAGTTAAAAGCATAGTGTGCTATATTTTGTGAATGAAAAAAAAAAAAACATGAACACTGGTTTTTATATAGAGATAGAATATAAATAACCTTATGATGATATACCAAACCAAAATTAGATAACAACATAAATGGTGACAACTCATAAAATAGAAGTATTAAACAAAAGTTCAATTACAACAATTGATCTCATTTTCATGCTCCTGTCTAAAGGCATAAATCTCATTATCCCTGAACCAGAGTGTTAATTTTTTTTACACTTGGGCATCAGAAGAGAAAGAGAGTGAGTACCCAATTAATCCACTCACTATGAATACTTGCCTGCTAATGGCTCTTGTATCCATTGTTAGTTATGACAAATGGAAGCGAACAATTGTTTAGATTTATAAATTTACTATTGTTAATATTATATAAGTTTAGAGCCTCATTTAGTAATACTCACTGGAAAAATTATTTTTCAGTCCTACATTCAACACTAACAGGATAAAACTAAAAGAATTTTTTTTTAAAAGTATACAAAAAGAACAAAATTTATATTATTTAATTTAACATTTGGTGCAGGGAGTTACAAACAAAGCTGAGAACTATTTAGAGATTCCCACTGAAACTTAGTGTTAAAGTGCCATTTTCGCTTCAATTACTAACAACCAAAAGAAAGTGAGACTTTCCTTGACCTGTAATTTATAAGCAGTTTGTTGCATTTGGGAATTAAAAGAATGTACAATGTATATATTTTTTTAGCTAAGATTACCTTACTTAAAAAAATAAATAAAAACACTAATTACATACCTAAAATTAAAATTAGTTCTTTAAGAAATGTACAGTGTACTTTTCTTTTTTCCCTTTTTTTTTTTTTGTTTTCGATAGTGGAGGAAATGAATATAATCTTGGTCATTTTTGGCAGTTAAAAAGTAAAAACTAAAAGAATTCCGCTATATCGCACAAAAAGCACTGTTTCGTGCAAAATAATGTATAGAATTCTCATTAGAATTACCTTGACAAAAAAAAAATCATGTTCATACATGCATTCAGACTCGATTACTCTGATAAAGTAGATAAATAGAAATACAATATATCGTATAGAGAATTATTAACAGAACGGTTATGTACACAAAACAAAAATCCTTCTTGATCACGCTTCTTTTTTAATTGAATTTAAAAAGCATGAAATAAAAACTAAATATTTACACAAAATATACGATTCTATTTTAAACGCTCTGTCTAGTAATAAAATACAATATACATACATGATTTTTGTTCATAGTATGTACATTGTACAATTATTAATATTTCACAGGATTTTTGTTTTTTAAGTGGGTTTTTAAAAAAGTTATAATTGAAATTTAACATGTGAAGACGAAACAACAGAAATATGGCTTCTTTTTTTATTTTTTATTTTTAATTAACGCAGCACTATATTTTGATGTTTTTCGGAATACACCTAAGGGCTGGTTATTATTTACTTATTTATCCTTTCATCATTCTTGTGAATACAAATATAAATATGTATCATATATACTTACATAGTTTGTGAGATCCTGAACATTTTTGGGATCGGGAGAAGCCGAAGCTGCGGCCGCTGAGGTCGTTGTAGGAGAAGGACCGGGGCTGGCTGACGTAGTGTTTGAAGCCATATACTGTTGTTGCTGTTCACTGCTAACGTCGGCCATTCTCTAGTTCTCCTCCTTCGAAAGAAATTTGTTGTTAATTGGAAAAAATAAGAAGAAATGAATAATAATAAGTAGAGTCTTCCCTACTTAGTTACCTGCCTCTTTGACAACCACGATGAAGAGTTCGACTAACGGAGCAAAGGATACGCAAGAGCAGATAACCAATACTGACGTTTCTCCTGGTGACAAGAGAATATAACTCTAGACTCCCAAGTTTGTTGAAAAATCCACGGTAACCATAAAGTATAAATATCAACCAATCAAATTAACTGTAATTGGTCAGCTTTCCTTGCGGTGAGCGAATTAAAAAGTCAAAGCAATACTACCAAAAAGTATAAAATTATATCCGTATATAAATTCATAAAATGATATATGAAAAAATAATATAATTATAATATTTTGTGATTAGGGCAAGAAAGAAAAATGCTTTTAATTAGAATGACAAAAATGTAACACTAAAGCAATAAAGAAAATTAATGAAATAAAATAATGGCATAATTTTTATTCACAATATTCTTCTTTTATGTGCCTTGTCCCTCCATGACATAGGTGATCATGGCTCTCCCCAACTTCCTGCACTCTGTAGATCTAAACAACATTTGACTTATTACCCTCCTTCTTTATTCCTGCTCTCTCATCAATTTACAAACTTGTTCACTTTTCCCTCTGCCCCTCTTGCCTTCATTATGTCTTATGAGTGTTAAATTCTCCAAGTCCTCTTTCTTTATAATGTGTCCTAAAATATTCCACTGCCTCTTTCTGATTGTAAGATGTTTTTTTATTTCTTGTTTTCCTTAAAATTTCTTCATTACTCAAATGTTCTGTCCATAATTTTTCAGTATCCATCTGTAGAAACACATTTGTCACTTTGAGTCTCTTCTTCATCTGTAAGGAAATTGTTCAGCATTCACTGCCACATAGAAGAATAGATATGATATACTAATTCAACACTCTTTTCTTTGTTTTTAATGAAATGTTCCACTCTCTTAATATTTTGTTTACTTTCTGAAAGATATCTTTTGCTATTTATTTCATTGTGTCTTTGGACTTTTGTGTCATATTTTCCACTACAGTGCACAGTTGTTTTTACTGTTAGTTTACAAAGCCTAAGAGCCACTCAAACTAGATGGTTACTGAGTGAGATTGTTGTAAGGGATAGAGAAAGAGGAAGTGAAAAATGCATATTATGAGGATGTGTAGGATAGATATTGTTTGGACCTGGACTTAAATAGATCAAGATTGTAGCTTTCAAAGAAGCATCCTCTTAGGTGTCTGTTCCACAATGTTATGGGGAGAGATACTGTTTGAATGAGACTTACCCCTTATCAAAGGATCACAAAAGGAATTGGGATGGTTTGTCACTGTGAACATGGCATAGTAATCCCTAGTTGTGAATGTCTGAGCTGGTGAAACTAAGGAATATAACTCATCCAAACATCTACCATAGTAATAGCAATAAAGTAGTGAGAGGCTAACGATGTTTTGTCTGTAGGATAAGGGTTGCAGGGTGGAGATTAATTCATCACCCACAAGGTGATATTTGAAGTTCTGTACCTGCTTAATTTTGACATTCCCAATTAATAACTCACACCTTGGACTGTTTCTGTTGCTAATGACTATACATTCTGTCTTCTTACAGTTGATAGTTAGTTGTATTGGGGTTCTTAAAAATATAGAATGAATATCTGGGTATCTCCAGTCTCCAGTTGCCCATCATAGGCATTAGTATAGCTATGATATACTAACACCATAACACAATGGAAAGAAGGACCAGAATGGCTGAAAGAAATGAATGCCAAATATGCATTGAGTTTAAAATGATTTTATACACAGATATGTCATACAAGAAATTATATACAAATATATATATATTATAATTATAATTGATATGGATAAGACTAGCAGTGTGAAAGGACAAAAATTGAGATGATTTACTTGGAACATTTTCTGAAACCAGGTCGGAAGTGCCCTTTATATTTCATGTTGGGACCATATGGTTTCCATTCATTCTCCTTACTTCTATGAGCTCTCACATCTGGTTTCCTCACAGCCTACTCGGCAATTGGGTTTCATCATCCTATGAACTGATATCACTCACAATCCATCATGTGACTTTTGTGAATTCATCCTACCAAAACAGAGATAATCACCTTCTGCATCTCTAGAATTGTTTCTTTTCACTTTTCTTTACTATCTTATCTAAAAGTTCTTTTAGTTTTCCTCATGAGTTTACCGTTAATACAGGGTCATCTACATATTTTTTGTTAAGATTATGTCTGCTGATAATAATTCCTGCTATGTCTTCTAGTTTTCTGAGAAAATTTCTAATTTTACTGAGTGTATAACTTGTAGTGTTTGTGGAAAAAAAAACTTTAAAAATCTATATAAATTAAGATTTATTTACACTATTTATATCCAAACTCTTGTCCTCATCATTGTTGTTGTTATCACAATCTTTTGACTGTTGGGCACTCTGGCCTTCCTCAGGTGCATATCGATCTGGGTAACCTACAAGGAATGTAATCAGACCCCTCCTTAGGAGAATGTACTAACATTCCAATAGATAATCTGATGGAAATGTTGATATTCTGTGTACAGATAATATTCTTCCAACTAGAGTTTGACATATACCAACAGGAGAAAAGCTTGGCTATGGGTTCACCATTGTCACCAGTGATGGTGAACATATTCATGAAATACTTTGAGAAAATGGCTTTATAATCAGCACCACTAGTGTCAACAGTATGGTTGAGATATGTAGATGACATTGTCATAATCTAGCTGTACAAATACTGCTGGACCATGTGAACCTTTGATCCAGTTCACAATGGAAGAATAAAATAAAGACCAGTTAGCCTTCCTAATAACTCACACAGAGAGTGGGTTCAAAACATCTGTATATCACAAAACAATCTTCACTGGACAATACCTCAACTTCAATTCCCACCATCTATAACAGTGTGAAAGGGATCATTTGATGCCTACAACACTGGGCAAAAATCATGTGGCAGCTCCAAAAGCATAAAAAGAAATGATCAGCATCAAGCATACACTTTAGAATAGCAACTACCAAGCAAACATAACATCAGCATCAAGAAAAAACTGTATTTTTGACACACCATTTTTTGCAGGCATGAAGGTTAAGCATTACCGAACACTTTTTATAGAAAATTATTAAGATGCAATATTTTTATTGAGTGGATACCAACTTAAAATAAAATTTAATTAAGTTATAATTTATCTGGAAAGATAAATATTATACAGCATTTAAAACATGAAATTATTAATTTGCAAAGTTTCAGATTCTAATTACTTACAGTTATTAAGTTATTAGAAATGTTATATCATTCAAGTAACACATGCAAATTGAGCCAAGCATTTTTCTGTTAATATTTAAACATGCATTCATGTGTCTACTACTAAGTCTAAGGTATAAATAAAAGAACAATGTATCATATAGTCAGTTTAAGAAAAAGACTGAAACAAAGTAATAAGAGGAGCCATTAAGAAATCTTCCTGTGTCTACTCTATTTCTTGTCATATGAAAACATTGATATTCAGAGAACAAAACAATTACTTGGTGACTTATTTTAATGTATCATTTTACTTACAATTATTGTCACATGACACAAACAATAATCAGTGCATTATTTAAACAAATTAGCTGTAAATTAATAACAGTGCCTTTTTATAGGCATCTGTCACTTAAATTATTGCCAACTAAGACTGTACATTTGCATAAGTAGTGAAGTAATTGTTCTAAGTAATGCAGTTAATCAAAATATGTGCTGTGTAATTTAAAAAAAAGAAAAAATGTTTGTAAAGCACTTCAACAATTTATGGAAGATAAAAACTTGGGATTTACACTTTATCTGCTTTCTTCCTTTCCTTTATGGACTGTAGCATGTGTGAAGGAACTAGTAACCATGATTTACGCCCCTTGATACAGGACGTTCCTGAACGAGATTCTGACGTGGTGTGAAATAAAAAAAAAATGTGAGCTCACCCCAAGATGCAGACACTGTACATACATTTTGAATATTTCAACTGGGAATAAACAAGTGTCAAGCGAATTTTCTTGTCTTTCATACCGGAACACCCCATGTGGAAATATTACATGGACAAAATTGAATATTTTTGTAGGGACAAATTTTCATTTCCCCAACCTTCCATGGTCACTTTGTCTTTTAGTACTCACGTACCAATAAACTAATTATAACAAACTGCTAATATATGAGACTGAACTAAAAAATCCAAAGACTGAATCAAACTGACATCTGAAACTAATATGTCTATCAACTAGACTTTTATCTTCATCTATAAGGCTATTTTGAGCTACTATCTACTCAGCTATTGTGAGAAACAAAAAAAAATTGAAAAAGATCTCCAAATAACAGAACTTCATGTTCAAATTTATGGCAAAATTTGCCACAGAAATGCAGTTTTAATTAATGAGGAAATATTTTAAACTATCTTAGCTTCAATATGTAATATTAGATTTGTATAAAAAAATGTTTTGTTTCTTTATTTTTGTACATTCCTTGTGAAGCATAGAGCTTCAACTACACTAATACTTCTGTGATTTTAGTAGCAAACTGAGAATATTACTGCCATATATGGTCCAGTGCTCCTGCTATATATCTAGGGATCTTTGATAAAATCCAAAGGAAAATCAGCAATATTATTGGTCCTGATCTGGCATCTCGATTTACATCTCTTTCCCACCACCATAATGCTGCCTTTTCTATAAATACTTTCATGGCAACTGTTCAGATGAGCTCTTCATTATGGTACCTAGATTTTATGAATTTAAGTGCAGTACTAGACTGGCAACGAGGTCTCATCAATTTGTTGATGAGTTGGTAATGTAATGGAATAACTTGCCACCTCCATGAGTGACTACACTATAGGTAGTAATTACCTATAAGTATCTGTAGGTTAATGGACTACAGAGTCTAGCTGGGATCTGTTGAGTACGAATCAGACTTATGTGAGAACTACCGACCTTCCAATAGTAGCACTCACTACTGGATTGACTTGCGACAACCTTGTGCATAACTGTTACCTTTATTCTTATTGTACTGGTTTTTACAATAAACCTTTACTTATTTTATCCACCGTGTTTTTCAAGTATATATTCCTATTAGCACAGAATATAACAGTTGGCTAAATGTAACCACAACTAAGTTCTATGCTTACAGTTTCCTTTCTCACACTTTTTACTTGTGGTCAACTTTAATCTTCAAAATTTTAAATGCAATGTCAATCACTACCTACTGTCCTCCTGATTACACTTATTTTGTTTTCACTCCTTTGTAACGTTTTCTAATACTGCCACACCCGTTAAGCCATTAGATTATAATGGCTTGATAGCCTTGTTTGTGGTAAATGTGATTAAAAAAATGTTTTTTTTGGTTTTTACTGACCACGGTTGTTAGCTGTACATCCATTAGTTTTTAATTCAAAATTTTTCTTCTTCTACATTAGTTGCCAATCAGAGTTGGTCAGCTGTTTTACCTAAAACTGTGAGAAGATACAGATTTATGTATATCCTAAGAGATTTAGCATAAAGTCAATACAGACTGTGTCAACCAGAATTTGAATTCAGCTTGTTGATCCCATTTTCTATGTTAAACATTACGCTAACAGTACAGACATAATATAAAAATAATAACTACTTTTTATTATTTTAAAGCCATAGAAACTGTAACATTGTTGTATAAGTAAATTATGTCTTTTGGACAGAGGTCACTAGAAAGAGTAAACTATACTTTTATTACACGATTGGTGATACCTGTTGTTAAAAGTTCACCTAAGTGCTGGTATAGGAAATAAACCAACACAATTACATAATCACATAAATACCATATTGAAATATCCTAAACTTTATTTTCTACCTAATAACAGACAATATTGCAAACATGCCAAAAAGATTCCACAATGCAACACACCTCATTTAAATCAAAGTGTCTGTTGGTTAGAAATTAACATCACCATGTGGAATACCTAACCAATCAGAGAAAACTAAAACACAATTTTTCTCAAGCCTACTTCCAGTAAAAATTTCTAATAAAAACCCACAGGCTTCAATGCAGCTGTCTCCAAGCCAATGTGGCTACATAGCCTTTTCTTTTCTCACAGCACATGCTGAAAGAAACATTTGTTGGCAACTTCAAATGAATCATCTCCAAAAACAGCCTTAATGGCCAGTTGATGACTTCAAATGAATGATCTCCAACAATAACAACAAAGATAGTCAGTGAATATTTGTTAATGATAAAAGTCTTTATTCAACCACAGATTTTTTCTGTGGACTATTTAAATACCTTGTCTAAACCACAGATTTTTCTGTGAACCAACCCAAAGAATTTAACTCAACTAAAGACTATTTTTAATATTTTTAATTCTTTCTTTGAATTCATGTATATGTTTGCAAATACAAATGATTTATTTAACAGACATACCCATGTTTTCTTTATTTTTATTTTATTATTGTTTGGAATTACGATGTTCAGATTTTGAAAAAAACAAACTTGGATGACCAAATTTCCTACAGATATAGTAGCAATAACGCAAGACTCTTCCCCTCCAAGAAGGCACCCTACTGGCAGGTCAGCTGCTTGATTTCACCATGCCATGTGGAACGTTCACACACACATACACGATGTTAATGCCATGAAAATTTTCTTTCTTTTTTTCATAGGTGTTTATTCATACACGCAAGTTTTTTTTCTCACCTCTTTTAAAAGTCCTCAACATGTTGAATTAATTTATTTTGAAACTTTTCAACCTTTGCCATTACAACTGCCAACTGCATTTGCTACAAGCATAACTTAAAAAATGAACAAGATCTTCCTTTTTTATTTGTACACATATGAGGAAAAAGGGCTTAGAAAATTTAACACTCACTATGAGAGGAGGAGCAGAGGGGAGTAGCAAGTAACCTACTTGAGTTTGGGTGAATGAATGGCAGAGCAGGAATAAAGAGGGATGATAAAGAGTCAAAAATTGTTTAGAGCTATAACAAACAGGAAGTTGTGAAGAGCCATAAACGTCCATGTTCTAAAGGGACATGGCAAATAAAAGAAATAGAACAAGAATGTCCTGTCTTCTCAGCTGCTAGTGATAACAATTAATACAAATTTATTTTTCTGGTTACAGCTACACTATAAGAATTAACAGCAATTCCATTACTAGGAACTACTTAAATAGACTGGTCCACTCATAAAAAAAAAAAAGGGAAAAATGTTTTTGAAATAATTTTTGTAGATTAACATTGTTAGATCTTCCTTGGGCTACAACATTTGTCAGAATCAAAAAATATTGATTTTTTATTGATTTAGAAAGGGATTTTTGTTTATAATATCAATACAGCATCAAATTGATCACTGACTTTTACAGAGTCATTGGACAGCTGTTTTATGTATGAAAACAGACATTATTTGGAAGAGTGCACAAAAGATTACTTCTAAATATATACATTTTTAATTAAGGAACAAAAATTTACTTAAATTAATAAAATTATATATCTGTTTATTCTTCATTTAAGAGAAATGATTAACCTCAAATGTTTGTGCATGTGCTTCCAAAAATATCTCATACAAAAAAGTTTTTCAAAATAAATTTTTTTAATTTTTAAAAGGTCAAAAAATTTTGAAAATTAAAAAGCATGCTGATATCAATGATGTTAGCATAGTTTCAAACTTGACATTTGTAGATAACAGTTAAGTAACTTAACCTAAATCTAATAACTGTAAAAGTCAGGGATTGATTTGACAGTGTATCGATATTATAAACAGGACCCTCTTCTAAATCAATAAAAATCAATATTTTTCAATTCTGACAAATGTTGCAGCCTAAGGAAGGTCCAAAGTATGCTAATCTACAAAAGTTATTTCCTCCCCAAATTTTTTCCTATTTTTACAAATGGACCCGTCTATTTTAAGTAGTTCCACATTGCCAAAGAGTAGATCAAAAGAGTGATGATTTTGTAGTGATTACTACTATGTTTGCCATGCCTACATTTTTCTCAACTGTGATTGGTCAAATAATAAATACTAACTATCACAGGACAATTTACTGATCACATTCACCACACTGAATTTTTCCTACTGTTAATTCACAAACATGCTTTTGTTATAAAATCACCGATTGGGTAATTTTTCATCCAATCAGATATTTTTTGTGTTCTCTCGAAATTTCTCCCACTGTTGTCCTGGGAGCCTACCGATAGTAATATAAACCAGGATTCGTTCCAAAAATAGACAGTAGAAGCAGAACTCAGTAGAACTCAGCAACTCGCATGCATCTACACAGACTATTCATTCTACTCACTACACACACACACACACACACACAAACACACACAGAGCTTAAATATCATTCACCATCAGTTCTGTGTAACAAGCCAAATTGCAACAGCTCTGTTAGTTATATCTAATCCACAACTGAATTACTACATGTTCTTCTGAAAACATCATCCTATCTAATACAGAACATTGAACATTCTTATTCAGAAAACTTGTTTTATTACATTTAATCTTTCAGCTAACAGATAAAGGGGAAACTACTTCTTCTTTCTTATTGTTTCACACATTACAAAAAATGTTTTGTATTTGTTGATTTTAATATATATTTTATCGTTGAAACAAAAATCGGTTTTCCATTGTTTTTCCTTAATTCAAAAATGTATAATTGTTAAATGCTATTCAACACGCAGCCACATCAATCTTTTCAACACAACCAGCATTTACAATTTGATTGTCAACTACAATGTATCAATAATTCGGTCAGAACATTTTATTCTCACAGACAATGAATACATGTTATGATTTTGTTCTTTAATATAAAATATAAAAAACACAGTATTGATTTGTTTGATTCATTTACAGTTTATCAACCCTTTGTAGGTTATTTAAAGCCAAAATATATTTTGGATTGTAAGAGAAATTCTTTTTCTTTTTGCAAGTGAATATGCTTTTGTTACATGTACACCTGTCTGCTAGGGTGACTAGATAATCCGTTTTAACAATGCCTGCTCAGTCACATTTGTGTTTCTTCAACAGCCACAGAACCAACCTGCAGTTTTTACTACAACTTTGCTGAGCAGATCATAGAAAAGTTTCTGGCATGGAGAATATAATCTAGTATCATCAGTAGTTGAATAAGGCTATGTGGGAAATTTAACAATTTCCCAAATTGGGTCATGACTTGATGCACTAAGTTGAGACAATTGAATATTGTAAAACATACTTTATATAAGAAATACATTACATAATAAGAAAGAGAACAGAGGATTGTTAAAAATGTATTCTTTTAGCAGTTAAAAGTCAAGGCATCGAGTACGATATCCAAAACACATGTCTGTTTGAAATAAATAAACACTTATCTGAAACTGTTTATATTCTGCTTCCATTAGCTGCTTGTCCTTGTATTATTCAGGTTTGACCATGGCCAGCATCGCCTGTTCTGAGAGTCGGCTGAAAACACTTCTGTTCTGTTCATGGTCTCTCAAATTGGTGACTGAATTCTGTTTTGCACCTAATTTGGGTCATACCCATTATTATCAGATGAAATGGATCTGACCTATTATCAGCAGGAGTTATCTACCAAAGAGTAATAACCTATATATTTTATAGCTAGTGCATTGGGTGCACTAGCTATAAAATATATAGGTTATTACCTGCAGTAACAATGACTTGTGACTTCATGTTAGCACAACCATTGACAGTTTCCAAAGAGTTTTGTCATGTTAGTACAGGCTCTGGGGGAGGGGAGGCAACCCATACATCTGGAGAGGTAATTTGTTACCTATACCAGAGCAAGCATACATACATGAAGTTTCAAAAAAGAAATGTTGGACCTGTCAGAATTACTTATGAGTGTGTATTTTACAGACCAGAAGACACATACCCCAAAACCTACTAAAATGAGCTTAAAACTTCCAACATCAGATCATCTGAACTAAATTGGGCTTATATTGTTCTCGAATGTGTTAAAGTGCAATGTTCATGACATCATAAAGATATATTGAAGTGCAAAAATAGAATGTACACATTTTATGCATAATTTTATGAGTACTTTACAGACCAGATTTAAGCAAAATTGTTGTCATTTCTGCTGTCCTCTTTGATTTTATGCGCATAATCTGATCTTATGATTTTTTTGTTGTAATGTGTCTAATTTGACTTTCATTTTAATATTTGAACAAAGCTTAAAAAAAAAAACAATGATATATATACCTGTAACAAACACTTTTTAGGTTGTATTTTACTGAACAAAATATGCAGACTTGAATGTAAGAGAGTATATTGCAGAGGTACTCACCGAACAAATGATTTTCATGAACTCAAATAATTAGAATCCTAAATCTCCATATCATCGCCATAAGTATCATCTAATTCGGCTTCTAAGTCACTGTCAAAAGAGCTAATGTCGTTGAAATCCTCATTGACAACATTTTTGCAGCTTTGACACTCACAAGCAGCCACAAGCTCCACCAGTGCATCTATTTCTTTTACACCCACAAGAAGCAAACTCCAAGATTAAGTTGGATGCTGGCTTCTACAATCCCCATTCAATCTGTAGGTTACCACTGCCAGATACTCTCCATCTATTGCCATTTGGGTCAGTCCGCTTGCATGAAGTGTCCAGAGCCTGTTTCCATTCAAGCACTTGGTAATTTGCTCATTTGATGTATTGATACAAGGCATCCTTTGTTGGAGGCAGTTTATCAGAATCTGGAAACTTCCTTCTGTTGGTAAAGAGCTTGTAGCATGAAACATCAACACTAGTTTCATTTGTTATTCCATATAGAAGACATACATATTCTTCTATGATTTCCAGCACAACATTTGGGATGGCTGTACTCTCTCCAAGTAAGCATGGTGCCTCAATAAAGTGTTAGTTGGATTTTAGTACTTGAAGGCATTTCTTCTTCTCTATGCCAGTGAAGCTACTCATAGAATCACAACCTGATAGTGTGTGAAGAGCTGGTAGAGCTTTGGCCAATTCAGCTGATATGTCAGCACCGTCAATATCATAGATCATTTCTTTGGATCCTGAACCAAAGTCCAGTATCAAGCCAGCCTGGATCAATTCTTTGTAGTACAATAATAGAACCCCAACATTAGAGTCCACTGTAGTAATTCTTACACAATCAAATTCAAGAGAAGATGCATATTTTGCACACAAAAATATCTTTGTGTCAGCTACTTCTTGGGTTGAAATTAGGTCAGGAACTTCTGAAATCAATGACCTTTCTCCATTGGATGAGATACAAAACACTGTCTTTGAATGTTATGTAGAGCTCTTTACTATTCAACATACTTATGTGTTTCTCAGTTGATTGCAAGTCATCCATTATGAAGTTGATGAGATCTAATTTGTTTTGTGGATGCTGCAGAAATTTAGAAATTTGTATTGGCAAAACCTGCACCCATCTTAAAACTGGCACCCTGATAGATCCATATGCTGGTCAGTGACCCCTATCCAGGGACTTGATGGAATCAGGGAGATAGTGATCGGTTGGAATAAAGGCAACTCCGCAACTGCCACTCAGCAACTTTCAAATTACATAGTTGGAGATTTCATTAAAAAATCTCAATTGTTTTTAGCATCTTGTAAAATAGCAGCATGTCAACATAAATACATGGAGTGTTTTGCAGTACACTTGCCAGCTGAGGTATTTTCTCTGCAAGACAAGCAAACAGCTTTGACTTTGCAGTTTTTGTGATGGTGCAATCAGAATGACACAGTGACAGAGGTTTTGGTGAAAGCCTGAACTTCAACACCTCTTCAAGATCAATGCTTCTGCTCCTTTGTATAACAAGCAACTGTGCAAAGGTATTCCAATCTGCTCTCAATGCAACCATACCCTCATTTGTTCTCAACTCCTTTTTGATGATCATTTAATCAAAAGTAGACAATTTGTTCTTCGTGAGGGGCTTGTAAAATGACTGGGTGCCTTTAATGTCGCATCTCAACAAAAGATTTCAAACAGCCCTTTCCAATTTCTTCTGCTTGCAGAAAGTCAACACAAGCTTCCTTACTAGCAGCCACTCCAAATGAAATGTTTATAAGAGTATCGCTGTGGGAGAAAGGCTTTATCCACTCACTTATCAAAATGAATGTAATGCTGACATTGCTTTTATCAAATGCAATTCTGAATTTTCCAAGATCTTTCGGAGTTGATTCACTTCCATCCAATCCTCACTCATTCTTGAAATCTTGTTTCATGGCTAATTAGCACCATCTTTGTACTGCACCAGCAGATGTACTGTACCCAATGATAACACTATGCCCCTTTTGATCTCTGCTCATAGTTTTCTTGATCACTTGATCAGGAGGCAATATGCTGAAATTTCCTGGTGACCTGTTAACTGCAAAGTTCATGGATTGTTGGATGATTGACATGTAGCTTGGTCTGATCTCTTCAGCAGTATGTGCAGTCCCTGTCATAGTTTGGTCTGTCATATGCATGAAACCATACTAACATTTTTCCATGCTAGAAAGATGGGGCTCCCAATCACCTGTGCGACTTGACATAGTTCAGAAGGGTTTGGATCAATCAATAAAACTTTGCCAAAATTGTGCTATTGAACCACAGTCACCTCTGTTGATAAGATCTTCTAAATGCACCCATAAAGTGAACCCTTCAGTGAATTTGTCAATGACAACTGATATGTTGTTTAGGCTCCTCACTCAATAAGAGATTTTATTTCTGTTGATTCAGAAATTCATTCAAAGTGAAGGACTCACCGTTGTCATGCATCCATTGAGAAAATGAATCTGTTTTCAATCTCATTAGTGCCTCATAAACGGTTTTCAACATAATTGTAATGTTTGCCTTGTAGGACGCTGTCAGTGGAATGTGAGCTGACCAAGCGAGATTCTGTGATGCTATGTCTCAGACCTGCTAATCCTAATTGCTTGCCAATCACCGCCATGAAAATGCAACAGGCATGAAATCCTGCCATTCAAAAATTATTGAAGTTTTTGAGGTGTGCATTTTAGAGAATCTCTAAAGCCTTTGTGTAGATTGCTTGGTCCAGAACTAAATCTGAGCTAGTTAGTCCAATGTTTTCTGTTTTTTCTTTAACCTGGTTGAGAACCTCAAGAACAGTTGAAAAATTTGTTGGAGAATCATTAATTGCAGGCAAGTAGAACATTTTATGATGCTCTTTGATAATCTCTGGTTCTGTTTCACAGAAGAACCCTGACCAGTTTGGCACAACTTGCATTGAGGAATCCTCCTTTGCACTTTTGCAACAGAAAAACCAAATCAGGTCATCCCTTTTTGACATTGTATCATACAGGTCACTGCTGTTTGTCTCAAACTCTTTGATCATTAATGGAGTAGGTCGCTCTTTAGGATGATAGTAAGGCTTTGTCTCACTTAGAACAGGTTGGAAAGAAGTACACCGTGAATGTCCCATCAATGCAAATTCAACCATGTTGGACTGATTAACGGCACATATTCAATTATCTTGCTTCTGAATTATAATTCTATTGGTGCAATGCATGGATGCACCACCTAAACTCTTTGGATTTGTGGTCACAATTATCAAACACAAAGGTGACCAGTGTGGAATATGCAACCAAGTTAGGTACAAAACCACACAAGCAGTGAGGTCACAATTCTGCTCCAGCCATAATGTTTCAAATATGTTGACTTCAATGTAGAACATTGCATGTCCTAATCTGTTCAGATAGGTCACCATTTCTCTTGAACCTGTCTTACATTTTCTTATCAGACCAAGTTGCAGATTTTTAACTGTTTTGACTCATTCATAAGAAGTGCTAAACAAGATATCTTGGCCAATTAATTTCACAAACCGGTTCAGTCATTTGGAGGCATTGTTGTGTTTGGACAGCAGAGTCTGTAAGAAGTTTTCCAGCATATTGAGTATCAGCACTCTTTCTTGTTTCACTTCTTCTTGCATGAAGGAAGCCAAATTGAAAATTGGCTGACTGCATTGCTGATCTCTTCTTTGATAACTTTTGCAATTTTGCACACTTTTTGTTCTATATGGTTGAAACATGAAGCTGCTCAATTTAGAATGTTCTTCTACTGGCTCTTTATTACTGTACATAAACATTGGTAATCCTGGCTTCTTTTGGAAGAAAGCTACCTCACCCCTGAAGTAATCTTGAAGTTTGATCTTTGTGCAAGAAGAAGTATTCATAGAAACATGATCCCTGATACCTCTTTCTACTAACATCTCTGAATACAGGGATGCAAGTTGGCTCAATTTCACTATTTGACCATTTTTAACAACATGATCCTTCACAAACTCAATAACATGTTGAAAGCACTCATCTCTTGTTTCCTGATCCCTTGATTTCTGTTTGTCTTCTTCTTGGCTTGTTTTGACTTCATTTAAGGGCTTCTTTTTTGTGATTAGCCTGAATAAGTCTGTAACAAGAATGAATAATGAAACCCCTTCACTCTTACATCTCCCTTAGTCTCAAGGCCAGAGAATTGAGTCATAACAAAAGTATCATCTCATACATACATCTTATACATATACAGCATTATTTTTTCGAAGCTTTAGTCAAAAAATAAAATGCAAGTCAAATTAGGCACACTACAATAAAAAAAATCATAAAATCAGATGAATCATGTGTATAAAATCAAAGATGACAGCAGAAATGACAACAATTTTGCTTAAATCTGGTCTGTAGGGTACCCTCCAATATGCAAAAATGTGTACATTCTATTTTTGCACTTCAATATATCTTTATGATGTCATGAACATTGCACTTTAACACATTCCAGAACAATATAAGCCCAATTCAGTTCTGTTGATCTGATGTTGGAAGTTTTAAGCTCATTTTAGTAGGTTTTGGGGTATGTGTCTTCTGGTCTGTAAAGTACTCATAAAATTATGCATAAAATGTGTACATTCTATTTTTGCACTTCAATATATCTTTATGATGTCATGAACATTGCACTTTAACACATTCCAGAACAATATAAGCCCAATTCAGTTCTGTTGATCTGATGTTGGAGGTTTTCTGCTCATTTTAATGGATTTTTGGGTATGTGTCTTCTGGTCTGCAAAATACACACTCATAAGTAATTCTGACAGAACCAATATTTCTTTTCTGAAACTTCATGTATGTATGCATGCTCTGGTAAAAGTAACAAATTGCCCTCCTCCCTGATGTATGGGTGGATCCCCAACTCCAGAGCCTGTATTATGAATAACAATTCAATTCTCATTTTAAATCTGGGACCATTAAACATGCAAATTATTTTCTGTGAATGAAAAAATCATCATAACTATCACAAACCTATAACACAACAATCTAACAATACTATCGACTGTCATGTCTGTCAGTCCTGTAGACTCTCCTGTGAAGTATATTTTGGAAATTTTTATTGACAGAAATTTAACATAATTGTGAGAAGACATCTTTCGATGACTTCGGCGGGGAGATATGTTCTATTGATCTTTTGAGTTTGGCGCCTGATGGCGAGACAGACGGTAATTTTGTTGCCGCGCTTTTTCATGGAATTTGGAAGCTAAAGACGACTCCTTTGTATCAGAAGATTTTATCTTCAGTCAGATTTTTATCCTCAGACATTAAAGACGTGTTTATTCTGGCTCCGTGGTGAACTATTCTAGTTTGCCACGTATATTAGTGTTACAATTCGAATTACAGTATCGAATTATTTACTTTTAAAGTTTATAGAATTAAATTAATATTTATTTAGCTTTTAATAGCTATATTACTGATTTTATTTATGGATGGGAATAGGGGAGGGTGAGTTTTCACATCGAAGGGCTTTGTGAGAAAATTTAATCGGCTTCGGTAGAAATCCGTAGCTAAGATTTGTTTATGTATTTGAAAAACTTTGAAGAGAAGATTTGTTCAGCTTCGATAGAATTCCGTAGCTAAGATTAGTTTATATGTGTAGAGGACCTGGGGGTGAATATCAGGATGAAAATCTCTGGACTAAGACTTCCGCTGGCCGGTCCAGCTACATAAGAATGTTGGACTATGATGGAGTCCAAAGAAGATAAAGAAACAAACAAGACCGATATACATGTATGCAAACAAATATATATTAATAACAA